>OY744527.1:67587588-67940088 GCA_963556195.1 Sepiola atlantica | reverse complement strand
ATATCACTAATTAAGTAAAGACGAAATATCTATTTTCTGAATGTTGGTCTTATAATCTGATATTTGTGTTATATTTTTGACTCACAGATGTGTGCATAAACCCTTATACACCCGTGTTGCCGCCGAACGCAGAGTCTTGCTTATTTGTGGATACACACAACTTGGAAGCAGATGTTGATTTTGAAAAGTTTATTTAAAAAAATAGAAAAACAGTTACAGAGAACATCACAGTAACATGTCCTTTTCGTACGTGTTATATATATATATAATATATATATATATATAATATATATATATATATATATATATGGAGAGAGGGAGAGGTAGACAGACAGACAGACAGACGGATAGTCCGTCTTGCAACACCCCATCACACTGTGTAGTACAATTTGTTATTGGCTTCAACATAAATCTTTGTTCCCGATATCACTTTCACTTGTGTATTCTTTGAGGTTGTATTTTTTATATGCATCCGTATCTTTATTTAAATGACTCTAATTTGTAAACTAATAATCCAATCTGGCTCAACGTTTTACACAGGCTATTTGATAGTGAGCATTTTATAAAAATAGTGAAGCGTCTCAATTAGTTGCGCTATCTATGTACTAGGCCCGGGACGCATTGAATGGTGTGTTATAACAGAGCGATAAGAGTTATTGTAGACAAAACATATTTTTTTCAATACAGATGTTGAGGAAAGAAACGGTCGAGCACACATTTCTCAATTGAAGCATGCTGCATGAGTTGTGGGAGTATGCAAACAATCGTCCCCGGGCAGTTTGTAGCCCTAGATGTAACTTCTATAGTGTACAATGTGATTCCATCGTAGCCGAGAGAGAAACAAATAGTGTTTCTCATGATCCTATCTGTAGCTAGACTGCTAGTGTGGACCTCACGCTTAGACATATGAAGAAGGAGGAAACGGCTTCTGATTATGATCTTATTTCGCACTTTAAACCACATCTTAACGTCAAAACCAGATGTAATAGGAGGAGATTGCAGTCTGCACTATTTACAAGGATGTGGATATACACTTCTAGCTTATGTTTGTTGGACGAACTAAGTTTGAGTACATGTTCTCTCCCTAGGCATGACGCACGCCGACTTGAAGTCTTATCAGACCCTATCCATGTTAGCAATGTCTCTTACCTAGTGATACAAATGAATCCTGGCTCCCTTTTTTCTCACTTCGAAACAGTGAGCAACTCATACCTAGATATATTTGGAAAGGTCCTACTAACCACCGCACTAAGCATCTGTTTTTTTAGCAATCTCTGTTGTTTGTTATCATCACCCCAACCAATGTATTTGTACAGATTTATTTTGTAAATAAAAAACGTCAAACCATTGTGATACTTTGGTGACTGAAACTAGTTCAGAGAATAGACATAGAGGATGACAGCCGACCCTCATCCCACGTAATTTCGGCTTTGGGCCACATTTCATTTTATAAAAATAATTAACACAGTGTGAACATCTTGGTAAAATTTAAAAGATGAAAAAATCAATGAAAAAGTGAGAAAATACTTAATCTGATCCATTCGAAAACAACAAAGTGTCGTTGTGTAAAATGTCGGCTCAGTAGTTTTAGGAAACAATGTTTTTTCTAAAATGTGACTAAAATATTTGTCAATGAAAGACCAAGAAAGCTATCCCTCGATATAAAATCAACCTGGCAATATGTAATAGTGTGGTAGCTGAAATAAGCTTATTAGTTGCGATATCAATCAGTTCAAGAAGATTTTAGTCGGAATATGATGAATATTTAATAGGGCTGCAATAAAGACGCTCCACACAAATAATAATGGTTCCAACTAATGGAATATCTCAAATAATGCAAGAAATCTGGTATCGTTTGAGATATGTAATTTGTGTATATATGATAGAAATTGGAAGAAATCAGGGATACAATGAGCCGAATAAAAATTAAGTACAGGCTTAAGGGCATACACTAATCATTATACCTGTTCATTTTTTGAAATACGACGTAAAGGAATGTGTGGTTTATATATATATATATATATATATATATATATATATATATATATATATATATATTTATGCAAGCGTTGTTAAATCACACGGAATTTCCCCGTTTGGTGATCTTTTGGATTATATTCTACATTCTGTCGAGCAAGCTTCCTAATTTCCGGTGGTATCCGGTTTAGAATGTTTCCGAGTGTTCCTGATTGTACTGGCTACAACCGGATATCATAAAGCTTGCTCGAAGCACCGAGAATATCACAAAAAATATTCACCAAACGGGAAAATTCTATGTGATATAACAACACTTGCATAAATAACGACTTGCTTCCTAAACACACACACACACACACACACATATATATATATATATATATATATATATAACATTACTATTGCATGTATATACACATATAACATAATAAAGTGATGTAATATATTGTGTATATAGATTTTCAGCATTTATATCAACAGTGCTCAATATGTGAGGAGAGCTTAGCAGTATGAAAATAGATCGATTGCAATAAGCTACACAGGAGAGTTCCTCTTTAATTTCCGCTGAAAATCATCAGGTTATACGCTTACTTGACATAAATTATTTTCGTACTATATAATTTGGTATTATATATAACTAAACATGTCTAAATTAAATTATGATGCGATATATATATATATATATATATATATATATATATATATATATATATATATATATATATATATATATATATATATATATATTGAGTACTTCTGCAGTTTAGGAACCGCAGTACAGTCAATGTTTCGTAGCCATATTTTACATTAAATGCCAGGAGGTGCTGAAACAAGTTTTGGAATTTTTTTAGCGAAAATGGTAGCAAACTATAAAACTCTGGCAAACTTAAAAAATCAAAAGGAACAACGTTTAAATACAGAAGAAGACAATCACTGTATGGTACTTTCCATGAGATCATATTTCTTACTCATTACGAAGAAAATATGATGAAAACTTATTGAAAAATATGTATTTTTTTCAAGGAAGTTAAAAAAATAAGGAAAATATTCAAGTCAAGAAAAAACAGTCATCGTATTGTAAGTTTAACGAAGACATCTTTTTTACGAAGAAAATACAATGTATCAACTTATAGCAAACATTTTTTTAAATGATTTTCTATTGCCCACTCCTGAGTTAGAGTTCTGCTTAGGTTTTTTTTTTTTTGGATGTCTTTGCCAACAACTTTTTAACCCACTCGACAAGGTAAAGCGGACTTTTTGTTAGGGTTATGTTAGGGTAAGGGTAAAGTCTGGTTATTTTGCAGATTCTCTGTGGATTTTAGCGAAAACAACAAAGAAGAGGCAGAACACGTGTAAGGAAACTGCTCGACAGAGTACGATTCAGAACAGTCTCATCTTGATCTGGCAGAAAAGCCCCAGTTTCGCCTAGCAGTTTGCTTTTCTGACAAAAGTCAATAATTGCTTCAGAATCCTAAAGCGTCTGTCCTAACTCGATCAAATTAATGATGAATTTTATAAATTTTCAGAACTTGTAGAATGTTCCGCAATATTTCTTTTCCGATTGCCGATTGTCGGCTGGTGTGATCTGATTGGCGAAGCGTTTCGGTACCTTTGGACGGTTTGCGTAGCCTGCCTGAATATGCGGACTAAACGTCGGTTTTTAGCGCGGTCCGTAAACTGTGAAAGAACTATATATTGATTGACACTATACTGCACTTTTATTGATCTTTCTATCATCAGGTATCTATAGATAAATTCACACCACGCTTTAACACATCATAATACAAATTCAAACTGAATAAGCAAGAAGGCTCTATTTTGTCTATATTCGGCTGGATTCCTATTTAAGGTTTATTTTATTTTATTTGTCATTATATCTATGTATATAACATTAAATGTATGTGTGTATGTTTGTGTAAGCGATGTTCGTAAAGACCATTTAGAGAATCTACATAAAGAAGTGTATTCTCATCTAAACTTTACCAAATTATATATTTAGATGCATGTATAATATGTATGTGTGTGTATGTACTAATTTAAATGAAGGCATAATTGAAAAGTATATATTGAAACTTATTTTTCATAAATATAAACATAATGTTAGTATTTGGGGGTGGTTTGTGTTTTCTAATCTAACTTCATTACTATTGGGGGGTGGTTTGTGTTTTCTAATCTTACTTGATTACAATAATTATTCAAATTCAGCATTTAATAGCATACATAGTATTGCTTTACCCGTTGAACAGACCAACACAGTCATTAATGTAATTGACTTCTTAGTTCTTAGCATATTGATGAAGTTAACCAGAATGAAGAAAAGTCGAACACAAATGTTAAACGATTTCTAATTTAGTTGCCTTTTATAAACGATACTGTTTTATGGGACGACGCCATTTTTATTATCTTTGTAGAAGCTTCGTTTTTTTGTTGTTTCATTGCTGTGATGATATTTCATAACTATTTCATCGAATATGTATATATTCAAAATAACATTTATGGGAAGTAGTCCGACTGGCAGAAAAAGCAAAAACATAGGTCATCAAGAATTTAAAGAACTAGCTTGATTAAAATTCGCTAGACAAGAAAGTCGCATCGTCCCTGGTAGTTTAGCGGCTACATGACAACATTCAATATAATCGTGCAAACGATGATACACGCACCATGATTTACATGCTGACTCCATATGGTATACTAAATATATCTGTCCAACTCGATGACAAAATCAAAGATAGCGGCCATGTTTCAAGATAGCCGCCATCGGGATCTCCCAATAACGATATTTCTTATAAATTGGTATCTATTAAACCGACTTTAGTGATTTTAGTGCCAAATGCTATGTTTTGGGGAATACTGAATTAATTTATCACACTCGAGAAAGCATTTGAACAACACTTACATGACTATTAATAAAATAAATATTAAATCAAAACACATTTTATTTACGACATAGCACATACCAAATTAATAAATGTCATAAACAAATTTGTATAGCTTATGGGGTTATCACGCCGAATCTTGTGCTGGTATCACCATCTGCACTGTGCATATCTGCCGACTATTAATTAATTGCCCATTCATTACATTCATTCGGTCGTTGTATTTTTTTTTCAGGACCACTCGACCCTCTGCATCAGAACATAACTTTAAGTGAACGATTGTGGCGCACAGACTGAAACAAATGTTGCATTCGTCAAACAGGGAGTAAAGGAGATCTCATATCTCGGCTTTTAACCGCTTCAACACGGCACGATGACAGATACAGCCAGTTAAAGAGGAATATTCATCATTTGATTTCCCTCGATGCACTATCGGTAAACCTGGATCCCGCAAGACTTTTACGATTGCAGTGGATTAGTTAACACTTTGAAAATAAACAATCCCAAATACCATTCCAGGTGCAGAATCTTTTTAACTAACACACTATTGCATCAGGCTGAAAAAAGGTCAGCAGTTATGGCGGAAGTTGGTGACAGCAGCAACAACAGGAAGGTACCAAGAACAATCATAGACCCCAAGAAGAATGCTTCTTGTGTGAGAAAGAAATGCGGCATTTTTAGACAAGCTATGGTCTTGAATTATGGTAAGCTCGTTTAAAAACTGAGTGCCGGAGATGTCATCGCACAGGAACTGAAATATCAGCCGGCGTGCTTAGTAGCACTGTACAACAGAGAAACGCCATTTCTAAATGCTGAACACAAGAAAAAGTCCGGAGATACGCTCGAATGGAAAACATTTATCCTATAGAATTTTCGAAACTGATGACGTACATTACTGAGACGAAACATGATAGTAGGGGTTCAGATTCACCAGTTTTTCTGATTTGGAGACTTGTGTTGCCTGTACAACGAAATACTGGATCAGCTAGGCATCAAATCTCTCAACACGCATACTACCCACTTAAAATAGACACTACTGTTCCATATCCCAAAACAAGAAACTACATCGTCAAGGTCGAGAGGTTCTTCTGGCCTTCAAGACTGACGTGGAGAAAATTCTAGCGCACGCCAGCAAATACAGTGAAGCAATCCACCTGAGCAAGGCTGCTGGGATAAAATTTAATGACATGCCGAAATATAGAAGTCTATTCAATAACGCATTAAATGATGGATGTCTCGAAGATTCGGTTGCTGAGTAACTTCTTCAATTTGTAGACATGATTGAACATGGGACCGATATAAAATCGCAACTCCAACATAGAATATTAAAATCTGACCTTGCAATATCACAAGTCTTGCAGTACAACTGTTTTGCAAGAACTAAGATGGGAACACATTTTAACACCCATTTCAAGACCGGGATTCGCCGTTTGCCGTGTATGTTGACATTTCCGTCTTTGGCAAGACAAGGAAGAGGCAACTCGTTGAGATGTTTCATGGGAATGGAATCAGCGCGTTCTACGATAGAGTTATCGAAATCTCAACACAGTTAGGAGAGGCTCGCGTGGAACAGTACGTTGAAAATCGAGTAGTTTTCTCACCAGTACTTAAGAAGCATGTGTTCACGACTTCAGAGGGTGAACAACATGCCCACAACCCGTCTGCAAGTACAACTCACTCTTTCTTCCATGGCACTAGTATGCCCCTCTTTCATTACCGAATCTCCGAATATCCTGGCGAACAACGCTAACCACTGCAACTCACTCCAGATGTCAGGGTTAAGAAAGTCCCAGAGCTTCCTGGTAATTACACAAGCGTTTGACCAGCTTACATCAGAAAGTATCCCAATCCTCTTACAGTTAGAAGCCATATGTTTCCGAGACCCGATTTTATCAAGTCACATATGAAGGAATATTACACATGGTTGGAAAGATCATTGGTGATAGGATACATGTGTCGTGGGCAGCCCATCATAGAGCATAGAGCAGGATCAAGCCATTTGAAGTGACCATCTATGCCTTTGATTTGCGAGCAGGCATAACAGTTGTGACCATAAAGCACTGCATGGATACGATCTGAGACACAGTGTATTTCTTAAACCCAGGATAAACCTCAGTTATAGCTTCTGACCAGTCAGAAGAGTATAGTGAGAACAAGTTTGTGATCATGATTGGGGAAGTACACATAGAGATTGCAGTACTTAGCTCATTAGGAACCTTCATAGAAGGCAGTAGCTGGACCAGTGCTATTGCTGAAGCAGGGGTGTTGCCATCCGGTACAGTAGCGTCACGCCTGACGGTGTCAAGTGTCAGGAGGACAAGACCTGACAATCAGATCACAACATTTAGCTTGTACATACAGATAAAGAAAGCTCACCGTGACTATTGTTCCGATTGCGGGATGTCAGACAACTCTCCTATGTTCTTTGAAGACTGGCACCAGAGGCAGAGGAGTGACAGTCCACAGTTCCAGTTTTAGAACAGGATGCTAAATATAGAGATCACCATACCCATCCTGATCCGTTCATGTAGGCAAGTAGACTACGTACTTTACCGAGAAGCTCTGGCAGAGCTGATTCCAAGATTCTTTGCACGCAAGGACATGAACTATGTCAGATGGTTCACAATTCATTGACAGGATATTATGTCCCTTGATCAGCAACACACATAAATATCGGGACAAATCCCAGGAATACCTTGTACAAAAGACACCCACAAAAACGTTATACCAGAAATGTCTACGTGACATTAAAAGCAGTGATAACGTTTCATCGCTAGCCCAAGATCTCTGGTGTGAACCCGCTCGAAAAATATTTAGTAATATAATTGTTAATAAATGTTGATAAAATAATAATGATGATAATAATAAAAGTAATAATGATAATAGTTAAAATAATAATAGTAATAATAGTAATAATAATAACAACAATCATGATAATATTAATAGTAGAAGCATAAATATTGTATCAAATGGAGAATTAACAACATATGCTCCAAAACACTGACGAAAAAAGACAAGAGACACTAAGCCACAAAACCAGGTTCGTTGAGCGACCGTAAATAAATTGAAGTAAAATAGCACTTCCTAAACACAGCTAGAAATGTAAAAGGAACAGATAAATATGATGTCAAGAGAGTCGAGACTGCTAGACTAGATATATAAGAAAAATCAGGATATCCCCCGTCGTACAAGGTGTAAGGAGATGTAAAGACCGAGATGCGAAATCGCCATCCAAAATCTACTTGAGAGTACCGAAATCTAGAAGGTTTATTATTTCTCAAATTCTGAGGAGACATATTGTCACTCAAATTTATGCGAAAAGCCTCGTCAGTTATCAGCCAATACTCAATGGTAAACGGCTGATGCTGGAATACAAAATTAGTTGTTAAGTTTATAGAAACAAGCTAGGACTATCAGAAATCTAGAGAGATTGGTTGTCACTCAGACTCCAGGGTAGTCCACATATTTTTTCCAGTGAGCGATCATTAGTAGTAACTCATGTAAAAACTTCCAGTGCAAAATAAATGATAATAATAGATGGATGTCTACAATAGGCAACAAAACTTCATAAATTTTGGGAATACGTCCAAGAAATGTAAAAGAGTGTTTACAATAGGCTCCATTGGTCTTTAAACAACTTGGGACGAAAGTCAAAAAGTTATCTCTTTATTTCACTCCCAATTTTCCATTTTGGTGGTAATAACTGCAGATCGCGAAAGTCTACTATGATCAGCAGACCGTAACATCAAATTTGGTTATAATGATATATCTTTACACGGACACAAAGAAAGACATAAATGTAGACAGATCGCCGTTGGTTCTATTTTAATGCCTTTCTAAATATATCTTAAACGACAGTAGTACATAATCTAACGCGAACAATACGCGTTCATAGACGATTTACAAATACGAATTTTTATTTTCTTATTTAGACATACGCAACATGTTTTATTTGAAAAGTTGAAAATTATTTATGTCTAAATCAAAAGCCAGAAATAATATTTATTGAAAAATCGTAATTTACTTCTCTAACTTTTCGCATAGCCTTTTCCATCTAATCTTCTCATTAAAAGACAATTAATCCTATCTCTATTTCGTAGACGCCACACCTAAGACGCCCCCTCTCTCTCCATGCTCTTTCTCTCATTATATATATATATATATATATATATATATATATATATTTATATATATATATATAGTAAAACTATTTATACAAACACTATTCGGTTCATATGTGCATACATGTTTCAGCTGTGATCTCTTGAGAGTACCAGCTTTTCAGACCTTTACTAAAAATGAAATGCGAACTAGACAACTTTTTATTATGAGTATTGTCTTAGTGTATTACAAAACAGGCAAGATTTATATCCAATTTCAACATTCGTGCGACTCCTTTGCTTTTTACCATTCAAGTTAATTGAGAATGTTTGACCGTTTCGAAATTATTTTATACATTTTATTAACCCACTTGAGAACATATTCAACTTCGCCTAAGTATAATCATTTGCGTGTGTGCGCTTATAAAAGTACCGATTTGACCTTTAACAGCGTCAAATATTGTCACGGTCAGCGAACGGGCTCCTTGCAAACTAACCTATGTATAAACTGTATTCATATAAGCACATATATACAATCCCGTATATACACACATACATACGCATATATATAAACAATAACAAGTGCAGATTCTGCCACACAGAAGTAGAGAGTGTGAGCCACCTGACATCAAGTTGTAAGGTTATCCTGGGGATGTCTATTATACAATGCGATACAACGGAGTTTGTAAATATCTCTACTGGACTATCTGTAACAAGTTAATATCCAGTGTAGCAGCAAGTTCTAGGAGCATATACCAGAAATAACAGTTGGAAATAATTTATACACCATCCACTATGACTATGCAATCCCTACAGCTACGTATTTCGAAAACGGAGCTGTTAAACCTGACATCGTAATATGGGACAAAAGGGAGCATATAGCAACCCTAGTTGAAGTAAGTGCCCCTAATGATGCAGGATTGAACAAAGCAGAAAGGGAAAAGATTACGAAATACCAAGGTCTTATGTACGACATGAAAAGAAACTAGAATCTTAGGAAAATATCCATCATACCAGTAATTATAGGATCAACGGGACTAATGAAAAAGAATTTCAAAAGCTATCTGTCGAGTATACCCGGTGAACCGAGTGCAAGAGAAATATAAACAATTGCACTTTAAGGGGCGGTTAGAATCTTAAAAAGATCTCTAGGCTAGAGTGTCTGAAATAGCTGGTGAATGTCTGTAATACGGTAGATCCCCCATCTCCAGCAAAAACAGAAAGATAAGAAAAATAAAAAATAAGAAATTCACATATATGCATACAGATACACACACACATATATATAAATATATATATATATATATATATATATATATATACATATATGTGTATATATATATGTGTATGTCTATATGTCTATATATATACATATACATATATACACATACACATACATATATATATACATATATACACTCACATATCAATATACACACATACTTATGTACACATACATATACATACACACACATACACACATATATAGAAACATGCATATATATATACATAACACACACATATATATATATATATATATTCACATTTAAACACACTTGCATTCGTAAACCAAATAATTAAATCTAAATACTAATACATGCGACATTACTGCACACACACATATAATATATATATATATATATATATATATATACAATGAAATAAATATGTTAGCCCTGAATTACGTTACTAAATAAAACCTGAAACTTTATACACACTTATTCATACGATATAATACTTTATATATATGCTGGCCTATGTCTACACATTTCTATCGAAAAATGCATCTCCGTCTAAGTTTCTATATTTCTATACATACATATATATAGATATCCACATACATATCACTACATACCTTCTTAGCCTCTCCCGCATAAGAGCATACTTTAACCCAACTTGCTCACATATATACGCCGTTCTTACGAAATAGCCAGCGATGTTACTAAATTACGGAATAAATCTTCTGATAATCATCTTGTAAATTTATTTATATACACGCTCATGTATGTCATTCTACTTTTATACCTTTCAGAGTATTGAGATTCCAAATTCATCTTAATTAGTTTTACATTATTTCTTTTATTTTTGAATGGTTTAGTCTCATTGAACTTGACAAACCTTTATTCGATGATTTTTATTTATATTTCAGCTTCTAGAGCAGTTCAACTCCACGTACATCAATTTACCTTCAATGTGTTTCACCAACACCTTTAATATAACGATATCTGCGTCTTTAGCAGGTAAAGTACCAAGAATGACTGAACATGTTACTCCTATGTAAAGCAGGACATACCGACTGAGTGACAAAAAAAGATCTATAATTTTTACGGAATGGTAAGTAGAATAAAATGAAGACACATGAGCAGGTGCAGTAGCTAATAATAAATTGTATTAATAGTCGAACACGAACAAAAGAATGAAAAAGAAGAGGGAGGGGATTTATCATAAATAGAAAAAACAAGTACAGCACGAAAATGTATAAGTGTGTAATGTCGTACAAATAACTAGGTGTAATCTCATTGACGTCCCAATTAACAGAGTTTTAAAATAACCCGTACGCAAATGTTAAATTTCCGGTAAAACTTATGAATTCAAATACATTTCCTTTAAACTCGATCAAGGTGTATCCGCTGAAATACAAAATAGTGTGTTTCGCGAGCACCTGAATTTCGTCAATATTATAACAAACGAGAATGCAAAAATCAAACTTGTAATATTTAGCTGTCAGACTCTGCTCGCACATTCAAGGAATCGTACTTGAAAAAATACCGCTTAACGCAAAAACATAAATTTACTTACTGTACTGTACGTGTCTGTTTTCAAAAACATAAATATATTTATATTTGTCTTTTGATCACATATTATGTTAAACTATTTAGATAACGACTACCATTAAGACGTGCTTGTATTAATCACCCACAAATTAACATCGCAAAGAATCTACTTGCAAGTTATATGTGGATTTGGTGTGTTTGGCTATGCATAAAACCTTTGTATTGTTTATATCTGCTTTTCGTATACTTTTATTTCGTGTTCACATTGAGGGGGGAAATGTCTCTACAAAGGCAAATCTATTTTCTCAAAGGATACACTTCAGAAGTATTTAATTAATTATTATAGGACAACTGGAAATAAAAACGTACTCGTTCTAGTAGTAGTATCTGTAGACGAGAGGGGGAAAGTGGTTGTCGTAGTCAATGTAAAAGTAGAATAAATAGAATAAGGAAAAGAAGTAAAATATATAAATCGTAGTAGTAGTAGTAGTAATAATAATAATAATAATAATAATAATAATAATAATAATAATAATAATAGGGGTAGAAGAGGAACATATACTAATAAAGAGTTCCAGGGTAGATGTTGTGGAAGAGGAACTAGTACAAAATGTATTTATGAAAAGTGAGAAGTAGAAATTGAAGAGTTGAAGTAGTTATAGTAATAACGGTAAAACGAGGGCGAGAAGACGTGTACATATTTGTATTAGTATTAGTAGCAGCAAAAGTAAGAAAATTACAAAGAAGGATCGGTGGATTTGTTGCTTTACGGTAAACCAACATCGCTTAGGCTAGTTAATAATAAAGTCAAATGCATATTATAAGCTGTTCAATGATTGTTTACAAGAGAAGTGCGTCTGCCCAATATTTAAACATACTAGAGATTGGTGTTTGTATCTCAGCGCAGATCGGCTAGTTACCTAGGCGTCAAGAGATAGTTGCTTGAATCTGTAATTAATTATAAAGTTACTAATCACCTCAGCAAAAGCTATATGCTTAGTGACAAGCAATATGGATTTCGATTTGACGTGCTGACTGGAATATCGCTATGGATAAGTGAATATATACGAGTGGGCATAGTTTCTAGTGCGATATATTTGCTGCAAAGATTTGCTAGCTATGGAATATCTGAGGGTTTATTCGAAACCATAAGATCGTTTCTCTCTGATATATCTATGAAAGTACTTGCTGATAGGCTGAAGTCTCAATCACACGATAACAACGCCCTCGTGCATCAATAATGAATTCTGGTCCTAGTCTTCCCTCTGATCTGCGTCGATGATCTAACGAACGATATTCTGATATCATTTGTTGAATCAATGCTGATAACAGAACTGTGTATGGCAGAACTTAGAAAGGCACTGGTTACTAAAACCTTACTAATTCTCTCTCTTTCGACAAGAGGCACGTTACGCCATGCGGACGAACGTGCCGTGTAATCTTTAACAACTCTGAAACCAGGTTTAACTATTTTCACCACCAACGCTCGGATTCTAGTCTTGTCTTGAGAAAGACCCTTGCTTTGACAAGCTCCTTACATTGACTTTCACCCCACACTTGAAATAGAAGACTTACACCAAATCTGTTGCATAAGTCGTTGGAAAAATGCTCGAATAATTTAACTCCCTGGAAAATACTTGATCTCTGATTCAATTCTTTAATTATATAAGAGTCAGATACGGTACGCGATGGAGTTCTGCTAATGCATCTAGGAAAATATTTGATAGAGCCCTATTACCTGTCTTGACGGAATACAAAAGTGACTTCGCAATCTAGCGAGATATTATATTTTCTTTTCCCTACATTCCCTTTCTCACAAAAGAGACGTTTCTTGTATGTCTCTATGCTATCCTTGCTTCCATGCTGGTTTCTTCTGTAAAACATTCAAGGCAAAAACTAATCTTTTACCAACACTGTAGAGAACTTGCCTTTATTCCAAATTACCGCAACACCAAACAGATCTTGCATAGAAAATGTTCTTTCCAAAGAAATGTCAACCTGCGAAACACGTTACCATCTTACTTCTGGCTGACAGAATACATCATAGCCGTTTTCAACTCCAATGTCAAAAAATACCTGTCGAGCCAGTTATCAGATTTTGTACATTTTGCCCGTCATTTCCCAAATCTCTCATAGTATTGTTTCATGATCCAACTGACAATCTTATTATCCATTATCGTCAAATGGCCTTTGACCTTGGTAAGTGGTGATTCATTAGCAAAAGAGAATAAAGAAACACTTTATTGTATACTATAATTGCATGCATGGTATTTAAACAGTTGATATGAATATGGGATTAATACATTATACAAGAGCATTAGTAAATGACGACCGAGAAGATGTAATAGCAATGGTAATACTAATAATAGAAGTATTTGAAGAGGACGAACACTGAGAAGAATAGAGTAAGAAGAACACAGAGAATAAGGTTAAGAAGCAGAGAAAGAAAAAAAGAGGAATGTCTTAAGATATTAGAAACTAGGGGCAGAGAAGATTAGAAGTAGAAGTATTAGTAGTAGTCGTAGTAGTAAGTGGTTGCACAAGTAGTAAAAGTAGTAGTAGTATTTGTAGAAAAAGTAGTAGTTGTAGAAGTAGTAGTAGTAATTTAGTAGAAGTGGTAGTCGAATGTATAATATTAATATTAGTAGTACTATTAATAGTAGTAGTAGTAGTGTGAGGAGAAGAAAAAGTAACAAGAAGAATAGAGAATAAGGTAGAGAAGAAAAAGTAACAAGAAGAATAGAGAATAAGGTGGAGAAGAAGAGGAAGAAGAAAGAGAAACGTCTCATGAGTATCGGTACCTGACGACAACTATAATATAGTAGTAATGGGAGTAGTAGTAACATTTGTAGTAATAGAACTATTAGTATTCTAAGAAAAATATGAAGAGCAGAAGAACAAAGAATAAGTAGAATAAGAAGTGGAAGAATAAACTTTCCAACATTATTAGTAAATGACGTCGAGTTGTAGTAGTAGTGGTGGTAGTAGTAGCATCAATAGTAGTAGTAGTAGTAGTATTATTATTATTATTATTATTAGTAGTAGTAGTAGTAGTAGTAGTAGTTGTAGTAGAAGTAGTACTCGAAGAAAAAGAAGAATGAGGGGTAGAACAAATGTCACAAAAGTATTGGTAAGTTACGACTGAGAAGATAGTCGTAGTACAGCAGTATTATTAACAGAAAATAAACGAAAATAAGAATAAGAGGAGGAAAAAGAAGAAGATGTACAGGAACATAAAGAGAAGGGAGAAGAAACATAACAACAAGAAGAAGAAAAATAGGAGGAATAATAAGAAGACATAGAAGAAAGAAGAAGATGATGAAGAAGAAGAAAAAAGAGAAGAAAAAATACAAAAAAATATCAGCATAATTTAATGAAAGCGGAAAGTGAGACGGGGAAAAACGAGAAGATAAAAAGAGGACTCCCTGAAAAAATAGAAATATAGAAATATGAATTACAGAAAGAATGAACTGAAAGGAGAAAATAATTGAATTATCCCAAAAAATCTTTACAAATCGACTTTTGAGGAAAGATTATTGTAAAGCGTATCAAGCGAAGAAGAAACGAAGACAAAATATAACGGCTTTTCTTGGGATGCGTTCATTCAATTTGTGCGTTTAATGATGGAAATGCTGTATTAAACTAAAGCGTGACAAACCGACGGACTGATAGCAAGACCGATAAACGGACACACATTGTCTCTGATTACGACATTGAGACACATCTTAAAACATATTTAAAATTTAAGCGTGACGAATCCGCTCCAAAAATCTATCTAAAACTAAAACCTCTAATACTGTTGCATGGCAAACAAACTGCCTGCTTGGATGCATCTAACATCAGTTTATTCAAGTGATGCATTTGGCGACGGAAGTTCAATTTCAAACTTAAGCGTTCTAGCTCAAATAAAATGCAATTTAAAAAGTAAAGGTGGCCAACAAACTCACAAAGGTATAGACGCATCAAAATTAAAATATATCCAAATAAATTTGGGGCTTTATTGATGAACATTTCGTTTCAAATTAAAGAATGGGAGACCAACGAAAATGTTAATTTAAACGGAAGCCTGACAGACAAACAGAAATGCGATGTCAAACCTAAGCGTGATAGACTAGCAAATATGGTATTTAAACTTTAAGCGTGATGGCCACCGAAAATGCTGTTTCAGACTGAAGCGTGACAGACAAAGGGAAATCATAGTTCATACTGAAGCGTGACAGATAAACAAAAAGCTTAGTTCAAACTGAAGCGTTACATAAAACAACAATTCTATTTC
This sequence comes from Sepiola atlantica, assembly GCA_963556195.1. NCBI lineage: Eukaryota > Metazoa > Mollusca > Cephalopoda > Sepiida > Sepiolidae > Sepiola > Sepiola atlantica. The sequence goes on along the minus strand of OY744527.1, from coordinate 67,924,085 downwards.
GAACTAAAGCGATACAGACCAACGGAAATAATCTTTCAAACGGAAGTTCGACAGACCAACGAAAATGCTATTTCAAACTGAAACATGAAAGACCAAGGCAACTCATATTTAAACTGAAACGTGACAGACCAACAACAATTTTATTCGAAACTAAAGCGTGACAGACCAACGGAAATAATTTTTAATACGGAAGTTAGACAGACCAACTAAAGTGCTATTTAAAACTGAAACATGAAAGACCAAGGCAAATGATATTTAAACTGAAACGTGACAGACCAACAGCAATTCTATTTGAAACTAAAGCGTGACAGACCAACGAAAATAATCTTTAATGCGGAAGTTCGACAGACCAACTAAAATGCTATTTCAAACTGAAACATGAAAGACCAAGGCAAACCATATTTAAACTGAAACGTGACAGACCAACAACAATTCTATTTTAAACTAAAGCGTGACAGACCTACGAAATGTTATTTCAAACTAAAGTGTGACGGATCAACGGTAATTCTAGTTCAAACTAAAACCTGACAGACCGCCCAACGAACTTACGAAGTCTCTCATATTAACGAAAGGACGCATCAAAAACCGAAGAGAGATTAAAGCGATGCTATACGAAGACGCAAATACAAAATATTGTTCAATATTATAAGGAACAGGAAATCACCGATGAAAGAGATAAAGACAAGATAAATCGCAAGGCACAAAAATTATGACTCATTTACTGTAATGGAATAGAAAAAGAAAAAGAAATAAAAAATATATCGTTAAATCAATAATAATAAAGAAACACTATTTATGTTTTTATGTTGTTACATATATTGAGGAGTCGTATGTAAGTAACGTCATCTCATGTCGATTCAGATATCTGTATCCACCCCGAAGAAACTGGCCTCCCGTGAGTATGATGTATTGATTGATGCATACATCAAAGGTAGAAGAAGAAAAATCCGTCTCTGATTTATCGGCATTTTCCTCTTTACGAACGGCCAATCGTACGCATATTTATAGGCTGTGAGAGGCCAAGGTAGCGAGAGATCAGGAAAATAGTCAACCGGTCGCGCAGAATCATCTTAGACACGCGCAAACGCGTAAACACGTACATCATAGTCGCGCGGCAATAACACCTTCAATAAGAATGCATGTTCTTCTAAACACCTAGCTGCATGAATTATTTAATGTTTGAAATGTTAACGGCAATTGATTTTATTGCGTTCATACATTTAGCTCGAAGCACTTGAATCAGTTGTAACGTATACTGATTACCAAGTGGCTTTGCCTGCATGCTATCACTTCGCATGTTAGACACTTGCCATACTTGCTGCAATAATTTAAAATAATAAACAATTTATTCATAACTTTGTTGTACACTTCTAGAGGAAGACATTCTCATTTATCCATATAAATAGATAAACATTCACATTTTTGTAACTTCAATACAAATTTATTCAACTTTACAATGTGACTGTAAAAAGAGAGAGAAAAAAAACATACTAATCTGCCTCTTCCTTTGCCATTTAATTATAGCTCACCACTTGTTGAAAATCAAGTCCGCCCCTTTTTAGAGAGAAACATTTTAACAGAAATGATTAATATCTGTCCAGGAAATAAAACAATATGTCGAAAAAGAAGTATTCGTCATATTAAAATAAAAAGAATCATTAAATTATAAAACAGTGGCAAATAATAGTTAATTAATAAAGTGTCCTTTTTCAAAATCAATATGCAAATCTGTTAACTTTTAAACTGATATCGCATATTCATAAGCACTATATAAAAAAGATGAGGCGTCTAATGTATAAAGTTCAACCCTTCAGTCACGGCCATAAATTACGATTATTTTCATTGGAAAACTTAATTCACCTTCTTCAATGTCATCTGACAGTCAACCAGTGTCTCCCTGTTGTAACGAATTTGAAACGTGTTCAATAAATGTATGATTTCTATACTTGTATTGCGTCAGATCAACTATCTACAAGCATTTCAAAACGTGTTCAAACATCGGACCAGAGAGCTAAATGGAAATGACGGCGTTTTGTGTTCACCGCGAGTGCGAGAAATGGACACAACTTTTGAATTTACTCAGTTAGATAAAGAAGTGTTAACGTATATCTGTGACGAAGGCGACATCCTTTTTTGTCTTGTTTTTAAACTACAGCATTATGGTGTTGTATGCTTAGTTTGGATCCAGTACGTAGTCCCTAAAAGGGTGGTTTTACAATGACTAGCTTATAACGACACAATGGTCTCGCAATCTACAATTACACATTTCCTTAACCGACGTCTAGTGACAAGTGGAAATCCAAAATGACCGGATGAACAGAAAATGACTGTTGTAGGTTCGGAGTTTTCCTTTGTCTAGACTAGTAACTCCGCCAAGAGTTTAGAGTAAAGTATATCCTACTATTCATTGGATCAATCAAGCGCTTACAGTTTTATATATTTCGATAACCAGCAAATGTTTTGTTGTGTTTATTTATCTGCTCATCAGATATTTAGACACAAGGGTAAGTAGGAATTGGAAGACAGCGCATTAGAAATGGTTAACGCTGGTTTAAAATAACATGCCTGAACAGCCCTGTCATCATTCCCCGTAAGCGTGCATCAGCCAATTAGCAATAAATTAACCTTTTCGTCAATGAGGTAAGGTAAAGCATGAAAGGTAGATCGTCTTAGATCGAACAGCTCCATGCCTCAACCCGACAGCAACAAAGCTATTGTCGCACTTGTGGTGTGTGTGTTGGGACATGACTTTGAAGTTTTCTATAAAATGTAAATATTTTAAGATATACTTTAGTTTATAATTTACATAGTGGTGTGCCTCTTCAGTCCTACTTTAAATTTATTGTCAAAAGATTACCCGGCCTCTGAGTTAAAATAGCAAATTACCACCCCATATTGCAATATGAAAAATGTATTTGATACAATGCCAATAAAATAAAAAAATAATTTCCGGGAATATATGCGATCAGACAATTTAATTATAACCGAATGCTTCCTGGTTAAGCACTTGTCATCTTTTTATATAGAAAAATAGAAATATAGACAGGGTCGGGCATTTTCGCTGACAATGACGCCAAAATGCATCCAGGATTTATTGCAAATCAGATAATTTCTCAGTATAAATCTTCCGCCAAAATATAAAATGAAATTAATGCCGTTTTAAATCTGTCAAATTTATTTTTTATTTAAAAGATAAAACGGGCGAAATTTATAATTGTTTAGCAAATCATTTTTATAGTCAACCATTTTCATGTTATTTTTTGGAAGCAATTTTGTTTAATGTTAATATGAATTTAACTGGTATTAATTTACTGTTATTAACTGAATATCGGTTTCGTGTGTATCACTGTGGTTCAAACATTTCAGGTTCGATTTAACCCAATTTGAAAAAAGTCGAGATAATATCTAAGAAAAAAATGATGAAATATGATGACGATTATTTTCTTTTCTTAAATGAACAATTCTAATTCAAATTAAAAACAAATCTGCGTCTGTTAAAATATAGCATGGTCTTGTACCTAACTTTATCTAAATATGTTAACAATAGAATCAGAAATAACTGTCAGCTGAAGTCAGACAGGTTAAGCCACGATGTGTAAGAACGTGAATAATATATGTTATTACACGGTGAAAAATGTGTAAGTTTTTTATATAAGATAATTAGCTCTAATATATGAAGCCAAAGCCGATCACGAGATGAAGATACACAATTATAAGAGACAAGAATCGCCCGAGAGGGAGAATGCGATAAGAATCATGAATCTCTCCATCTCGAAGAGGAAGCGTTTTCTACCTATACTCTCTTCCCCAATCAGACAGAACAATGATCCACACAACAAGATTTGAGAAAAAGGATAAGAAAGTTTTACTAACAATGAGTAGCAAATAAGCAATGTAACATTCTAAAAAGAAACGATATTAGTAAAGTAGTTATTTATCCAAATCTATTATTATTATTATTATTATTATTATTATTATTATTATTATTATTATTATTATTATTATTATTAGTAGTAGTAGTAGTAGTAGTAGTAGTATTTTCACTCACTAAGAGTTATCACGCAAGTCATAATCAGTGATTGCTCACCGACAACAACAATTGATGTTCACTTGAGTCTTAGTGACAACAAGCCTCCCCAGATTTCCAGTACTCTTCGCTTTTTGTCGATCCCCACCGCGGATAACTTGCGGTATCGTAACAGCCGCATACCATTGCTTTCTTGCTTGCAACGGTCATTGGTCTCCTCTGGGGTGTGGGTGGCAATAAGCCTTCTCAATGTCCCAGCACTCTCCGCACACTTCTAGTGGAGGTTTGGTTAGTGCCCTCCCTCTTCGGTCTTCCCATCCTCCTTGATCCTTCACAACTATTGTGTGTGGTGTTATCCGAGGCTGGTGCTGTCACTCTTGTTTCTTATAGGGGCAGTTTCTGATGTTTCTAGCAGTTTCTGTACTTTGGTTCGTGTGGTAGTGTGCTTCCTGTGGTTTTATTTTCTTCCTATTGTAAGATCCATGTGTTTGGTTCTCGTTCATATCTTATGCGGGTTGGTTTTCTGCATTCGAGGATTTTCCTTGAGATTACAGCTGTTTAGATCATTGCCGTTCTTTGTATGGTCTCATTTATTATCACTATTATTATTATTATTATTATTATTATTGTTGTTGTTGTTGTTGTTGTTGTTGTTATTGTTATTGTTATTGTTATTGTTATTATTATTATTATTATTATTATTATTATTATTATTATTATTATTCATATTATTATTATTATTATTATTATTATTATTCATATTATTATTATTATTATTATTATTATTACTAGCGGAACCCGTGTAAATTACACGAAATGATGTTTTCAGTACTAATTATCTTGTTCCTAACCTATACATGTTTGAATAGAATATGATAAGATTTGACTTATATATTACTTTAAAAAAATGAACAATACATGAAGCAATTTAGAAAACTTATTTATATACAATATTTCTAGTGAAAGTAATTCCTTTTCTCTGGCCATGAGTAGAATTATTCTGAGGACAAATTTTCACTCTTACACTATTCATAGACCTTGCTCTTGAGAAGGCTACATAAAGTTGTCCATGAGTAAAGCAAGGTTGTGGTAGGTAGATCCCAACCTTATCGAAAGTTTGTCCTTGAGCTTTATTAATGGTCATTGAATATGATAGGCGGATGGGAAATTGAGTCCTGTGCAAAACAAATGGAATATTTGCGTCACTGGGACTAAGTTTAATTCTTGGAATTAAAAAATGCTCCTGAGCATGAGATCCACTTATGATTGAAGCTAGAATACTGTGCTTATGAAGCTCCAATACTTCTAAACGCGTTCCATTGCATAGTCCTTGCGTTATTGACAGGTTTCAAAGCAGCATAATAATAGATCCAACTTTAAGATTGAGACGATGAGGAGGCATTCCCGAAGGCGTAAGTGAATTTATGAATTCCATTGGATAATTATTGGCTTCCATTTCATTGTCTGATGATACTGAATCTATACTTAGATATGTTTTGCTCTCAGTTGATAGTATACTTAGAATATCTTCATTAATATCCAAGCAATCTGAATTTTCTGGTGACAAAATAACTCTACTTTTCATTTCGTCTTGGGTGCAATTATCGAATATGTCTGATACTAAAGAGTCATTGCATACACATTGTTCTGGGATATCGATAGTATCATCAGAAACGTTATCAAGTGAACTCTGCACTCGACCATTTCCGATTTGTAAGAGCCATTGTGAGAAAACTTGTTCGTTGTCATTAGTCCTCATATTCTGAGAGAGTTTAAGTTGATGAAAACTGTGCCACATTGGAGACTTCTTTAGACATACATCCAATACTGCAGCAGGTGTAGTTCTAGGAACCACAAGCAGAACTTGCCTGAAGTCTCCTCCTAATATGAAGACTTTACCACCAAATATGCTATTATTATTCATAATATCTTGTAAACAATTATCAATGGCATTTAATGCATATCGAGGGATCATCGACGTCTCATCAATAATGAAGAGCTTCACCTGCTTGAGAATATTTGCTTGGTCAGAATTAGGCGGAATATTGCAGGTAATTGTCTCAGTGAAAGGAACAGGAAGTTTGAAGATACTGTGAAATGTTTTTCCATTTTTCAATAGTGTCGCTGCAATACCTGTCCAAGCAGCAGTACTAACAGCCACATTTTGAGCCACCAGGTAATCATGAATCATGTTGAATAGAAAAGTTTTGCCAGAACCGCCAGGTGCATCCAAGTAAAACAGTCGATGGTTAGTCTCCAATCCTCTATCTAGTTCACTAACAGCGTTAATGACACTATTAAATACACCTCTTTGCTCAGTATTTAGTATTTCAGGATTAACTTCTTGAATTTCTTCCATATGTTGAATGGCAGGAGGCTCACTGATTGGTTCTGGTAGACCAAGCATCGCACAATTCATGCCGGTTTCATTCAAAATCATGTTTATGTGATGCAGAGCGATATTCTCTGCAACATTATCATCATATTGGCATAAAAGGTCCTCTATCATAAGGTGTTTGTTATCATTCCATAATTGTAAGGCATTTTGTGGTGTATTGTATAAACAAATTATTGCAAACATGTTAAGAAGCTGTCGTAGCATTTGATATGTAGCTGCCTCACTTAAAGCCATTTCTAGTTCGTTGTCATCTTCAAGCAGTTGCAATCAAATACAGGCATCCTTAAAGGTCGGCAATTGTTCACCTCCTACAGTTTTCAGGTTATTAAAAGAAGTTGCACCTGGTATATGAAGAAGAAGCATCCTTAAATGAAATTTCTCAGCATTTCTAGGACTGGCAGAGTACATTCTCGTTACAATCTGGCGGTGACGTTGTCTTCTGGTCCAAGTGTTGCTTTGCTTATTAAATACATAATATTCAGGAATATCAATATAAAGGTGGGCTCTTGCATCCACGTCACTTTGGTTAAGTTTGAACCATGCAGTTAATTGCGTGTCTCGTCCTTCTGCGCGGGCAGCAGCTTGTCCTTGTTCACCCGGCCTATAATAAACGTGTTGCTGGTCAGGTAAATGGAGGGCGAGTCGGTAAACTATGTGTGACTGTCCATGCATTTTGTATTCTGACAAACGCCAAAATGCTTCAGGCGGAGATACGTATCTACACGAAATATATTGCTTAATTTCATTATATTCATTTGCATTAGTTTCATTGTTATTCATATTTATTTCCATCATTGCACAATCATGTCCTTTATAGACATATTTGAAAAGATATTTCACACTTTTTACTGAGATACACACCTCTACATTAATGTGAGCACCATATTTTCTGAGTAAATACTTATTATATGGTACTACAAAACTGCAGTCAACCTCATGGACACCCACTCTAACAAAATCTCCATTATTTCTGCGTCTGTAAAGAGGATATCCAGAAACATTTGTAATAGTCTCCTCCTGATATGACATTGGAAATTTCTTCTGACACTCTCCCTCTACCATACACATTGAATTTGGATTAAATGTACCACAGGGTCCATGAATCATGAGTGTTTTCACTAATTCTCTCAATTCTGGATCATGTTCTGATGGTAATTCAGCTGAAACAATATTATCAATTTGTTCCCTAGTTCTGATTGTATATTCTTCTTGCAGCATGATTAGCATGTGGCAATGCGGGAGACCTCTTTTCTGAAATTCAATTACATGTATCGCAGCAATAGGTACCCCGAGTACATGTCTGTCCTTTATGCCAATCATTAAATCATTAAGATGTTGTTTGAAAACTCGTGCCAATAAATCTGGTCTGTTCTGTGCTGTTTCATGAGGCTGTAAGTTTTCAGTTACTTCTCGACATTTTGGATTGCAAGTATATGTTATAAATAAATCAGGCCTTCCATACTTGCAAACTATTGCCATTGCATCTTGGTAGCATTGTTGCATATTTCGTGGGCTCCCTGTGAAGGATGATGGCAAAATGACAGGTACTCCAGGATCTTCATTTTCATTATTTCTTGCAAGGTGATCCATCAAACCTGAATACATTGCAACTCTTAGTTGTGCTTGATTTTCTCAATGAATTTCAAACGACAACCTTCTACTTTAACGTAAGCATCGACTATATATTGTTGAAATAGTTTTCCACCACTGTGTATTGGACTGAAGTCACGTCTTATAGATAGACGATATGCATAAAATTCCTGCATAGTCACCTTGTTACGAACTCTAGTTTGCCTATTTGCTACATGAGGAATGTTTATATGCCATCCGAATTCACCATGAGGAAAGAGAAAAACGCCAAAATGAAAAACAAAAAATAGTTTTAAGTTTTAAGCAACACAAAAAGTAGTTTTTAACCAGGTGATAAAAAAAAATGCAAAAAAGAAATAATAAAATAGTATTTATTGTCAATTGTTGGTAAATGTTTGATAAAATAAATTAAAAATTTTTTTTTTTAATGTATTTACACTGTATTGTGTTCGTTTTTTTGTTATTTGCAATGTTTCTTGAAAATAAAACTGAAAAAGTTGACGAAGTTATCGTCTGCCACACTGACCCTAACTCTAACGACGGCGTCAAAGTTAGCGCGGGTCCTAATGTAACAAAGCACACTCTATTTGTTTGTAAGTTACGCTTGCTTTATTATAACCCCCCTCCTTCTGGATAAGAGTGAAATAATTTGTTAAAATAGTCACCCGTGTACGATGGACATTGCGCATATCTACTAGAAAAGGTTGATATGCCATCCGTTCAAAAAAAAAAAAAATAATAATAATACTGGCCCTCTCTACAACCAAAAGAAAGGAAATAAATGGTTTTCACTTTTTAAGAAATACTAATAATACACTAATTTTTAAGCAGTTAACGTAATTTAATAGACAATGCCCTTAAAAACGCCAAAATAAAAAACAAAAAATAGTTCTAAGTTTTAAAGCATCAGAAAAAAGTACTTTTTACCAAGTGATAAAAAAAATAAATGCAAAAAATAAATAATAAAATTGTATTCATTGCCACTTGTTGGGAATTGTTTGCTAAGAATAAATAAATAATTTTTTTACTTTTACTTACACTGTGTCGTGTTCGTTTTTTTTTGTTAGTTGCAATGTTTCTTGAAAATAAAACTGAAATGTAGAAAAAAACTTTAGAGGTTGGTTGGGATCGAACTATAAACCAGTCGGGCCGAAGTAAAAAGTACTACGTCGCTAACCGTTACGCTAAAGAGAAACACTTGAAAATTTGGTTGAAATTAGCCGTATTAAAATGTTTGTCCAAATCTCGGTGCGGTACGCATGCGCAGAGGTTTTGCCGGAAGCGTGACACACGAACACACACGCTATCGTATTAATATATAGATTATTATTATTATTATTATTATTATTATTATTATTATTATTATTATTATTTTTTTTTTATTTTTTTTATTTATTTATTTATTTATTTTTTTTTTTTTACTCGTTAGAACTTCTCACACGTATCATCACTAGTGATTTCCCAGTGAGAATAACTGGTGGTGATCACTGGAGTCAAAGTGACAAAAAGTCTCTCTAGATTTATAGTATTTCCCACCTCTTCCATAACCATGGAAAATGATTTTGCGTTATCGAAACCACCGCTTTCTATTGATTTCTCACTTGTTACAACTATTAATACTCCTTTTGATTTAGATGGTAATAAGCATTATCAAGCTCCAGATACACACCGAATCTTTCCAGAGGAAGTCTGGTTAGTGTTCTCACTTCGGTCTTTCCATCCTCCTTGACCCTTCACGACTATTTTGTGCAGCATCAGCCAAAGCCGGTGTCATCACATTGTGTTTGTTTTAGTGAGGGGTCAGTTTATAAAATTCCTTGCACTTTCAGTTCTTTTTGGTTTATGCAGTGGTGTTCATTCTATGTTTTTGTTTTATTTATATTGTACTCTCCACGTTGCTGGGTAGTGTTACTAGTTTATGAGGGTTTGCTTTTCATGCGTTGTATAGTCTCAGTCTTCCCATTGATTACAATTTCTCCCAGTCTTTTCTCCAATTTTTCTGGATTAGTGCTCCTACGAATATTGGTATCATAGTGACTTTTCTATGTTCAATATACTATTCGGTTGTCTAGCAAGTTCCGTTTATTAGCTAGTTATTTGTACTCACTAGAAATTATCACACAAGTGATTATTAGTGATTGCTTACCGACAATAAGCAGTGGCGTTCCCAGGAGCCTGAGTGACAAAAGGCCTCTCCATTATTATTATTATTATTATTATTATTATTATTATTATTATTATTATTATTATTATTATTATTATTATTATTATTATTATTATTATTTACTCACTAGGAGTTATCACACTGGTCATCGTCAGTGGTCACCCACTGCCGACAACCTGTGGTATTCCCTGGAGTCTGAGTGACAACAAGTCTCCTCAGGCCTCCAGTATGCTCCACCTCTTTTCGTTCATCACCGCTGATGATCTTGCGGTAATCGCAACAGCCACTGGCCATTGGTCTCCTCTGGGGCCCGAGTGGCAACAAGCCTTCCCAAGGTCCCAGAGCTGTCCGCGCTCTTCCAGTGGAGGTCTGGTTTTGCGCTTTCCCTCCTCGACCCTCTGTCCATAATTTTCGTGGCGTCAGCCTATGCTTGCGCCTCTCTCGTTCGGTTGTATTTTCCCCGGTTCTGTTGTTTTGTGCTTCCATGTGTTTGTTCTCCATTCGTTGCTTATGTGGGTTGGTTTCCGCATTCGAGGACATTTCTCAGGATTGTAGCTGTTTTGATCATTACTGTCCTTTGTATTGTCTCAGTTATCCCTTTGATTCCTATTTCTCCTAGTCTTTTCTCCATGTTTTTGGGGACTGTTCCTAGTGCTCCTATGATTATTGGTGTTATACTGACTTTCTTCATGTTCCATATTCCTTTCAATTCTCTGGCAATTTCAGTATATTTGCTTCTCTTTTCCGTCTCTTTGATCTTCACTCTGTGGTCTGCTGGAACGGCAAAGTCCACGATTTTGCAGGATTTTTCTTTCTTGTTGATTATTATCATATCCGGTCTCCTTGCTGTTATGGGTTTGTCTGTTTGTACATTCATATCCCATATGATTTTGTGTTTTTCGTTTTCTAGTACAGTTTCTGGTTTGTGTTTGTACCGTTTTCTTGCATATTCGAAATTCAGTTGTTTGCACATTTCCCGGTGTACTTCTTTCCCCATGCTGTCATGTCTGTTCTTGTATTCCCTTTGTGCTAGCTTGCTGCATTCACTTATTATATGATTTATCGTTTCGTCTCTTTGTCCACACAATCTGCATTTGCTGTTTTCCTGGGTTTTATCTATCTTTGCTTTAATAAAGTTTGTCCTAATCGCATTGTTCTGTGCGGCCGTCAGCAGAGATTCGGTTTCTCTGTTCAGGTTTCGTTTTCGTAGCCATGCCCAGCTGTTTTCATTGGCTTCATCGCTTGTGAGTCTTATAAAGCGTCCATGTAGTTGTTTTTCTTCCCACTTTTCTTTTCTTGTCTTTTTGTTTCTGGGTTCAGTGCTTCCGGGGTTGTTTGTTGGGCTGGTGTCTCTTGCTGTGGTGATCAGTCTTTCCGTGTTCTGGGTTACATATTTCTCCAGCTCTTTTTTGGTGTCTTCCACACAGTCTTCTATACTTACCAGTCCTCTACCTCCTTCATTTCTTTTCACGTAGAGTCTGTCCGTGTCGTCTTTTGGGTGCAGTGCATTGTGCATAGTCATTAGTTTTCTAGTTCTTTGGTCAAGGTGCCTGAGTTCTTCTTTGGTCCAGCTTATGAATGGTCCAGAGTATCTTATTAGTGATACAGCCCATGTGTTTATCCCTTTTACTAGATTTCTGCTATATAGTTTAGTTTCTAAGAGTTTCCTTGTTCTTCGTAGATATTCTTTTCCAATCTTCTCTTTCATTTCTGTATATTTGATTGTGTCTGCTTCCAGAACTCCCAGGTATTTGTAACTATCTTGTTCTCCTAGCGCCCTCATCTCCTCTTGGTTGGGGAGTTCTATACCTTCTGTCTTTTCCAGTTTTCCTCTTTTGATCTCTAGCATTGCACATTTTTCTATTCCAAACTCCATTTGGATATCCTGGCTGAATATCCTGGTTGTGTTTATCAGCTTTTCCAGTTCTGTTTTGTTTTTTGCAAACAGTTTAAGGTCATCCATGTACATCAGGTGGTTTATTCTTTGTTCTGTATCAGTAAACCTGTATCCGGCATCACACTTTCTGAGTATGTAGTTGAGTGGCATCATGGCTATTATAAACAGTAGTGGTGATAGAGAGTCTCCTTGAAAAATGCCTCTCTGTATTTTTATCTCAGACAGGTATTGTCCTCCGGCTGTCAGTTTTAGTCTCCATGTTTCCATTGCTTTCTGGATGAGATTAATAATCCTGTCTGGTATCTTGTATATTTTTAAGCATTCAATTATCCATGTTTGGGGGATTCTGTCGTAGGCTTTCTTGTAGTCAATCCATGCCATGGTTATGTTCTTTTGTCTGCTCTTCACCTCCTTCAGAGTCTTTTGATCAATGTATAGTAGATCATGTGCACCTCTTTGTCCTTTCCGGCATCCTTTTTGTTCCTCGGGGAGCAGTCCACGTTTGTCCAGGGATTGGTAGATTTGTTCTCTCAGTTGTGCTGTGAGAATTTTCCACATTATTGGTAGACATGTTATCGGTCTGTAGTTGCTGGGGGTCGTTCCCTTTTTTGGGTCTTTTTGTATTAGTGTTGTTCTTCCTTCCGTCATCCATTCTGGTATGTCTATTTTGCGGATACATCCGCTCAGTTTCTGCGCTATTCTTTCATGCAGGGTCGTGAATTTTTTAAACCAGTATGCATGTATTCCATCGTGGCCTGGTGCTCTCCAGTTTGCCATTTTTCTTAGGGTTTTCTTGATCGTTTCTTTGTTGATTTCTGTTTCGGTTCCTTCTTCGATTTCTTGCAGTTCATCTTTCATGTTTTTCAACCATTGGGCATTCTTGTTGTGCTTTTTTGGTTCTTCCCATATCTTGCTCCAGAATTGTTTTGTTTCTGTTGGGTTCAGTTGCTCTGTCGTTGTTTTTTCTCCATTTACGTTTTTGTAAAACTGGCTTTCATTGTTTTCAAAGGTCCTGTTCTGTTTGCTCTGTTCTGATTTGTACCTGTATCGTCTCAGTCTTCCTTCTATTGCTGCTATCCTTTGTTTTATTTCTTCATGTTTCTCATTTAGTTTTTCCATGCGTTTCTGATTTTTGCTTCTTAATCGTTTCATGTCCTCCTTCCTTCTGTTCACGGTTTTAGCTTCTTTCCGAAGTTTGGTGATCTGGGTTTCCAGTCTGATTTCCCATCCAGGTTTTGTCGGTCCTCTCTTTTGTCCATACTCTTCGTTTCTTAGTTTCATACTTACCGATTTTGCCCCTGCATATATCAGGTTGTTTTGGTCTGTAATAGTTTCTGTTGGGATGTGTGTGAGGAGTCTGTTTACTCTTTCTGTTTCTGCTTGTAACTTCTTCGCTACTTCATTCCTGAGAGATGGGAGTTTTGTTTTGTTTTCTAACATGTATCGTCTTATGTTCTCCACTTCACTTGCTTCTTTTTCATTGAGTTCTATCTCAGCAGGTTCTGTGGTTCCGCAGTTTTCTATCTCCCCTGGTTCTGTGATTCCGTAGTCTTCAATCTCTTCAGTTTCAGTGTGTACGTTTTGCCTGTCCTCTTCCTGTGGTCTTTCCTTTGGTGGTGTTTCTTGCTCCGTTTCGCCATTAGCCTTCTGTCTGATTTCCGTCAGTTCCATCTCCGAGAACCATCCTCGCTTGAGGATCTGTCTTGCTTGATCTGCTATCCTTTGTTCCGTTGTATGTGGGTCACTAGCAATGTCCCAGAGATGTTTCATTCGTTTTCGGTAGCCTCTTTCTATAGGGTAGCGGCTTTTATAGTAGCACTCCATCACCAGTCTGTTCTCTTTCATGGTCCATTTCTTTCTATATCTTTCCAGTTTGCTGTTTTCGCTCTGGTTTACTTGTCTCTGGTCTGTGTCCTTGTCATACCTGGAATCAGAGAGGTTACTTACCTGGTTCTTGTCCGTTGTCTTGTTTCTGAAATTAAAGGAGCCAACATTCGCAGGATGCGGACCGGGTCCCCCATGTTGGCCATCGAGGGAGCACCTGCCCATCATGACACTCAGATCTTTCTTCTGAGTCCCACGGCGTTTATTTGTGTTTATAGACATTATTATTATTATTATTATTATTATTATTATTATTATTTGTGTTTATAGACATTATTATTATTATTATTATTATTATTATTATTATTATTATTATTATTATTATTGTTGTTATTATTATTATTAGAATCTATTTTCAGAGTACACATGCCGTAAAACATACATGAATGAAACAGTAGTGAAATAGGCACATTTTTTCTTTTAAGCAAGTAACTATTTGCATCATACTCATCAAAATTAATGCTACTTTATATCAAGCACCAACTAAAATTCTCACTTTTTATATGATACTTTGAGTCAAATGATATTGTCTGTGAAACTATGCGCTCTGTACTTTTTATAAGTATACATTAATTGAAACAAAGACACAACGTCTGTTTTTATGGTTGATTAAAGAATAATATTAGCTCTGTTTGATAACATTTATATTATTATCTGCTTTGTGAAGGACATGATGGGATACACTCTTGCGGCCAAATCACTTCTTTATACACGACATTAGTTATTCACTGTTTCATTTAATATTTGAATTCAGTCTTTAAGTTGTACTAAAATGAGCATACCAAAAAAGAATTGAACACGTAATAGTGCATAATTGCGAAAGGTTACGTATCAAAAGCAACTCAATCATATTACATCAGGTATGCTCTTCTTCGGACATTTTCACTCATATCTCAGTATACTCAACTATTTTCTAAAGTTTAACAATCCAGCCAATATAGTCTACTCTTGTTCATGGTATTTCTCATCTCTCATCTGTCCTGTGGTCAGAATGACAGTTAACGTGACCTGACGACCAGCTTTATCAAAGCTTCTTGATTTTCTGGTTGCCTGAGCGTGTAGCTCTGCCACCCATGTATACTAACGTATGATGTTCTCCCACCTCTTTCCTTGCTTCCCCCTTTCTTTCCCCTGTTACTTGATGGATTGTATTTGCGAGACATGATCATCGTGTGACATGGCTGTGCTACTTCATTTTTAACAGTGGTCAGTAGATTTGCATATATCCTAATTGCAGGAATTTACCTTAACGTAAATGAACAACAAATTAAAATGTAATATTTGGAACCATTTTTTGTCTTATTACATATATATATATATATATATATATATATATATATATACATATATATATACATATATATATATATACATATATATACATATATATATATATATATATATATAAAATGAAAAAATGAAAGGCAAAACATATGTGATTTATGTATTCATCAACGATTCGTCTTTATTGAAAGACTTCCTCAGGATGAAGAAAGCAATGTAGACAAATCATACAGAATATGAATTTTTATTTGTCAGAAAGTGTAAAGACTTTGGCATAATTGTTGATCATTTCGTCTCCACTCTTCTTTATATGGTACGTCACTCTCGTTTATGGGATGTAACTTAAGTTATCAATACGATAACACTTAAGTATATTATGATTACAACAATGATTATTAAGATTTATTATTTTACTCAGATCTATTATATTCATCATTTTTCAGGTATATAATAAAGGAGACTCGTGTCGAAAAACACATCTACCTCTTACAGAAATATGCTAACCTTAACAAATAAACTAACCTTAACAGAATAAATCACCCTAAACCTACACTAATCCTAACTGTTTGCTATCAGTAGTTTCACAATATTTGCTTCACTAAAATTAAATATTTATTCAGGAAACTTAATATACGATGACTGTTGTTTTCCTTGATTTCGATTTTTTCTAATTTTGTATTTTCTTAAATTACATATTTTCACATTAATTTTTCATTATATTTTCTTCGTAATAAAAACTATGTTTTCGTTTAAATTATTATACGATGACTGTTTTCCTCTCTATTTAAATGTTTTCTCTTTTTTATTCTTCTTCTTTCGTGTGAATCAGATGATTCTAGTGTTGGCATTAGTCCCCGATGTTTTTCCTAGTTAGGATTATTTCTGGAAAGACATCGAGTACTTACGGGAAATACCACAAGAAGGTTGCCAACATCCCCAAATGAAAGTGGTACTGTAGAACCGACTGGATTCGAAGTTGGAATTTAGGTCTTCAGTCCGTGTCGTTATCCATTTTACCACCGTCACCTCCCTTATCCCCTTAATTATTACTGATTGGGAACGTTTTAACATTGCCAAGCCTTTTCAACACAAAACTCGAAGATTACGTTCGGCACCTTACGGCGATTTATGTAACCTGACGGAATGTGCTGACAATAACGCGGCCGGTAAACTGCATGAGCACCAAACATCGAATAGCTTTATAACAATAATAAATAATTAGTAAACTCCGCCTTTATTATATATATATATATATATATATATATGCAAACATTGTTAAAACATAACAGAATTCGTCTGTTTAATTATAACGTTTTTACTTTGTAAATTTTCTGATAGTCGTTTTTGTATTAGAATAAATAAAAAATTATAGCTATTCTATAGATTTCACGAACGTTTTCGATTCTTCGTTGAATCATCCATGACGTATCATAAGCAAATGAATAAAAAAGCTGGATACAGAAGAGAATTTTAATAACAGACGACGGAAAAACGCGCAGAAAACATTTTTCACATTATTTCAAGAAAAGACGTCGACGATTTAAATTCAGCGACGCATGAGTGGCATCACAGAATAAACTCGCTATACGTTAAGCATTTTGAAATGTTCCCACTGGTTTCATACGTGATTTTATTAATTTTAGATTGTTGCTATTTACTATAAGACATTTAAACCCCAAAATCTTGTAGTATAAAAGCAACTCCTCCCACACACCCAAACTACTCAAAAGAACCAACGTTATTTATAAGTTTAAATGCCGTTTGCGAGAATGTAACTCACATAATAATAAAGCTTATAGCTACATTGGTTTTACAACCACTACCCTATCTCGCCGCCCCATCATGCATCTTGTAAACTCTACCTCAATTTACCAACATCTACAAAAGCATAACTGCTTTCCCTCTGATTTAAGACAAATTCTAGTTAATAACACTTATATACTACATTCTGTAACCAATTTAAAATGATTAAAACTATTGAAAGCTGTCTACAGAAAAACACAACATTAATAACATAACGTATGAAACCAATGCCACAATTTTTTAAAGCTTAACGTAATTCAATTTTATTTTCTGATGTCATTCCAGCATCGCTAAATTTAAATCGTCAACGACTTTCCTGGAACAATACGAAAAACGTTTTCTGCGCGTATCTTCGCTGTCTTTTAGAAAAATTTTTTTCTTTCTCACGCTTTTTTGTTTATTTGCGTTTGATACCTGTGAATGATTCGACGAAAAATCGAAAATTTCGTGAAACTTATTAGATCCTTATTTATTAATATATTTGATTTTAATACAAAACAAACCATCAGAAAAATTGAAAAAAATAGAAAAAGGTTAATTAAACAAGCGAATTCTGTTATTTTTAACAATGTTTTCATGAATGAGCAAATGTTGCCGAAATATATATATATATATATATATATATATATATATATATATATATATATATATATATACTAGCGTATATATATATGCTCCTACGAATCAGATAAGATTGCTAGGTTGGAACGATGTCATGATAAAAAACTACACATACTGACCGCCAAAGAAAGAGGTAATACCTGGCAAGGTGGTATCATTACAACAGAACATATACTACGATACTCCGTCAAAATTGAGGAAGAAAAACGTGGGAGGATCTTCCCCATAAAAGAGAACGGACAACAGAAAGATACAACACTACCCTCCTTCCTCAACAAAAAAATAGTAGTACCTGGGAAAGTGGGCCCATAACAACAAAACAGATACTACATGAACACTCTTTCAAAGCAGCATATCATACTTGGGAGGATTAGCTTTACACCTTAAAGAGACAAGGAGGTAAATCCTAGGAGGATAGTCTTATGATGACAAGACCGATTCTACGTCTATCCCCATCAACAGATAATACAATAGATTAAAGCAGTTTTTTTTAATTCATTAAAAATGTCTGTCATAAAAACATTATTTTCTTTACAAGTCCATTTTTTTAGATAAGATCAAAGTGTAGTATCTGTTCATGACATCACAGCGACACCAAACGTGAAAAAAAACAATACGGTGTGGTTAAGTAGCGAGAGGAAAAGAGTATCGGAAGGGGGAACATACATATAGCCAACCGAGATAGATAAAGACAGGCCATCAGTAGCAAGATTGCTAGCTAGCCACCCTCTTCGTCCTTTTTCCTTTCTCGCTAATACCGGGTAGGTAAGAATTCTTGCAAGCGATGTTAAGAATAGTTTTTTCGTAAGTTATCCATTTTCTGATCAAATATTTTTAAAATTAATTACTGTTAATATCGACGAAACTCTTGCACACACGTAGATGAATTGTACAATATAATAAATGCCATAAAATATGTATTTATTATGAAGTGCTTAAAATAGAAACGCAAATTAGCTAATCTAATGTCTGTGGCCCTTTGATTATTCGTTTCTACTATACAGATAGTATTTCACTTTTCTAGGTTCTATGGTTGATTTAAATAACAGTATTCCGTTGTGATGGTAATATCGGAGTGATTCATTAAAAAAAAACTTCCGCATTTATTCATTTAGAGTATGTGTCTAAATTAGCAGAAAAAAAACTATTAAAGTAATCGATCGTAAATCATACAACGCAAAATAATTAGTATTTCATTTAATTACTGTAGATTACTGCAGCATCCGTTGGAGATACTCATATTTCGTCTGTTCGATTATCCGGAAAACAAAAATAATGTGAGTTACAACAACCTAACGAGACAAAATTAAGAAGGCTGATGATTTCGTGACTAGGAATCTTTCTAAATTTCCGTATTACACAACGGTTGAAACATGCGTATCTTGTGCGAACGTAGTAATGTAGAGTCTTTAAATCATATATATATATATATATATATATATATATATATATATATATATATATATATATATATATATATATATATCACGGAGACCATCAATATATGGTGGCCATTTCATTCTTCCTCGCAACTATAAATTAAGATGCTACGCCTCCCCCAGTTTGAACGCGTGATCATAATAAAAACGTTTTATGTTCGTGCTATGTCTGTTTTCTTCGGAATCGCGTTTATGCAGCTAAGCTAATATTAAAATATAAAAGTAAAATATATTTATTCCCTTATTATTTTTGCCATTTAATTATGATATTTCAATATAATTTTTCTACTTTAAAATCTATCTTTTTTCATATTTTGTTAATAACTTAAATCATTCCCTGCAGTACATCTTCTTCCTTTTTCTCTCATATTATATACGTCGGCGAACCTATTAGATCCTATTACTTTTAAATGTTGGTATTGATATATATATATATATATATATATATATATTATTTTATTGGCTATTCACAGCTGTGTGTAATTTAGCTATCATATTCAACACTTAATTACGTCGCTATTACTGTATATGCTATTTTAAAAGAGTTTACCCTTATTAATGCTGTTTGAGATATACATGAGATGAATTAAACTCATCAACTTGTTTACACACACACACACACATATATATATATATATATATATATATATCACTTTCACCCTTGAATAAAGAGCGATGCTTATTTATTTGTGTGCGTATATATACAGACACCCCCCACACACACATATATATATATATATATATATATATATATATATATATATATATATATATATATATATATATATATATCGGTCTCGTCACAAAAAGTTAACAAACTGCCGAAAAATCTCTTTCAGCTATTTAGAGGAATTAATAAAGAAAATATAAAGTCAGACAACCCCCTTGCATAATTAAATATTTTCATTCATTTTCCTTTTTTTTCTACTTTCTATACGGATTCACACGTTTTTATTTATTTCCCTATTTCTATTTTAAAACTTTTCAGTTTGAGACGTTTCCTTTCTTTCTTATCCTTCATTAACGTAATCGATTGAGACGTTATTTAGTATGAATATGTATATTAGTGCGAACACTGATGAAGCATATTGTTTGATTATGTTAATTTGTGTATTATCATGCTGAAAAATTTCGTTCATCTCGGAAATAGTTGCGTAACCATAAGATGAATTATATCAGATAAACTGCTTTAACAGACTTGACGGAGGGAACCCACTAGGCTAATGGAAATCAAAGAGACACACTCTCTACCCGAATTACCACAAACTCTTCCTTTATTCTAAATAAAACAACTGAAAAAAAGCAGTCCGGGCTAAATGTTTCTTTTAGCTTTCCCACAAGTATATTCGGCCGATTGAACCAACTACTTTTTTTTCGAGACTTCCTTGTCTCATAAAATGTTGGAGTATATATCGTCCTAGACAAAAATCAAGTATCTGTGTTTCAGAGAGTAAACTTCACGAAAACGACTGTTGGGATAAGGAAAGTCATGCGTATAGTTTTAGAAGTTAATTGATTGGTTTCCATTTTTCGTAATAGCATAGAAGACTTGCAGAGATCGCTAATCTCCATATATGTTATTGAAGACGAAATTAAAGGAGACATAGTTTCTATTATTTAATAGTATTGTTGAAATAATTAGTATGTGACAAATACAATTTAAAATGAAGAGTGATAAACGAAATGCTAGTGTTAAATATAGTTGGAGGTAACTACAATATAAAAATAAATTTGCGATAGAGATTAGAATAGACGGAGAAATGATAGTCAATCGAAGCAAAAGAAATGAAGAGGAAAATACAGTTTTGAAAAGGTCAGAATAAATATTAGTCTTTTCAAAATTATTTGACATAGATTTTTGTTTGTTGGTATGGAATACATGTAATATTATTTAACATGATAATCAGTAGGTTAGACAAAATTAGCTTAGCGAATAGAATGGGCAGTGTGATATTGACTCGCATCTGAAATTCAAGGCTTGGTTAATTTGATAAGTTTTTATGTTGAGAAAGTTTGCAGTTAAATTTTAAATATGAATATTTTTGTTTTATTTTGGAGAAAATGTGTAAACGTAACAGTAGACGGCCAGCTGATCGAAAGACGAGCGCGGCTCACGTGATTACAATACACGAAGACGGACTGCACTTTGGTATCCCAGCGAACTTCGTCAAGAAGTCAACTGAACACAGAAAAATGCATCTGAGTGTAAGCAATGAAACTGAAACAAGATAAAATCTGTTTTGATTCCACTCTTCTTTGTGTTGTAATCTACTGCCCAAAATGATCGGACGATCAACTACAGAAAGATCACAAGCAAGTGCTGACGGAAATCAACTGCCGAAAAGTTCTAAGTAAGTCCAGCTATTCAGGATTTCATACGTGCCATCTTGACCAGTAACAAGTGACCCCCTCAACAAATATAATGGCTACCTGACACATAAACATAAGACGTAAGATCATATATAAAAGTTTGAATCGGCATTACATGACGAAAAGTTGAAAGTACGTCTACGTTACAAACATATGTGGAACACTCTGGGAACGGAATAAGAGGCCAATTTACATATTTCGATGGGTGAGTCTTGCTCCCATCCATGAATCCCATAATTCATATTATAGAATTTCTAACTACGTATGATTATATATTATCAGATCTTGTACATAGTTGATAGCAACTGAATACTGTCAATATAGACACTATTATTGAGTAAGTTACTTTTAAATGACGTGACCTTCGTTGGAAACATACTACAATTTCATTAAAATCATGGAAACTTGGTCTTCATGGTGCACCAGATTTTGTGTGGATTTTGCAACTGATCCTAAAAAGAACATTTCCAGTTGGACATGGTGTTTTAACTTCATTAAAATTTTCTTGACATCCGTATAAGGGTTCTCTCGTACCTTGACAGTGAGTAGTTGACCCTTGCAATACTCAGTGTTTTCTTTATAGACATCACTCCCATGCCTATCTTTCTCATGATAGACCACAGTGTCTTGTAATCTTGCTACACAATCTTTGCAGTTTCTCAACAAACTTCCTTGTGCCACGACTTGAAACTTCTTTTATGATATTTCCCGCTGGTAATTGCTTCTACTACTTCGTCGCTATTCTCTAAATAACATCTCACCGCCTTCCATAGATTCTAAAAGCGCACTGGGCCCCAACTAAGATTTCTCAATGTTTTTATTTCGCGCGAATGAAAATGATTCCGGTAGCCTTTTTCCCACATTTCGGTGATTTCCGGCCGTCCAGTGTATCCAGGTTTCAAACCAATTAGTAATACACAGAAACAGCTACACGTTGCAATTCACTGCTATGAAAAATTCCGAATGGTTCTTAGATGACAGAATATCCAAAAAAATATCAAATAAATCTCAAACATCTTGTGCATATTGACGCTGTCGAAAAAATCTCCCTTCTTTCTAAATTATTTTTAGAAAACTCACGCGTGCTAGTCAGGCAAACATAAACACTATTTTCATTCCGTGCAACTAATTAAACAAAAACATATTTTCTTACTAATGAGCCAGCACTTAACGAGGCCTAAAGCAACAAGAGAATAAGTGTTGGTGAGATGGATATTTCGTCAGTTGAAACGATGAGGAATATGATGAAACAATTTCAACTGATTAATATAATGAATGAACATTAGATTATTTATGAGGGAAGTTTATTAAAAAATATTCATTGGCATTGGATTTGAAAACGATCATATTTCAGTCTGAAAAAAACGAGATTACATTGTAATGTGTTCTACAGATGGGCAGTTTTTGAAAGAAACTCTGTTCATGTGATTTTTATGTTGGTTAATAACATAAAAATCCCATGAACAGAGTTTCTTTCAAAGAACTGCCTATGTGTAGAACATATAAGCACATGCACGAGGAAAGGTGTAGAAGAGAAAGTCCGGCTCTCGAATTGTATTTAAAATTTCCCAAAACACGACGACGTCAGCTCTAAAAAATCTTACTTTAAAATTGTAATTAACAATTCTCTAATAGACGACTCTCGTAAATCCAGTAAACTGACACACAACGACAATTCAATTTCTGGTCCCGACTCGTCACGTTAATTGAAATGGTGCGCCTAGAGGACAGTTTCTACTCTTTCCATTTCAACGAGAATTCGCCCATGTAAAATAATGCTCGTTTTCATAAGGTGACTTTTGTGCTTGCACAGGAATAACACGCTCCTATCTTGTAATCGAAACGCTCCGGGTTCAAACGTCTATGAACAACACCGGCGCGACTTTCACTCTTTTACTTTGTAGACCGGCATCATAGCTGCTACAAAAAGACAGTTTTTTTTGCAGTTTTAGTAATAAGACGATTTGTTGGTGAGAATATTTTACAAGAAACAACCAAAGAGTGACCCTCACTTGAGCACCCTTTATGGAAATAGCGATCGAGCCGAGAAAGCCTAGTAACCTTTCTACTAAACAATAGGCTGTGAAAAGCAGAATATATTATCCCATACTAGATTGTGAAGTCGGTTCTGTACTCTGTTAAGGCAAAGAAGTGTGCTCTTAACAGTACCTACGTATATGTGGCTGCAGTACTTCGCCTTAGGAAGTATCTGACTCTAATGAAGGTAGATTATTCCATAAACTGTAGAATCATTTTTGAAGCGGTAGAATAATTCAAATATTGTTCAAACAAACTTAGCAACATATTCGATATATGTTATCCATTTTGATTTAGAGTAAACACTCAGTCCTAGGAGCTTATCAAAACACAGACTACATCAAGAATAAAGCACTTCATTTTGACAAGTGTCTGAATGTAGCTAAAAAGAAGAAAGTTTGGTTTTAGAGCCGTTAAATGTAACAAGAAATGTAACATCCGACATTACAACGAAACAAATCAAAAGTCACACATTAAACGTAAAAAAACAATTTTCCTTGAGACAATATATATTTAAAAAGAACATGTTTTTCATTCGGCGTACTGAAGACACCTCGCGATTAAAGACATTACTTCATAATTTATAACATATTCTCTTTGCATTTTATTATCAATAATTTGGTTGACACAAATAGAATTTTACATAAAAATACGTTAAACTTTCCATCGTAGTATGAGTTGCAAAACGTGAAGTTGTTTCAACATATGACTTGAAAATATCTAAATGCAGAAAGTAAAAACATAATAAAAATAGCAATATGTGTTTTAGTGATAAAATGGTAACGTTTATAGCTACAGTAATAATAATATATATATATATATATATATATATATATATATATATATATATATATATATATATAGTAATCCAGGTAGGGTAAAAATCCACAGGGTAGAAATCCAAAGGGAATTAAACCAGGCTTATAAAAAGTGCTCAATAAGAATATAGAGCTGTATTATGAATGATGTTTTATTCAAACATGTACAGAGTCTGCTACACTGGCATGTCGATATTATCGATCTACAGCTATCAAGAGCTGATGTCTCATCAGGCAGAAAGTTTTTTTTGTGATCCAACTCTTTCGGTGAAGTAAGTAGGGTCTCTGCTGCTTTCCGTGAGCATCGATAACAAAATAGTAAAATGAAAAAGTGTGTAGATTCTTTATTTAAAACTTCTTCTTTATCTATCTACCTCTCCTCTTCTACTCAACCCATCTGTATTCATACTCACTTCTCTCTTCCCCAATCTCATCCTCTATCATCTTCCTCCTCTCTCCTACCCAAGAACAGAACACATAATACACTTTAATCCCACCACAAAAAATAAAGTTTCAAACCAAAGGTGGATGAAAAATCGCTGAAAATTCCGATCCCATCACTGAGTAATTTTGTACTTACTGGATCTCGATAACAATGAATATTGAAGGAAGTGCCAATACTCTGTCTGAGGTAATGATGAAAAATAATATGTCAGCTTTGTTGTGGTCTTTGCTTTTTAGTTGGACACAGTAAGCTGCCGTTTATATAGTAGAAGATAACAAGAACAAAACTCTTCAAAATCGAAACAGAACCGAATCAAGACAAACAAATCATTATTTACCTTTTCTCATAGAGCTCTATCAATATGTGCGCATCACACGAGAATACTATTGTAATATGTTAATATATTTAGCACTAGAAGAAAACAATAA
Organism: Sepiola atlantica; assembly: GCA_963556195.1. Taxonomy (NCBI): domain Eukaryota; kingdom Metazoa; phylum Mollusca; class Cephalopoda; order Sepiida; family Sepiolidae; genus Sepiola; species Sepiola atlantica. The sequence continues at coordinate 67,898,880 of OY744527.1, read as the reverse complement.
TAACGAATGAATATGTAAAGTGACAAATTATTTATATTTATAACAGCTTCATTCTAATTACATACCAGAAAACATGTCTATAAACGTTAAAAAGCAAATAATTAAAATAATTGCGATTGCAGAAAAAATAACCGGACAAAGATAATATCTTTCAAAGAAAGATTTATTTCCTATTTTTCTTACGATAACATTCTTGACCTCCTCATATATGTAAGCAGAACTAATGAATTAAGAAAGAGCGTAAAGCTTTGCGTAGTTTCTCAATGAAGATCGTCGCAATAAATTATGATTTCTTCTAGTTGAAAAACTGATACTACTACTACTACTACTACTACTACTACTACTACTACTACTACTACTACTACCAATAATAATAATAATATGATAATAATACAACTTTTACTACTACTAATAGTAATGAAAACTGGATAAGTAAAATGAAATCGCTGATGATTTATAAAGCCACCTTTCAGAACAAACTACATAAAAGCTTTAAAACATTGAATATATACTATGTGTACAAAACGACGTAATAGTAAATGACATCATAAGTGAATGCACTAAGGAGGTACAAAACAAATATTACGAAAAATGTGACTAGTTCAGTAAGGTAGTACAGTGTCGATTGCACAAACAACGAAGAACACACACACTAATGATATAAACACATCAGGAGCCAATATTCAAAAACAAATTGCATATATCGAAATACAAAAGTACTCGCTCAAATAAGAGATTAAATATATAATAATTAACAACACGGGAAAACTCTACCAACGCATCAGTTTTGCGTTCCAAGCACTTAAAAGTGTGAACCTAAAGAATAAAGAAAAACTAAGTAATTATGTGGAACTTTCTAGAGATCTGAGGGGAATAAGAAACATGAAGAACGGTACCGTTAGACCAATAATTCTAAGAGCAATAGCAATAGCTTAAACAACTGAATATATTCTAAAATTTTAATCTGTTTTGTTGTCACTTTTTCCTATTAAATTGCAGCTAAGGTATTTGCCATAAGCCGTTGATATCATCTGCTATTTTTTGTTTCTATTAGTTGTTTTATAAATTTGATATTGTCGTTCCAGAAAAGTAGATATTTGACTTTTTATTGTATTCTTTACTTCTACTCCGTCAAACTTAACTCTAGCGTTGTAGTATTTAAGCTGTCTACCTTGTGGATTCATAGAAAGGCGGAAAATAAGGGCTGTCCAGGTTGCCACATTGTAAATTCATCACTGGTTCTTAATGATGCCTGTATTGGTTTCATGTGATGTTAGATGATGTATTTCTTGCATCTGCACTCTAATAGACGTATGTATCATAAGAAAACCCCGGACATCTAATATGCACCAAGAAAATGTAAAAGAAAAAAAAACACGTTACCATTTTTAGCGATGAATATATTATGATCTAAACGACTTTAGAAAAAGTACGACAGTGTGGTTGATATTGTTTGTCGGGAGAAGGAAACAGTGATTTAATTAAAAGGAAAACATTTTTTAGATTAAACATCCCTCCCTTAAAAATAAGTTCAATATCTGCGTTAATAGTCAGAAATATTGAAAATGGCACCCAAAGAGTGTATATTTTAATCATTTGTTTTTTGTTTATTAATATTATTGTGTTTGTTCGGAAATATAATTAAAATAGTGTTTATTGAAATATACTGTTTTTCGGTAATGACTAAAATCGAGGGCAGAGTTGGAAACAATGGAGGTTTTAAATGTCGGAAAAATTATATCTTCCCCAAAAGGTGGCAGTCCGATTCAAGACCAAATTTATAATTGCATCAGTCTAGCAGGATTTCTTGAACACTGATAGCGGAGTGGAAATATTAATTACTGTATCAGAAAAGACACTACACGTTATGTTAAACAGGAAAGAAAAATATATTATAAAGTCAGGCAATATTCTTAGCGGTTCACCGGTGTGGGAATTATTTATTTCATAAGAACATCACTTTTTAGATTAGACATTCCAAAAAACCCTAAATATAAAAAGTTAAATAGTTAGGATAATTTTAAGGAGTAATAAAAATGGTAGCTAAAGAGTGTATTTTAAATCTATTTTTTGTTTAGAATAAAAGTTATCCTGTTAATTTGAAAATACAATTCAAATAGTGTGTATTTAAAATATTGTATCAGTAACATATTAAATGCTAAAGTTTAGCGAATACTGATGTAAAAACGTCTTAAAAATTAAACTTATAGAAAGTGTAAAAATATACTTACGATGATCCGATAAACGAAGTCATTGTGACTGAGCGTATCTGCTGAGAGAGTAGTGTTTGAGAAACTAATCGTAAATTCCGGAATACGGTGTTTGTGCATACGCGTACCGGTAATTGTATTGGATATTCCAATAATCCAGCATTCCTACGGTGCGAAGATGGAAATTATCCGGTTAGACATGGTTTCCTGTGATTTTCAGTTTCGTGGGACTAATTTAATATGAGCGAGTAGAATGGTTTGCTACTTTCTCTGTGGAATATGTATTTCTGAGAGGTAGATGAATCGTACTGAATGTAAGTAGTATTAAAGAGAAAATTAGTAATTAGTTTATTGTGAAAACCAGTCAGGAATTACTGTTGATGGTTATCGGAAATGTGATGTTTCTTATAACTATTAATCAATAAAATCGACATGCCAGTGTAGTAGCTTTATGTACATGTCTATATGAATACACACAATTATATAAATACCTCTATTCACTATTGAGACCTTTTTTGTAAGCCTGGTTTAAATTCTGTAGATGTTTATCCTGTGGATGTCTACTTGACATGTATTACTATATATATATATATATATATATATATATATATATATATATATATATATATATATATATATATATATATATATATATATATATAAGTATACATTTTTATTTATACAAACATTATTTGTTACATATGTGCATGCATGTTTCGGTTGCACTTTTCCCAGAAAGTCAACCTCATCAGACCAAGAATTTTCGAGAAATGGATGGATTTGAAGAAATTTCCCTCTCTCTATATATATTGGTACAGAAAAATTAGTACACCATTCGTACTGTATTTTTCAAGCACAGAACGACTTAGCAATCCGGCTCTTTTCAGAAGCTGAAGAGAGCCGTATGGCTAAGTCCTTATGTGCTTGAAACCAACGGTACGAATGTTGAAATAAGTTTTCTGTACCAAAATAAATAGATATTACGCTCATTTACTTTTATTTTTTAACTTTAATTCTCAACTAATCGAGCAGTCTGCTGGGATATTTCCTGCTATATCACTAAGAAGTTATATATACATATATATATATATATATATATATATATATATATATATATATGTATATATATATATAATAAATATGAAACTAAAAGTAAGCTTTTAGTAAATAGAACCTATAGTGAAATGCTTTAAGCTCAATATACGAGATAGAGCAATTATAAAGATAGATGAAGAGTGATAAACATGTACGAATGTCCAGATGTATTTCAAACTTCGATTGTTCAATGCAAGGTGTATTCTGTAATAAAAGTATGTTTATTATTCTTTCCTTAAGCCAAGGCTTTTCATAGATCGAGCTCTTATCATCAGAGGAATTATACAGATAGGTAAGTTGGCAGTAGGAAAGCTAAAATTTAACCTTTTAAAAGTATTATTAAGAAAATGGAGGGTGAAAAAAAGTTCGTACAAAAAAGATATGGGGTTTGTCCAGATGGTAATTGTTCGTTGATAAGGTGTCCAATGAAAGGAGATTTAGATGGAGAAGAAAAGTTTTTTGTGAAGGTAGCATGGAAAAGCGTTCAAAAATAAAGTAACTCCAATAGTGAGATGTTGAGTTCAAATCGTAGATAGAGCGCACTTTAACGGAATTAATATGAAGAAATCGGGCCATTTTTACATTAAGTATGTCTGTTAGCGCGTCAACGCTAGGTTGAAACATATATATATATATATATATATATATATATATATATATATATATATATATATATATATATATATTCCAGTGTGTATATTTAATTGTTACGCCCTAGCTTAGACTTTTCGCGCATTTCCAATATCGACCCCTGCGTTAATTTTGACATGATGACCCAGACAAAAACTTTCCTTGAAGGCCGATTTAATAAACTCATTTCAATCAGCCCGTCCCTCTATAGACTGCTTCTGCTGCTTGACAAACAGTGTTGTTTCTGCCTTCTCATGTTTTGACTTTTCTTTTAATCGCAACTTAGCTAAATTCGCCAATATATAGCCAAATAGAATTGTTGCTTGTCTGTTTTTTTCTTCATTATTCTTCCTCCTGAGAAATTCTAAAAAATAAAAACGATACATTGATGGACACATACATACTATAGTTTTTGCTTTCCATTTCATTTTTCATTACGTCGGAACATTTTATCTATATCTTAATTAACATATATATATATATATGAATATATATATATATATATATATATATATATATATATATATATATATATATGTGTGTGTGTGTGTGTACCAGTTCAGACAAATTTTACCGAATGAAACTTAACTCGTGTACTCGTTTGTCAATAACGATACTATACTTCCCCATTTCGTATTTGACTTATGAATGCGATAAGTATCACCAACAATTTCCACTTCATAATAGAGCACAAAGAAAAGTATATATTTACCAATATATGAACGATTCTGGTAAAATAGTCCAAATAATCTCAAACTGATTCGATAAACTACACCGGTAGTTACAGTTAATTAAGTGTTATTTGTTATTAATTTCTTACCATAATACATTACAAAAGGAGAATACGTTGATATGCATGATAACATGTATTTTTCAACTTTACATAGAAAAATAATCTACGTAAAAAAGAAAATAGCTGAGACAAATTTGAAACGAATGCAACTCAACTGTTTCTAAATAACGATCAGATTTCGTCTGTACTTTCCCATTTCGTATTTGGCTAATAAATGTAATAGGTACCACCGGAAGTTCACAGTTTCTAATTGAAAAAATTAATTAATCTATAAAAAAAATTTGTTTTAAGATTATATTTCAATACATGAGCATCATAAACGCCACCATTTTCCTTTCTTTTCCCTGGAGATATTATGGTTTTACTGTTTTCATTTATTTATATTCAGTACAAAACAGTTTACTTCACTGTGTTACGTTTATCTTGTTCCATTCTTTATTTTCTACACATTCGATCATGCTGAAATTAGTATTTATTTGGATATTTTTAATAAAATTATCTCTCACTCTTCTGAAAACCTATTTCCTTTGTGCGTTTAATGCCTTCTAAAATTATTTTCATATCATTTTATTTACAATGGTTATATCTTTATATGAATTATTTTGCCTTTCCCGCGTTAAGCTTGGTGATATTGTGTTGTAAAACATTTTGACTATTTCCACATTTAATTGCCATGTCTACATCAGTAAAACACTATTACCTGCTCTCTTCATGTTTTACCCCTTTCTAAAAATTTGATAATGTTGTTCTTGTAACCGATATTTGTTTAATTGAATATATCCGAGTAACATCACTTGTAGCTTTCCTTGTTTTCTTAGTAAGTTTAATAATATTGACATCTTTCGAATATTGACTAAGAACTTTGATTTCTAATCTAGCTGAAAGGTATTGCATGTTAATATTGTCTTCCTTACATTTAATAATGTTTCTATCTTTACATGTTTTTCCAATAGAACTGGCTGCTGCCTGTGACCATATGCTCACTACCATCTCTGCGATCTTCAAATATGTAACTTGTAAGCCAATTTACTGAAAACCCGCCACAAATTATCAGCTCTCTATCCTATCGATTTGAATAAACACACCACTCATTTATCAACACCATTCCAATTCTGCAATGATTGCATTTTTTGGATGATTCTGTGTCGAAGAGACAACAAACAGCGCATTCGTCTTTGTCACTTTCCCACGCTTCCTTTTTTATCGCAATTATCATCCAATTCTTTTTAATGGCTGCAAATAATAAAACACAATAGAAGGAACAAACAAATAACTATTCACTAACTCAAATAAATTAGATGAAAGATTCAAGTTTAGTAAGAGTCGTTTAGTATGAGGTTATTATAAATTCTTTTTAATCTTAATTATTTTTTCAAAGTTCAACTTCTACTACATTTAATTTCCATGCTAAGTACTTAGATAGTTATCATCAAATTATCATCACATACATGCATGCATCACACTATTGCCGACTTATGTTGTTTTCCTTACATTTGATAACCGCGATGGCAGAGGTAGACAAAATGTTCCACAAAGGGTCACTCTAGATTAGAACAAAATGAAAATTGGCTAAGTTTGGAAAGATTCTTCTTCAGTGACCGAAGACAAGAAAAGATGAAGTGATATCTCACATAAAATACTATACTTAGCTCCTTGCCAAAAAGGCAACAATTGTTTTATAACACTATTAATGTTATTTGTTTAGATTTTGTATAACAATAAATGCCGCCTTAAATTGTAATATAGGAGGTGGTTGTAAATAACGGTATATATTTCATGAGGCAGTGTTACATTATTGCTTGATAAAATATATACCGTTTCTTTTTGAATTGTTCAAAATTTCTCCTGAAATAAAAATAATATTTCTCATTTCGTAATCTTTGGTTGGGACGTATGCTCTCAGCGCAGCATCAAACAGGGTACTAAGAGATGTGTTCCTTGAAATAGATTCTGTCAACGCTATATCATATAAGATGCGCAGAGATGGGTGTCTGGCGGTTTAGTAAGCTTTATTCTTACAGTGCATTTTATCCCACTTGCAGAATACAATCTTATTGATCTCTTTACTGCCCTGCATTGACCTTCCAAAACCTCCAACCTCACCTTTCCAATTCAATTCAATATCTCATAAGAATTGAAAAGAAAATCATCTGGAAATAGTCGACACATCTAAGCGTCAATATATTACAATGATATCCCTCTTTCATTTCGGATGTAACTGTCTTCTAGATATTACATAATACTTCTATTTTATTTTCACAATATATTTTTAAATTGTATAAACATAACTTAAATATATTTGTGTCTAACTTGGATATGCCTCATTGTGTTGTATTCTCATATTTGATAACGTTATTTCCTTTTATTTCAAATGTTTACCTCTATACTAACTATATTTATTTTGCTTAAGTGCTGGATATACTTTTTTAATAGTTAATAATATTGTTCTCTACCTTTATTGGGTCTTTCCATAATGATGTCTCCCTCATTAATGGAACAATTATGCTAGTTTATTGATACTATTGTTATTCTTACTCTCATTCCGTTGGTTCCATCATCTCTTCTTCTCAGCACCTTCTCACTTACAGACGTGATGTTGCTAGTCTCAGTCTCTTCGATAAATACTATCATGGCATATTTTCTTCCGAATTTTCTAATATATTTCCTGCTTCGTTGTTCACGTTCGTTTAACTTTTTGGTCTAGTGATGTTCATCAAATCTTTATAAATTCTTTTTAATCTTTATTATCTTTTCAAGGTAGGTAGAAATTGAACTTTCCGCAGTCTCGTACCGTATTTTGTCTTTTAGTCCTCACATTCCATGAGCGACGGTTCTGACAAAGGGGGTAAAATTGCTGTTTTTTCTATTGGAATCTATCCATCTAACACTTATCGTTGACTAATTTTTAACCTTAAAAGAGTATTCTTTTTAACTTCTTAATCAACTGACTTCATGCTTTGTCTGGTGCTATTTTCATGGAAAACATAGCTGTTCAGATACTTCATGACAATACAGCTTCCTATTCCAGGAGATTCCTACCAAGAACTGTAGATTTGCAGAACTATCTCTTGCTAACTGCATTCCTCTTACCTATAGACTTGTTTTTTTCAAGACTAAGGTCAATAGGCACTTCCCGGCTTTACGATAATCATATTTAGTTATTTTAACTATTTTCATCAAGTGTGGAGTGACTTCTATAAAAATGTTTAACCGTACTTACCTTCTTTACGCTACACTTAAAATATATTGTTCGTAACTACTTATATTATTTTCTGAACATTTAATAATATTGCTATTGTCAGCGAAGTCTTTTTTAACAGAACTAACACCCGAACCCCCATATATTTTGCTTTGCTTTTCTTTGCTGATTTTGTCTTCAGAACATTAAATAATATTGTTATTCTGACTGAAAATATTTTAGTGGTGCTTATTTTCTTAAAACAATCCTGAACTTGTTTCGCTCTTGACTAGTGATGTTAGATAATGGCCCTATGGGAGTGGACGTGTCTGTTGAAGATCGGGTTTTACTTGCGCGATTTGTAACGGAGTCACCTCGTGCAACTTTGGTACGATGTTTCTCACGGTCGCGGTGACGGGTGACGAGACCTTAAGCTCAAAGGTCAGGTCACACCTGCGTGTTGATCACGAGATTTCGTGACGTCACAGTTTTCCCGCTGGGAAAACTTGGATTGAGATGAGTTCTTGACTAGAAGACAACGAGAGAACACGCTTTAGCCATGTAGCGATTACAAGCTAGGAGATTTCAGATCCCCCGAAGTAGAGCCAGACGAAGTCCCCATCTTCTTTCTATTACAAGTTGCTAAGAAGTTAGAAAATTAACTAGCGTAAGCCTCTCTCTCTTCTATAACGAACTTGCTCAGTATCGACAAGCCAAAAAGTAATAAATGGCTCTAAATTAAAAAGGAGAAGCCTTGTTATATTTTATCGTGTACGGGGAGATTTGGTTTCAGTTACAGAAAGAAAACGCCGGCAGAAAATGTAACAACAACAGGCGTCTGCAAAGAGTGATGGCGGCGACGGCTCCGCAGGCTAACGATAGCAGTAGTGACACACAAGCCTACAAAGATATCAAGCTGCAGGCGACAACGAAATACGCTAGATTAGTACGAATAGTTCTATACAACGGAGAGGCAATGGAGAAAGAGAGAGACAAGGTTAGTACGAATAGTTTTACTGCAGCTGGGAAATGCGAATCGAGAAACGACATATCGTCCCATTAGTAGCGCGTTCGTTCGTTCTGGATCAACAAGGAACAGTTCTACGACGACCAGAGATTCCGACATTACGAACGTATGTTATAAACCTGTCAATTTAACAGTGATATTGTCTTCTGAACATTTGTTAGGCCCAAAAAAGAGGTTATGTTTCCATTCGAAATTGTAACTATGTTTGTTCGTTTGTTTGTTTGTGTACAGTCTAGATTGAACTATTCAAATTATTGTTCTCATCATGGATTAAATAAAAATGTTCGTGTTAAATTCCGTACAGATTCCCGAGTTCGAGAGAAAGATTCCTGAGTTCCCCAATATGCACCTGTAGAAGGTCGGAAGGTACACCGGCCGAAACGTTGTGAGAATACATGAAAGATGTAGTTCGAATTATCTAAATAATAAAACATTTGTTATTTGTTTACATTGTCTGTCCAAAACTTACTAATGCTAATGTGGCAGCATATATTTTTAAATCGAACTGACTATCGCCGATATTTCGTACGCCCATACAACTCTACAATGTTAAGATGTGTATCTAGTCAGCCACATCGCTAAGAATCTCCCATCCGACCACTTTCATCTCTCTCTCTCCTATCGATTAGACAGAAGAAGAACTCATTTATCAATACAACTACAACTCGCCCTCCCTCTTCTTTTTTCACCTGTTTCTGTGTTGGTGACGCCCAAACAAAAAAGAATCGCATTTGTCTTCGCCAGTTTCCCACGCTTTTTTATCGCAATCATCAGACTGTTCCTACACAATGGCTGCAAAAATACAATCAAATACAACACAGGCTATAAGGAACTGAGTAAGATAAGGTAGATTCAAGATTAAACTTTAGTCAACCATCTATAGATGTGTGTGTGCGTGTTTTCTAGAGATTTGAACAGTTCGTGGCGTAAATAGGCCTTTTGCAAAAACAAGTGAATGGAGATCTATTTTCATCGGATTTACACATTCTATTAATTTCAGACGATTCAATTTAAAATCGCATTTTACTCACTAAACGCGCAAATTAAATCAATTCATTCAATTGTTAATGTATCAAAGTATCTTCATAATAAGCTACGTCTCGTTGTATTTTTGTAACTATTTCAGTTAAAATATCATTGCCATTGATCTGTCACGTCTAAGATTTAAATAGCAATGTCGTTGGTCCGTTACGTCTAAGTTTCAAATAGAATTGTCGGTGGTCTGTCATGTGTTAGTTGAAAATAGCAATGTCGTTGGTCCGCAACGTCTAAGTGTAATTACCATTGTATTTTGTCTGTCACGTTTAAGTTTAAATAGCATTGACGTTCATCCATCATGTTTAAATTTGAAATAGCATTAAGGTTGATTTTTATTCGGCTATGTCTAAGTTTAAAATAGCATATTTAATTGTAATTAGAACGTAACGTCTAAATGTAAAATAGCATTTTCGTAGTCATTCGAGTCTATGTTTTAAATTGCATAGTCGGTGGTCCGCCACGTCTAAGTTTTAAATAGCATTACCTTAGTCAGTAATCTAACTTTTGAAGAACACACGAAGGAGTAAGTCAGCAAAGCCAGCGAAATACTCGCTTTAATCCGCAGATCTGTTGAATACCTCAATCGAAGTTAATTGGTTATATTGTTTAAAATATTGAATATGCTAATCAAGAATGAACACAATATAAGAAGAAACACATTGAAATGCATGAAGACGAAATACTAAATTTGTTCCAGGTCTGTACGATCAGAGTTATGAACAAATATTGAAAGCTTTGAAATTGCTAAGTTTAGCCTATATAAGAATACGTGGGGACATGATTAGGTTCTATAAAGTTGTTCTCTAGAAAATATGACTTCAATGCAGATAAACTATTGACAAGAAAAAACACACGAGTGGGAAACAGGGGACAGATCAGATGCTCTGCAAGAAGCGGGCACGGTTGCACCGGCCATATATTAATTCAGCTATCACTGTGTTGATTTGTGGTATTGATTGCTATCAAGTGTACTTGAAGCTGAAACTGTAAAGATATTTTGGAAGCGGTTGGATATGTTTGTGATTGACCAAGAAATCAAATTCAACTATATGATTGATGTTGTTATCGAACGCATACAAGGATTAAGAGAAGGAGCTGGTGCCATAGGACGACCCATGTCCTTCTACTAGAATTCATCTGTTTCTATGTTTCTATGGTCCGTCACTTCTAAGTTTACATAGCATTGTCGTTGGTTCTTCACGTCTAAGTTATAAATAGCATTGTTGTTGCTATGTCACGTTTAATTTTGGAATAGTCACGTCTAACATTAAAATAACATTGTCGGTGGTCCGCTATGTCTAAGTATGAAATAGCATTACTGTTTTTGGTCCGTCACGTCTTACAAAGAATTATTAGTGATTCGTTATGTCTATGTTTAAAATAACATTGTCGCCGTCCGTCATGTGACGGCTTAAAGTAGCATCGTCGTGGTCCTTCACGTCTAAGTCTGAAATAGAATACATTTTTGTAGTTAGACCGTCACGTGTAAGTTTCAAATAAAATTTACATCGCTATGCGCACACATTAAATGGACGCACACTGCCATTATGGTTTTGCATATGGGAACTTTACTTTAGATGAAATTTTATAAGAGTGTTTAAAGAGAACATATTCTTGACTACAAAAGAAACACATAAAAACAAATTTATGGTAGCAATATTTTCCTGAAAATTTTGTAAGAGATATTCATGGCAAAATCATAAACCAGTAAACATGACAATCCCAAAAAATGCAAAATATTTTTAAAAGACACAAAAAGATCTAAGGGAAAACGAAATTTTTATACTTAAACCTAGACCGTTTCGGAGAGTTTAAAATACAATAAATGAAATGTATAATAAATATGCATCGTCGTAGTTTTATTTGCTTAGTATCCTATGAAATTGCTTCCTCTCGATGCCAAAGTGAGAGATCGGTTTTAAATGTGGAAATAATCCAACTACCTCTAAAAAAACACTAGATTGGAGAACAAATGAAGATATTTTTACAGTTTCTCGACAAATTTAGTTCCGCGGATACAGTTAGAACGCCAACTATGTTCCTTCTTCCTACCAACTATTTCCACATTTCTGTCGCTATTCGCCAGCTCACATTTCACGATCCTCTAGGTATTCAAAGAGATTTCCGAATTTTGTTCAGTTGCTTATCAGTCGTCTATGGTTTGATCACCCAATGTTAAATTTTAAGTGTATGTCAACAACTAATCATTTTGGGATTAAGGTTTGCAGACAAATAGAAGCGCATGGACAATTTTAGGTCCTTTCTTAGATTGGGACCCACGCTAAGAACCCCTCGGCGTCGGTGCTTTCCGGTGTTTTGGTAAGACACAGGAAAATCCGAAGCGGTTAGTCAATGAAACTGCAAGAAAACGATAACTTATTGAAATGAATAAGCATACGACATCTAAACTTGATAATTGATAAACAAGCCTGCCCAAACTCTAACCCCACCCAAATCTTAACCCCAAACACTAACAAAAGCAACACTAATAATCCGTAAAATGTAAAACAAAAAAACAAATAACTTATTTACTTTACTTTTTAATTTAAACACTTATTTCATCGTAAAAACATTTAAATTTAAACACTTATTTGAATCAATCATTTCTTCGTTAAAAAGAATATTTATTTCATATAACATTTTTTGCTGTAATTGTTTGCTTGTTTTTCCCGCTTGTAAATCCTGCATCGTCTGAGCTCTTTTGGACGCAGGTAAGTCAACTGTTTTCATTCAGCACTGCCGACATTTTACGTACACAACCAGAGGCACAAGGCACTTTTAGCGCGCGTTCTAATGTAAAGAAAACACCCAATTTTATTATATACCTAAGTTAACACGCCAAATGTCTGAATTTCCATGAAGTTCGGAATAATATGGCATCAGTCTAGAAGTATTTCTATTTCTTTATTCGAAGACAGTACATATATATTTGATAGTAGCTCTTAAACCAGTGAGTAGTGAATCGTTGTCTTACGAAATATCGACGATTTAGGTTTATTTTCCAGGTATATTTAAGACTTAAACAGATCAAATACTCGAACAGATCAATTGTACACGTATGGATATATAGTAATAAATCAAAGTGCTTTTTTCAATAATAAGAGAATAATATATCTGAAATGAATTGATGACAAGTTTGATTTTCTTTCTCGCTGTTACATATTTCTTTCCTCGTTGATTGAGTATTACTCTTCATACAGGATCTCTGCGTGCGACTATATGTTTGCCATGCATAAAAACACATTGGCACAGATAACAGTTTTATTATAATTTAGAATGGCTTCAAGTATGGAGTCATAAATAAATCTGTACATTAAATGCTACCGAGACAAAGTTTATTCCCGCAACCTTACAGACTACCATGGCTGATACCGAGAGTCCAGCATTCAAACTTATCGGTCTAACATGCACAGGTAACATGAATTGGAATAAATACATAGAAAATATTGCCAAGTTTGATACAAAGAAGGAAGTCTCCCCTTACTATGCTAGAAACAAACTAACACCTGCCAGAGTTTTATAAACAGGCAAATGTCAACGAATTGTCGAGATATACAGAATCTGGATAAATATAGACCATTTTTATAGTTCGTTCCTAAATAGGGTTTCGTATTTCTTGCACATTATTGCAGTGGTGTCAATTCTTCCCGAACACAATTTTATGTATAGTTTTATATTTTTGATGCAGAAACAAAGTTTTCTCAATCTTTACGGAAATATAAAAGTTGACAAATTGTATTCCTACCTTTGGTTGCTGTATGCTTTCTTTGTACGCGCTTTCGTATGATCACCCCACACCGAGGAGACGCCACTCGGTAAATAATCTACTTTTATACCTAAAAAAAAACTAAGTCAGAAATTTGTTCGACTTGATCTATGTTCCAAAATCACTGACTCATGAAGTTGATATAAGGAAATAGAGAAGGAGAGAAGAGGAGGGAGAGAGAAATCGATCGAAACAACTAATTAATTATATTTTGTCACCTCATATCATTTTAAAAGTCCACGCACTGCGTGTTTCCAAACGGACTTTTCTCGTCTCTATCACTCCCTCTTTTTAGAAATGTGCCGTCATATTCGTTTCTATTAAATACCCACAGCGTACAAAAGTTCACCTCGGCATCACCAGGTTGACTTCAACAGAATTGTCACCGGTGTCGATTTTCCTGTTATTCCCAACTATTGTATATACCCAATATCTTGCAATGCTCAATATAAATCAACACTAAAATCATTGAATAAGTAATTAAACAATAACTTCTAACACATTTACATCGAACACCTTTTTAAATTATAATCGTCATGAAAATGTTTATTATCATTTACTTTAAAATCCCGTTGGTCCTTTTTCTTTTTCTTTCGTGTGAATCAGATGATTCTGATGTTGGCATTAGTTTCCCCGATGTTTTTCTAGTAAGAAATCTTTCTGGAAATACATCAGGTACTTACGGGAAGGACCACGAGAAGGTTGCCAACATCCCTAAATGAATGTGGTACTGTGGAACCGACTGGATTCGAACTATGAACACCCAGGTCTTCAGTCCGTGTCGTTATCCACTTAACCATCGTCACCCCGTTGGTCCTAATCGCTGCACAGATGACTGTTTTTGAATATTTATTATTTTTTCTCTAAGAAGTGTGTCTACATTGTTTCTGCGTTTTAATAAAACTCAGCCTTATGATATGCATTTTTCAATCACGATTTATAGTAATTTGTTTAATTTAAATAATTGCAGGAATTATTACAGTGTGATTTTCACTTAAGTCTAGCTGATTCTAAGTCCGAGTTATCAAATTTTGAAAAATGGCGCCGTGGTGACGTCGATGAATACTGTGTATCTCATTAGATGAAATATGAATAGATTGTACATAGTTTACAACTGTGAAATCGCAATTAACATATGCTTGTTATTTACACTCATAGAAGAGGAGGAAGTTGAACACAGGTTAACTTTCAGTAGTCTCGTACATTTCGTTTCCTTTATTTTGTCTCTTAGTCCTAGCATTCCAAGAGCGATGTACCTGATAAAGGAGAGAAGAATTTATGTTTTCTGGGTCTGAAACAATTCATCTCATACTTATTGTTGGCTAGTTTGTGACCTTGAAGTAGTATATATTTTAACCCCTTACATCAAGTAGCTTAATGCGTTGTCTGGGGCAATTTCGATAATATATATATATATATATATATATATATATATATATATATATATATATATATATATATATATATAGTACATGTATTGTATTAGTTTCTGTAAATGTAAATCCGTAGAAACTCAAGTGTTTATAAAAAGTGCTCAATATCAAGTAGAGCTGTTTATAAGTATACATTTTTATTTATACAAACATTATTGGTTACATATGTGCATACATGTTTCGGTTGCATTTTTCCAAGAAAGTCAACCTCCTCAGACCAAGAATTTTTCAGGAATGGATGGATTTAATGAATTTTCTATCCTAAATAACTCATACATGTGTATGTATATCAATGTCCGTTTATTAATCTGTTTGTTTATTTAGGTGTGTTTGGGTATGTATTGGAGTTTGTTTATATATGTGTGATTCTTGATATATAGATAGGATATTTATACTTGAGTGAGTCTGTTAAGCTGGGCAGGCCAGAAAGCAGAGAGCAATAAAATGAGGACAGAAGAGGCAATGGAAACGCCATAAAGGGTAATAAAAAATTTAAAAAAAGGGACAACCACTGGCAAAAAAAAGGTCAACTAGTGAAATAGGTTACCCGATACTAATTCATAAGAAATAGAAAATGCTAGATCCCAAAAAGAATTATTTAGGATAGAAAATTCATTAAATCCATCCATTCCTGAAAAATTCATGGTCTGAGGAGGCTGACTTTCTTGGAAAAGTGCAACCGAAACATGTATGCACATATGTAACCAATAATGTTTGTATAAATAAAAATTTATACTTATATATATATATATATATATATATATATATATATAATTATATATATGTGTATATATATATAATTATATATATATATGTATAATTATATATATTTATATATAGATATATAAATAACTATAAATAACTATATATAAATATAATATATATATAATATATATATATATGCATATATATAGGTATATATATAATTATATATATATAATTATATATATATGTATAATTATATATATTTATATATAGATATATAAATAATTATATATAAACATATATATAAATGTAATATATATATAATTTCTCAGTTTGGAATACCATTTGCTTTGGTCTCTATTATCTAAGTTTTAAACACTTACATTTCAAATGTTGTTTTATTTGATCCGTCATACTTTCATTTGAAAGCACATTTTGTTTCTTTATCTATACTGACATTGAAATACTCTTTTTATCACCAAACGTGCTGATTGAATAGAATCTTCTTTAGAATATTTGTTCTCGTTCTTCTCCATTAAGTAGAAGAATTCCTATTCGTCTTGTCCAAAGTAGATGACCAACTTTTTTCACTGCCCGCGAGTTGGACTTCAACACGAAATAACTGGCTTTCAACAAAAGCGAAGAATGTTAGCACAACTTCAAATGGCTAAAAGCAATATCATAAAGTGCGTTTTTTATATTCGAGTTTATGTTTTTATTTATTTCCACAGAAAATATTTGCTATACTCGATTCCATTCTCAAGTTAATGCATTCCACTTTAGCGATATTTCTGATGTGTGTTCTGCGGTTATTTTACGTTATTAATGTTATTTACATGTTTTGGTAGAGTTAGAACGTTTCGACCATAACACGATTTGGCCTTCTTAAACTGGCTTTTGTGTTGATCGAAATTTCCAACTGAACTGATTAGTGGCTTATGTTACATTGCCTTATTTATCAATGCTACGTAAAGTTGTGTAAACTTACATCTTTTATTTTATGGCATCTTTTAAAATCACTCTGATACTGATTAAGGGGTGTCTCTGCTTATTTTAAAGTTGTTGTTATTTTTCTATTTATTTTACTATATTTGTAATTATGTTTTTAGTTATTCCATATCTCGTTCTTAGCTGGGTTAAAATGCAACGTAAATATAATTAAAAAAAAGTTAAGCAGACACAGGATTGCGTTTAATTTCATAGGAAAACCCACATCGAGTTTTTCATTATAGAAAATATAAAAAAATTAAATAAAAAAAGACCCCATATTGCATTGGGTGTATATAATCTAGGCAGGGGCCTTTATTAATGTATTTATTTATTTATTTTTTCTTTTCTTAATTATTCTCTTCCCCAGCTCCTTTTTTATTTTATTTTTTTTTAAAATAGTGCCTTACCATTTAGCTACTTAAAAGTCGAATAAATATACTTAAAAACAGATTTCTCGAAGAATTCAATATGTCTGAGGAAATCTAAAGAACCGTTCATAATAATTCGTAAAACCTATCAAAACAGAGTATAATTTTCGCCTGACTTTTCTCTCTCAGCTTGAACACTATGTTGTTCTTGTTATAAATAAGTAGTCTCTTCTTATATAATAATTAAGTATTTTTTTAATTACCAAATGAAATATTTATTATGAGCAATACATATAGAATCTGTTTTCAATTTTAATGTTTTTTTCTGTAAAAGTTATGATACGGTTTTGGTGGCACTCTCTGAATAAGAAAGTTTACAATAGAATAAATATGCCATGTTTATCACCTGTTTCCTAGACTACATACCAAGCACATAGATGATAATGCTCACGCGCGCATATATACTTTTAAAGATGTACTACTACTAAAATTCTATATAGAGCAATCATTTTCTTTATTAATTTTTTGTATCTGACTTTATTGAAATGTATTTTATGGGAGGGTGGAAGATTGGATAAACGCACCCATGAACGTTAAAGTTTACAAAAATAAATAATGTGCTCACCGTGTAAGTGTGAATATATATTCATGAATTTTTAATGACCGGCCTATTAGTTTAGAAGTTTACCATGTGCAATACAAATATAAATATATACATATAATATATATTTAAAGCTTATAAAGATCTGCTTCATTGTGTTAGAAGATAATACAAAACATAGACATATTTTTTCACAATTATTATAAAATAATTTTTTATATAATTTCCTAATGCGACTAAAATATGTCTAATATTGGGGATAAAGCATTACTATAGAAGAACAATATATATATATATATGTGTGTGTGTGTATACATATGTATATATGTATATATATGCATATATATAAACTAATAATTAAAAATAAAACAAGACCAAATACTAGTTTACTAAGGATTTATTTTGCTTTTCAAATCGTTCAATAAACACGGCACGAAATTGTAAATTGCACGTTTATTTTATTATACATTATCAGTGTTTATTTATTTATTTTTCACCCATTTGTTCGCTTATTATATTCTATTGACTGATTACAGCTATATATATATATATATATATATATATATATGCATATATATATTAAATAAAGATCTAACTCTATAAATCTCTCTCTCTCTCTCTCTCTATATATATATATATATAAATATATAAATATACAAATCCCAAATGTTATAGAGATATATACATAGGTATAAGGTTGTTTCAATCAAATATAGGTCACATTCCGTTAACCCTTCAAACTTGCACTAACGAGACCCTCACCTCTTCCATCTATCGCAATGAACGTCCTCTCCTATTTTGAACTACGCTAGACTTTGGAGTGTAGTATATGTCTGATTCTCATGATACTATCCTCCCAACTATTTCCACCCCCTTTTTAGGCGAACGCAGAAGAATACACACATACTTTATTTCCTCCGTTACGGAGTAGTTAAATATATTTAATTCGTCATGATAAATATCTTCCAGGCATTACCTCTTCTTTTGGGTGGGGCACTATAGTGTATGTTTGCTTGAAGTTTACTATCTATTCTTTTGTCATGATATTATCCTCGAAGTCATTACCCCCTCGTTTGGGGGTCAATGTATGTATTTTGTTCACAATTGTGTCATTCTCGCAGCGTAGCAAACATATGTGACCGAAAAGAGTATATATTTGCCAGTATATATAAATATATATATATATATATATATACACATATATATATATATATATATATATATATACACATATACATACATATATATATATATATATATATATATAAATATATATATATATATATATATATATATATAAAGGAATAAATGCGAAAGTTTTTTTCAACTATCCTTAATATATAAACATAAAAAAAGTTCGGATTATTTAATTTTAATTATAGAAGAATATATTGAAATACCCTATATATAGGCATCTCCAAGTAACTCAATGAAATCTTAATTTTGCTTATTTGCCTATTTATTTGTAATAAATTAATATTGTGTAATAGTCCTTTCTACTTTGTATTGTCAGATTTTCCACTACATACGCATTCGTTTTATCGATGGTATTATTATTATAATCATAAATAAAATAAAATAAAGATATTTTATTTAAAAAATGGTAGCGTTAAAAAACTAATTTAGACTTTCATTTTTAAGGGAGATAATTCAAGTCCGGCTTTAGTAAAGTGTCAACTATCGCTAGATTTGAGAACAGATACTACACTTTGATCAAAAGGCAACGTAACCATAACATTTTTTTTGTGACTAGGCATTTTTAAATAAAAACAAAAACAACATTCAGGAATTACCTCCTCTGTTTGTGAGAGTGTGTAGGGGGAATCCTCCCAGAATGAAAAAAAAACAACACTCGATTTAGTCAGAATATTTTTTTAAGGAGGGGAGTGTAGTATAGGTTCTGTTCTTATAAGAACGACTTCCTCATTTTTGGGTGGAACAAAGTAGTGCCTGTTCATCATGATATTATCCTCTGTCAGGGGGTGGTCAGTGTAGTATATGCTCGTTTACCATAATACTAGCTAAGGAAGAACGATAACTCAAGTTTATAATAAACATGTATTTTTAACTAGAAAATTATGAAATTTATCGTTCTTCTGTAGTCAGCATATTCATCTTTTTTTTATAAAGATGGCGATTATGTTTTTCCAGCCAATTTACATTTAGGCGTTTCACGTGGACAATTAAACTTGCCATGATTTTTAATGTTATCTAAACAAAAAAAATGCAAAGGTTTTTCCACCTATTCTAACTATATTGAAATTAACACGGTCTATGCTTATTTAATTCTCTGTGGTATATTTTTATTCGATATAATACATTTCTCCCTGGAATTACCTCCTTTCGGGGGAAAGCACGTACAGTATACACTCGTTCCTCACGACACCATTTCCTCAGTATTACCAGCTTTGTGTATCTAGGGAGTTAGTGCACTATCTATTATGTTATGATATCAGTAACCCCTCCTTTGAGGATCAGATACAACTTATCGACGTTGAATATCTTAATAACCATATAAATTAATTTTGTTGTTGTTTTCTCCTAAAAAACAACATTTGACTATGTTCATGCAAAGTATATTTCCCACATATTTGAATATATCAAATAAAACTAAAATACTCATACTTTTAAAAAATGTCATCTTAATTACCAAATGTCAAATGAAAATTACTACTTTAGCTTCTATAAAGAAGACTACAGCGTCAGTAATTGCGCGTAGCTTTTTCTAGTATATATATATATATATATATATATATATATATATATATATATATATATGCAACCGTAAAAGTAAATATTTGTTAGTATATATATACATACATATAAACATGTATATATATATATACATATAATAATACTTACATTAATTATTTATTACCGATGTTTCATGCTAACGCAATCTTCAGTGCAGGAAGTTAATTATCTACGGTCGGCGGGCTCGAACTCCGATCACAAATCGCAACTGATTGGCAGTCACGAGCGTTTCCCGTCGGCCACAACGAATTAACTAATAATTGAAAAGGATTTGAACTTTGTAAATAACAAGTCGGCGGCTAATTTACACGAGCAGTGAAAGTGATTAACAAACTTTGTTTGGAACTTGCATGAAGTTATTTGTACTGCTTGTTATTAAACTCACTCAGAGTGCCCGGCCTTTAGTAAAGGGGCTTATAATAATATTTATAAATAAATATTAATTATTTATTACCTACAGACATCGATGTTTCATGCTAACACAATCTTCAGTGCAGGAAGTTTATTCTCTACGGTCGGCGGGCTCGAATTCCGATAACAAATCGCCACTGATTTGCAGTCAATACATATATATTTACATGAGTCATTTGCTGAATCATATTGTAATTTAATTACGTAATAATTTGAAATAACTTTTAATTTTATTTACATGGGGAACTAAGAAACTACGCCAAGGTCCGCCAGTAGCCGCCACCGCCCGCCACTGTGTACGTACACAAATACATGTACATTTTATTATATCTTATATAAGAAAAGTATTCAGCGTTGTCCGGCAAAATATACCTCAAGTACATAAAACAATTTATGGGTTTTAATTAAATTTATTTGTTAGAGGATAGCTAAGGAAGAACGATAACTTACGTTTTTAAACGTGAGTTATCATTCTTCCTTAGAATACTTTTTGTTTAAAAAAGGTTAGAGAATATAGATAACCTATAAAAGTGTATTCTTATGTAAAATTCACAGAGTAAGATAATGGGAGCATTGCCGAATCTCTAAACTCATCCTTTAGGGGTCTATAGGGCAGATTTTATCAGTGTGGGGGTCGTGTTTAGTTATTTTTCATTCTATTTTATAGTAATTAGAAAATGCTGAGCCATATTTTAATTTAATTACGTAATACTTTGCGATAACTTTTAATTTTATTTAACGTATTTTAGCGTCAATTTTATTTACATGTAGAGGGTAAGAAACTATGCGAAAGTCCGCCACTATCCGCCACTGCCCGCCACTGCCCGCCACTGCCCGTCACTCTGTACGTACAGAAATACATGTACATGTACATTGTGTAATATCTTATATAAGAAAAGTCTTCGGCGTTGTCCGGAAAATTATACCTCAATTACATAAAACAATTTATGTTTTTTAATGAAATTCATTTAGTAGATGATAGCTTAAGAAGTACGATAACTCACGTTTAAAAACACAATTTAGGTTTTGTTTAAAAGGGGAGATCGTTTTCAATTATTTTGCATTATATGTTATAGTAATTTGAAAATGCTGAGTCATATTTTAATTTAATTACGTAATAATTTGAAATAACTTTTAATTTTATTTAACGTTTTTTAGCCGCAGGGACGCGCCTCTAAATTTTTAGTTCTTTGGTATTGTTTTTTAAAGAACGCTAATCAAACTATTGCTACTATTTTACGAAAGAAAATTATAGGAAATTACAACATGGCCGCAAGCGATTAAGTCATTGCATTCAAGTTCGATTTCAAAGTCCTTAAAAAATAAAATATAATTTTAATTCGGGATAAAAATACAATGTAAGAATAATTAATAACTTTCATCCAAAATGTTTGTTTGTTTACATGACATATTTCTTTAAGAAAATCCACAGTTACATAAAATACATATTTAGTAAAGAGAATTTACGCCTCAAATAATAGGGGAATAATGGGGACATGGGTAAGAGAGGCGGCTAGAGAAAGAAGAGAGATTGAAGTTTTATATACAGATGTTACAAACACTCTTTAATTTCTACTACTTTGTTTTTTATCGCCCCGGGCAACGCCGGGTAGCCCTGATAGTAATATAATAAGAGTCTAATCTACACCTAAAACATTAAATGAAATTAGACATCTGTATAGGTAACAAATATTAAAAAGTGCTCACTGCGTACAAATATAAAACAATTAAAACATGCCGAGCTGATGAAATTAAAATAAATAAACAGAATTTTACTAGCCCAGCTTCATCAAAATCTATTTGCATATAAATTGAATTCTGAAACGATTAAGCTCTAATAAATTAGGATAGCTCGAAGATTTCGAAACTAGCGGGCATCTCCCTCTAACCGCAGGAAGATGTGACACAAGATCGAAAGATGTTGGATATGAAACGCCAGCTCCAAAAAAGAATTCACGGTGGCCTTTAAATTTACCTGGCCAGCCCCGTTGGCATAAGGCGATGCAATAAACTAGCCCTTTTTCTCAACGAAATAATTTAAATCTTGGCTGAGTGGACCTCTTTGAACTTCACAGAACCATACTTCAGACCGATTCAAAATGGGTCATTATGTCCAAAAATGCCCACTTCAGACGATGTCGGACTGTTTGTCGAGGGTGTATCCTCGACTTGGTATAAACACTCATAAAGTAATCAGGTGAAATAAACAAACAAACTATGAGGTAAGAAACAATGTGAGTTGGAAGAGTAGTCGAAATTTCGGACAGTAAAATAAAAATGGTGTAATATGTGTGCATATTTTACCTTTTTCCAATAAGGTGTTAGTTTGATAAACCGTTCTGTGAAAAGGGAATACATTTGTAGTTTGTTTAATGGCTGAGTAAATAATTATTAGAAGTTTAATAGCAACTATAAGTACAGATAATGAGGGAAGTTTGCTTAATTCAATGATCATAGCGAATATGGAAATATAACATGATTGAAAAAATACAGAATTTTTCCGAGCTTGCGCGCTGTTTCTATTTCAATATGTAACATAATTTACCTATTCGGAGTGTTCTTACCATCATAAATGTTGTTAAATTCATAAAGTTGTGATTGTTGTCGTATTCGGCATTGATGAGGCACATTTCCAAATATGTGACTATTGATAGGGCTAACATGCAGTTTTACAGGCACCGTTTTGAAGTGCTTTAATAATTTATTAAGTACGTGTGATTTTGACCTTTATTTTATCGATCATCTCAACTTCTAAAAGTGTTTGGATTTTCTTTTGAAATTTCTTATTTTTATTGCCCTGTCGCTGACTTTGCTGTGGTGCCCGTGTGTGCGTACGGGTAGTTTTGAATTTTGTACATAGGTAAGCAACATACATACACCCCCTTTTCTTGTGTTAGTAAGTATGTATACTTGTGGCTTTGGAAAATTGGCATTATTTAAAATGTTCCTCCGCTGCATGAGTGCACATATTGGGAGACGAATAATTTACGGTTTTCTTTGATTTTAATTTTGCTTTTATGTAAAGTACTCTATTATTAAATGTTTTGGTGGGACCTATGTAAGATTCGTTGTGTAGTGTGGTGTAGTTTTTGTAGGTTTTGTCAATCCAGTGTGATATCGTATGTTTACCTAAGTCATGGGGTATGTTGCTATATAAGCTGCCGACGTCAAATGTAACTAATTGAGTCCCGGCATTTATTATTTGTGGTAAGAAGCCTAGGATGTGTATGTCGTCTCTTATGTATCCCTTGAGTTGATCAATGAATTATTGTATTCATATGTTAATTAAGTTAGTCAGTCTGCTTGTTGGGCATGATAGTCCTGCTATTATGGTCTAAATGTTAGGTCACTGGGATTCGGGACACTAGTATATTCTAATTTCTATATGCTGCTGTCATTTCTTATCTAATTTGATGTATGTATTTAGGTAGTTCGTAGAAGTTGTTTGTTTTAATCATGAAGTTTGTTAGGAAATACTTTTCTTTCTTTGTTAGTGTTTTATTGTATGTCGTGCAAAACTTTGTGATTTTTGAAATAGTGTTGTTTTCAATGCTGGTGCTAATTGGTTTATAGTAATCTTTGTTTTCTAGTACCTCTATAACTTTTAATTTATAGTTATTTTTGTCCATGAATACTACCGCACAGCGTTTGTCAGCTTCTTTTATGATTATGTTACTATTATTATCTAGTGTTTGGTGTTATTTAGATGTTAGGTTACTGGTAGGTTTAGTTTTACTCAAGAGGTTTATGTTCCAGATGTTTTCAACGAAGGTATTTTGTTCTTTGGTATTGTTGTGTTTGTTAGGGAAATATGTTTTTAACTAATGCATCACCTGTTTTGTTTTCGTTATTGCTTAGTGTTTCTATTAGTCTAAATTAAAAATAAAAATACAAAATATAAAAATATCAAAACACATACACACACATACCAACAAACCCACATATGCCCCAAAACGCCAAACAATAACAAATTTCCTCAAATGAAACAACACTCTTTCAAATCGAAAGACATTTCTTAAAATGGATTTACATATCTGATGAGAGCGAACCACCGCTTTAAACGCGGTATATTAAATTATAACATGATTGAATAACAAAATAATAAATAAATGTTGAAAAACATTTTACAAATGTTGGTAGCCTTACTTCTTTACATATATACTTTTCTCTCGTTGGAACTGCACTTATACTGAACTACCCACTTTTTCCTCTCTCTCTCCCCCCCCTCTCTCTCTCTCTCTCTCTCTCTCTCTCTATATATATATATATATATATATATATATATACACGTACAAACATATATATCAATATATCTTTTCCTGTAATCCATTCCGCCCTGTCATGACATAGGTAAGATAAAACGTATTTGTGCGTTGCGCGAAACCAACGGTTTTTGACATATATATAAGTTGTCTATTTTTCTGCTGTTGAGCACTTTGCCAGATTTTTTCTGCTTATCATAAAACAGTTTTAGAACTGTTTCGATTTCTTATTTAATCTTTTCTGTAATCTTGATTCTCTGTATGATACACAATATGCATATATATACATATATATATATATATATATATATATATATATATATATATATATATATGTATATGTATATATATATATATATATGCATATATATATATATATATATATATATATTTATATGTGTATATATATTTAGAGAAGTGAAAAAATAAACAGAGAGATACAGCGAGTAAAAGACGCAATGGTCATGTAGATATGTTTGATATGTTTATCGCATGCATTGTTGTCTGGGTTTTGTGTGTTTTGTCGAATTCTGCGCCAATAATTCCTTTCTCTGTTGTTTTTTTCAGTGAGTATGGTGTGGGGGCACGTACACCAATGTGACATTTCTGGCAATGCCAAAATGACAAGTGATGCACTCCAAGACTTTACAAATAAAAGAAACGTGCTTTCTTAGTTCACTATTTGAGGAAACATAAAAATAATAACTCTAGTGGTTTGTGATCAATTGTGCTTTTTAAAAAGTTTTTTTTCTGTTTTATTTTTACGGATTGCGAGAAGCATGCGTCAAATCACTCGCACAAACACTACATTTTTATGAACTGTATGAAAAGGGTAACGGTGGAAAGGAGATCTGGAAAATTGTTGCTGTATGTAAATTATTAAAAAGTTTCTTTATTTTACATAACAATGCAATTTCAATAAAATATACATATATATAACAAGGAACGAATAAATAATAACAGACAGAAAAATTCATATAAAAGTGTATAAATATATATATATATATATATATATATATACATACATATATATATATATATACATATAGGGAATGCTTTTATTACAACATGTACAATGTCTGCTACAATGGCATGTCGATGTTATCGATCTACAGCTCTCAAGAGCTAAGGTCTCATCAGACAGAGATTTTTTTATGATCCAACCTGGTCGCTGAATTCCAGGAAGAATGAAGTCAAGCAAAGAAGAAGATGAGAAAGAAATAAAAGGCATGTGACCGATTTTTAAAAATATATTTGCCGTTAGAAATTCATATTTTCATTTTTTTATCCAATGCTGAGCTGGGATAGAGAGGGGGGGCGAGGAAAAGAAAAGAAAAAGAAAGAAAAATATATTTGCCGTTAGAAAAGTTTAATTTACAGCTATTTGTATTTTTATTTTTATCCAACGCTGAGCTAGGGTAGGGGGGTCGAAGGAAAAGAAAAAGAAAGGGAAAGGGAAGAGGGGTAGAGAGGGGTTAGGGGTAGGTGTCTATAGCCATTTAGAATTTGTCGCGGGCTTAGAAGGGTTAATGTAAGATTTAAATTAAATTCATATTTTTATTTTTATCCAACGCTGGGCTGGAGAAGAGGGGCCGGGGGAAAGGAAACAAGAGGGAAAGAGAAGATAAAGAAAGAGAGAGAAAGAAGGTGTTAAGAGTGTATGTTTGTAGCCATTTAAGAAAGTTGTCGTGGGTTGATGTGTCTGCTTCCTGTACATGGCATTGTTTTAATCTATTTCAATGCAGACATATAACAGTTACACGACAAAAAGCCTACAGGGATATTTAGTTTAAATTATTATTAGTGATGAATTTATGACCTTAGTATTAATTAATTATTCTGTTATATTTTGATCAATTGGCATTTAATTTTAATTATTTTGATGGATAAGTAAATGTATTTTAATTCTAAATAATATTTAGCAGTTAATTAATAAAACATAGTTGTAATTACCTTTATTTTTAGTAAGAGTCATATATGGATTAGTGGCAGTAGTATTAGTAGATTTAATTCTAGATAATAATGAGTTAAAATATAGTGGGGATTATTCTTAGTAAGAATCGTATATAAGTTTATGACATTGATATTGATGGATTATACTATTATATTTAGTTTTAATTATTTTGGAGTATAAATAAATGTATTTCGATTATAAGTAATAGTTAGTAATGAATCAATAATACATATTGGTAATTGCTTTTATTTTTAGTGGAAGTCATATATGGATTAATGGCAGTGGTATAAATAAATTTTATTATTCGTTGTAATTGTATTACTAATGGTGGGGTTAACACCTGTTATAAGATTAAAGATAATATTAGCGGTAAAGTGTTCTAGTTAAAGTTGTAACCACAAGTTATGGTCTATGAGTGGGGGGGGACTAGATATGGTGGGGGCCAGTAATTTTGAGTAATGTGAGCAGTATATAATTTTTTAAAAAGTGATTCTGGTAATATGTGGTTTACTTTTGTGGGATTTTGTGAGCTGGATGTTGAATGCATACACGTACTCGTGCATACATATAAATACATATATGTATATGTATACACAGACATTCATACATGCACTCATACTCATGCACATATACACGAATATACAGATACACATATATGTGTACACATGCATACGTATACATACAAATACACAAGCGTACAGATACACACATAAATAGTTACACATTTTATATTTTCATACATATGCATACACATATATCCACAAAATTCACCTATACATATATATCTAAATGTTCTACTTGTACGTGTTATAACATTTATTCAAAAGGGGGGTAATTGTATTGTATTTGTAGTTGAGGGTTAAGGTTATTTGGTTTGGAGGTGTTTATGAGTGTTAATTTTAGGGGGTTGTTGGGTATTGTTTTTTGTTTTGTTTTAATGGTATTATTTAGGAGGTGTTGTACAAATTACTAAGGAGATGTGAACTGTTATGCCTACAGTTTATCGATGTTTCCTGTTTTTTTGTTTTAAAGCTTTACTCTGTCGGTAAATTTAATTATTTCAAGCTTTTCGCCGAGGCATAAATAGCATGGTGAGTTTAAGGAGCTACAGGTGCTAGTTTTTCTGATAGTGTTCCAGATTACAGTTGGTGATTTATTTTTATTAGTTAATTCCCAGTGGTAATTTGAGAATGAGGTTCTGTTTTGGTAGCTTGTGTTGTTGAATGAACATTTATGGCCGGTGTATCTTTCTTTGAAAGTATTACCTGCCATACCTATGTAGTATTTTTTAATATCTGGAGTTTCCTTAGTCGAGATTGCTGCTCGGTAAATAGTTTTTGTTATTAAACAGTTTTGTTGCAAGGAGCATTCATTTTTATTCATGCAATTACAGGACTTTACTTCAGTTGTTTTTTGTTGTTATCTAATTCAGGGTTTAGGTTGCTGTTTAGGATTTAGTTATTGTGTTTTTTAATTATCATTTCTAAGTTTTCACTGCAACTGTAACTTAGTTTAAGTGTATTTTTGTTGAATATTTTATGTAAGATATTGTTTGGAGGGAAATATGTGTTTATGAGGTCTAAAATCTTTTTACCAAGTTTGGGTTTTACTGCTTTGTTGAAGGGGGTGTAAACCATATTATATTCCTGCTTCTTGCTTTATTGCTTTTATTATTAGTCGTTGTAGGTTTAGTAAATTTAATTTGTGTATTCTTGTACCCACTGTTTTTAGTGCTTTATTATAAAATTCTTTATGTTTGTTAAAGATTGTTTCATTTGAGGAGTTATTGCTTATCCTTTGTTAGATAGATTTAGGGATGTGCTTAATGATAGTTTTGGGGTGGTTGGAGAGGAGGTGTACATAGATTGGGTTAACGTTTTCTTTATTATATGGTTCGTATGTTTCTTTTGTTAAGTTGAGAGTTACATCTTGGAAGTTTACTATTTTAATGTTGGAAGTTATTTCAACTTTAAGGCATATCCTGCTCATCTCTTTAATAATAATCTTTTTAATATTTAATATTTTCGCACTTTTGCCCATTAGAATTTCTGACTACTAATAGTCCATCATCCCTATATAGGCCAATGTCTTCAATATCTATATCTTTAGTTAGGTTGTAGAGGATGTATAAGCCAACTAGGTCGGTGATTTCTGCAGAATCGAAAGACCCATCGAAATATCAAAGATGTTCATTAGTTAATTATATCAAATTGGATCAAGGAACAATTTATTTTGTTTTTTATTTTGTGGAACCAATCAATTGTATCGGTAGTGTTGATCCATTGATTCAGTTTGTATGTTGATGTAATGATCAAAATATAACAGCATAATTTATTAATACTAAGGTCATAAATTCATCACTAATAATAATTTAAACTAAATATCCCTGTAGGCTTTTTGTCGTGTAACTGTTATACGTCCGCATTGAAATAGATAAAAACAATGCTCTGTACAGAAAGCAGACACATCAACCCACGACAACTTTCTAAAATGGCTACAAACTTACACTCTTAACACCTTCTTCCTCTCTCTTTCTTTATCTTCTCTTTCCCTCTTGTTTCCTTTCCCCCGGCCCCTCTTCTCCAGCCCAGCGTTGGATAAAAATAAAAATATGAATTTAATTTAAATCTTACATTAACCCTTCTAAGCCCGCGACAAATCCTGAATGGCTATAGGCACCCACCCCTAACCCCTTTCTACCCCACTTCCCTTTCCCTTTCTTTTTCTTTTCCTTCGACCCCCCTACCCTAGCTCAGCGTTGGATAAAAATAAAAATACAAATAGCTGTCAATTAAACTTTTCTAATGGCAAATATATTTTTCTTTCTTTTTCTTTTCTTTTCCTCGCCCCCCCTCTACCCCAGCTCAGCGTTGGATAAAAAAATGAAAATATGAATTTCTAACGGCAAATACATTTTTAAAAATCGGTCACATGCCTTTTATTTTTTTCTCCTCTTCTTCTTTGCTTGACTTCATTCTTCCTGGAATTCAGCGACCAGGTGGGATCATAAAAAAATCTCTGTCTGGTGAGACCTCAGCTCTTGAGAGCTGTAGATCGATAACATGGACATGCCAGTGTAGCAGACCTTGTACATGTAATAAAAGCATCCACAATACAGCTCTATATTTTTATTGAGCACTCTTTTATAAGCCCGGTTTGATTCCCTTTGGATTTCTACCCTGTGGATTTTTACCCTACCTGGATTAATATATATATATATATATATATATATATATATATATATATATATATATATATATATATATATATATATATATATATATATTACTATTTCATGTATCCACATAACATTTTATAAGGAGATATAATTTTTTATGTATCAGTTTTCAGTATTTACTTTAACAGTGCTCGATACGTGAGTATGGCAAAGTCGTAAGTTATGAAAGTATATTTATGTCAATAAAGCTACACAGAAATACTACGTGGGTATGACCTCCCTAGATTTTAAAACCAGATATTATGACTACAAAAGCATATTTCAAAATAGAGAACGTCGAATTAAAATAGCACTAGCAAGCCACTATTGGGAGCTCAAAGAAAATGGGTGCTCACCAACAATTGAATGGAAAATAATACTACAAGCCATTACATGTAGAAATTTAGGGTACCCGTGCAGATTATGTGTTAATGAGAAATTTGAAATTCTAAACTTTAAAGACACCCACAATCTATAAAATTGTAGAAGTGAGATAAACACCCATTATAATGACACAACAAAAAAACAGGATATCGGCCACTCCATAGAAAACAGAACAATAGAACAGGAAATAAGAAAAGAGATTAAGAGAACAACAAATAATCTGATTGGTTACCTAGCTTGCCGTGTATATATACACACAGGGCAAAATTAACTCCATGCATTTTAGCCTGAATATTTCCCCCGGGGTTGAAATATAGGATCCTGTGTGTAGCTTAATTGTCATAAATATATTTTCATAATTTACTATATATATATATATATATATATATACATACAATTTAAATTTCTGTCTGTTTGTTTGTTACCAAACTTATCTAAAGCTTTTCGATATATATATATATATATATATATATATGTATATATGTATAACTATGTATATCGTGGAAGTGCTTTACTGTGTGTAATTGGATAAGTATCTCATTTTGATGAAAGGGTTTCAAAATTATCCTGATGTTTCAAAGTTTTTAGACTGTGGGCCCGAACTCTAAAAGCCCTCAACATTTTTTATTTTGTAGGTCTAGTCAAAGCACTGAAATATAAAGGAATCAAATGGAAGCCTATACACCCACGTATATCATGCTATTTTGCACAAGGTTAAATAGAGTTCAGTTGTGATAACGGCGGTTATTATTAAAGATGGCTGCTGATTTTTAAAGAAAAGAAAACAGCTTACTTAAACCTTACTAGTGCTACTACGAATAGGTATAGGAGCATACAAATTATTTCACGTTATACCTAGGTAAATTCTACGTCTTATGGGCTAAGTTATATTACAATTTATAGCCAGAATCGGCTTCAGCTTTAGGAGAGTGTTGTGGAAAAACCACATTTTATGACGTTATTTTTAGATACATATATTATAGTTTCTTGTCAAAATAAACAGACACATTTTTTAGCATTTTTCAAATATTTACCTTTAAATACACATATATCCTAACAATAAAATCAATTACATCAGTTTATCATTGTATTTTTTGTAACCAGGCTAGTACTTTTCCACCGTGGTATCTTTACGATTTTATGTTCTTTAGAAGTTTATTTCATCACAGCATTAGCCAAAGTATAAAACATGTAAACAAAACAACACATAATTCTAAGTTACTGGTAACAATTTAAAAAAGATATACCAGGCGCCTAAAAGGATAATTCATGCATTTGTATGGGTCAGACACGACAACTAAAAGTCCATAACGTAGTGATATATACTCAAGCATTTTGCAAGTCCACCATCCGCCCATGCATGGATTATTGTTATCACATCTGGGCTGGTACATCATCTACTCGTCTCTCCCTCTTAGATAAGGTTAAAAAAGAGTCGGCAACTTAATAGGTTCCTCACTATCCACCGAGCTCTAGCCCCTTTCCCATCGCCGCAATGTTGGATCCTTGTGCTTATTTTACAAATACTTCAATTGGTTCTGCTCCGATGAACTAGCTGCTCTAGTGCCCCCCTCGACGCTAATACACTAGAACAATCCGATAATCAGCTAGGTCTCCAGATGCCGGAGAACCTTCTACTCCAGCAGTTTCTTTCCTCGTGCTGCCGGCCTCTGGAACCCCTTCCCTGCTCCCTGTTTCCCCGACTTACTGACATGGAGAGGTTTAAAACTAATGTAAACAGACATCTCGCTGCACAGCTCCCAACTTAAGATGACATCCTAAACCTACTACCTAATTCTCAGTAGCCCCTTACGTCTACAGTGGCCCCCTGCCTCGTTTTGGATGAAATATCCTTTAAAAAGGTATATGTGTGCTGTATTGTCTCTGTCTATTTAGTGTATATTACATTCTTAGTGAAAATAAAGTTTTATAGATCATCAACATATTTTATCAGGTTCCCAAAAATGTGTCTGCTGTATTTATATGTTATATATAATTATATGTTATATATAATTATATGTTATATATATTATTATGTTTTATATAATTATAGCCAGACACAAGAAGCCAACACTCCCATAATTGTATAAGTATACAAATGTCACTGTCTCTTCAAAAGTAATTAATCCAATTTTCCTCAGTGATGCATTCTACTTTTTATTATCAAAATGAAACTTCCACAAATAAATAAAACAAAAGTAATATGTATTCAGAAAATACAATTTTATAAAGAAATGCGAATTAGTGTTTGGGTATAAGTATACATGAAACCCCACACACACACTTCAAGAGCTGCTGCTATATCTGATTGCACATTAACTTGTTCCCCAAGATTTCTGAATGCATTGCAAAACTCCGTCTCTTTAAAAAGGACATTAAGAGATGTTTTCCTTTCCATAGATAGCCTATCCTATCTAGCGAAACAATGTAGGCAGATCAATGATTGGCTGATATCATATACAATGCAATCTTCTAACGTTATCTTCAGATTTGTTGCTTTTCTTGTATAGATAATAAGCGGACAAAATGAGGGTACTTTATGATTTGCATGCTTCACATGTGAGAATGAATAGGACTTGCTATTATGTTCTAAGATCCCTATTAATGATGATGCTTAACTATGTCTTAAAACGGTATTTTACAAGCGGCCCCTTGTTCTCTCCAACTGAAAAAAACTTATACTACTGCTGGAGAAAGGATTGCCCATGAATACGTATCACTTGAGAACCACTAGCTACTGTTTTGACCGATTTAAGATTCTTGATGCAGATCTGCTACGACGTCACGCACTTAAATTAACGATAATGTTTTTCCATATCTACAAGATGCTTCACGATTACAAGAGAGACGTTGATAAATGTTCTCTCTCAATGACGATTGTTGACATTCCATCGAGCAATGCTATGCCACTCACTACGTATATGCCAGCTATAATTGGAGTCTTGGATTAGAAATTCTATGTAGACTTTCAAGTGCATGAAGTATGTTAATCTGGTTGGTCTCAACTAGTAATCCTTGAGAATAGCAAGTGACAGCGGCTCTTGTAAGTTTATTCTTCTATATTTGCCGATAATAACCAATATTGATATCAGGTTTCTGTTAACTTTCAAAGTCATGTCTTTTCCATGTACATTATGTCTGGATATCTTAGACACACTGATGAATGTCTTGAGATACATTTTCATGTTAGCAAAATGTCGTCTGCGCGATAGGTCGTCATCTAGTTTTTTTAATTTTACAAATGCGATCATGATTAGCTGATTATAACTAGTAAATAAAAGAAGTGATTAAATTGGCTAAACTTATGTTTCAAAGCAAGGCATTTTTGGTGTAAATTAGAGAATTAAAATATTAATAATTAATTCACTCTACAAAACTACGCTCGTGAAAAGTGTCTGAACACTTTTTATGATTTTATCTAAATCGCTATGAATTTAATATTTTGTGTATTTTCATAGCCGACGAAAGTAAACGTTTTAGGGGGTGTGATGTCTGCCTATATACTTTATGATTTTAATAAGTAAGATTGTGAATGTTCATAATGGGTACAGGGCTTGAAACAGGAGTGCATAATATAACAGTACTACACTTGGGATTAGTGGAGTTAAAATTAATAACATTATTATTATAATTATTATTATTTACTACTACTACGACTACTACTACTACTACTACTAATAATAATAAACAGAATGAAAGAGAATATGATATAATGGAAAAGCAGAAATCTGGTTCACAAGGAAAGACTGAATAAGAAACATGAAGAATTAAAACAAAATATAGCAGCAATAGAAGTAAGACTGAGACGATATAGATACAAAAACAGAACAGGACTTTTGAAAACAACGAAATCCAGTTTTACAAAAATGTAAACGGAGAACGAACAACAACAGAACAACCGGACGCGACAGAGACGAAACCCTTCTGGAGCAAAATATGGGGAAACCTAAAAAACACAACAAAAAAGCCAAGTGACTGAAAAACATGAAAGATGAACTACATAAAATTGAAGAAGGAACTGAAACAGAAATAAATGAAGAAACAATTAAGGCAACCATAAGGAAAATGGCAAACTGGAAAGCACCAGGCCACGATAGAATACATGTATACTGGTTTAAAAAAAATCACGACCTTACATAAAAGGCTAGCGCAGAAATTGAGAGTATGTATCTACAAAAAAAACTTACCAGAATGGATGACCAAAAGAAGAACAACGCTAATACAAAAATATGCAATAAATGTAACGGTCTCAAGCAACTACATACCAATAACCTATTTACCATGAATATGAAAAATCTTGACGTCACAACTTAAAGAACAAATCTACCAATCCCTAAACAATCGCGGATTACTCCCCGAAGAACAAAAAGGATGCCGAAAAAAGAAAAGAACACACGATCTGCTATATATAGATCAAAAGATCCTGAAGGTTGTAAGACGCAGAAAACAGAACATATCCATGGCATGGATTGACTACAAAAAAGCTTACGACAGAATCCCTCAAGCATGGATAATTGAACTTTTAAAAATATACAAGATACCCGACAGGATTATTAATCTTATCAATAAAGCAATGAAAACATGGAGACTAAAACTGACAGCTGGAGGGCAATACCTGACTGAAATAAAAATACAGAGAGCCATTTTCCAAGGAGACTCCCTATCACCACTACTGTTTATAATAGCCATGATGCCGCTCAACTACATACTCAGAAAAGGTGATGCTGGATACAAGTTTACATACACTGACCTAAAAGTAAACCACCTGCTGTGCATAGACGACCTGAAGATATTTGCAAAAAGCATAAAGGAACTGGAAAAGTGATAAATACGACTAGAATCTTTAGTCAAGACATTCAAATAGAATTCGGAATGGAATAGTGTGCACAAGTAGAAAAAAAAGGAAAACTGGAGACAACATAGGGCATATAACTCCCCAACCAAGAGAAGATAAGGCTGCTAGGCGAGCAGGATATCTACACGTATTTGGGAGTTCTGGAAGCAGACACCATCAAATCTACAGAAATGAAAGAAAAAATTGGAAAAATTATTTATGGAGGACAAGAAAACTAGAAACGAAATTATGTAGCAAGAATCTAGTAAAAGGAATCAACACCTGGGTTGTATCGCTAATAAGATACTCTGGACCGTTCATAAACGGGACTAAAGGAGTAATTTGACCAGAGGACTAGAAAATTAATTACCATGCACAATAATCTACACCCAAAAGACGATACGGACACACTCTACATAAAAAGAAATGAAGGGGGAAGAGGATTGGTAGGTATAGAAGAGTGTGTGGAAGACTAAAAAAAGAGCTGAGAAATACATTACTCAGAACACGGAAAGCCTAATCACCGCAGCAAGACACCGTTCCCAGGAACAAATCGAGAAGCTCCGAAACCAGTAACAAAAAGACAAAAAAAGGAAATTGGGAAGAAAAACAAGTACATGGGTGCTTTATAAGACTGACAAGAGTAGAAACCAACGAAAATAGCTGGGCATGACTATGAAAAGGAAACTTGAACAAAAAAACAGAATCTTTACTGATGGCTGCACAGAACAATGCGATTAGGACAAACTACATTAAAGCTAAAATAGATTAATCTCAGGAAAACAGTAAATGCAGACTATGTGGACAAACAGACGAAACAGTAAATCATATAATAAGTGAATGTAACAAACTCGCCCAAAAAGAATACAAGAACAGACATGACTGTGTGGGGAAAGCAGTACACTGGAAACTGTACAAACAATTAAATTTCAAAAACGCAGACAAATGGTGCAAACATAAACCAGAAACAGTACTGGAAAACATGGATATACAAACAGATAAACTCATACAAGCAAAGATGATCGATAAGAAGGAACACTCTTGCAAAATCGTAGACGCTGCCGTTCCAGCAGGCCACAGAGTGAAGATGAAAGACACGAAAAACGAAGCAAATACACAGAACAAGCCAGAGAACTGAAAGGGATATTGAGCATAAAAAGTAAGTATTATACCAATAATGGTAGGAGCACTAGGAACAATCCCAAAAAAACTGGAGAAAAGACTAGGAGAAATTGGAATCAAAGGGGGGTGGCATTGAAATCATACAAAGGACGGCAATGATCAAAACAGCTGCAATCTTAAGGAAAACCCATTGAATGCGGAAACCAACCCGCATAAGCTACGAAGGGTGACATAGAATCTACAACAGGGAGAAAAAAAACCACAGACAGAACACATCACAAACAATGGAACAGAAAATGCAAGAAACATCATTTATGAGCTCCCCGCCAATAAATTACACCGACCTAATCTTACACGACACAAAAATGAACAGAAATAGCAAGAAACAGCATAAGCTCCCCCGCCCCCACCCAATATATACTAAAACCCAAAAAAAATTTTAATGAAAAAAATGGTACCAGCGTAGGCTGACAGCAAATAAAATAGTTGCATAGGGTCAAGGAGGAAGAGAAGACCGAGGAGGGGCAGCACAAACCAGACCTCTACTGGAATGCAGAGAGTGCTGGGGACTTAGTGATGATTATTGCCACCCAAATCCAAGAGAATGCCAATGATCCTTACCAGCGAGAAATCAATGGTAAACGGCTGTTGCGATACTGCAAGGTTATTTGCGGTGGCTATCGAAAAGAGGTGGAGAATACTAGAAAACTGGGGAGACTTGTTGTCACTCAGACTCCAGAGAATACCACCGGTTGTCGATGAGCAATCACTGATGACCTGTGTGAGAACTCCTAGTAAGTAGTAGTACTACTACTAATAATAATGCGTAAACCAACCCGCATAAGCTACGCACAATAACCAGTAACATAGAAGTTACAATCGGAATCAAAACAACACTATAGGGAGATCACCACTACATGAACACAACGAACAGAAACTGCAGGAGATCTCATAAATTGCCCGAACCGGACGAATAATTCATGTAAACAACTAACGTTTACTTCCGTAGTTGGTTTCTTACATATAATGTTTCCACCTATTTCGAGAAACTGTTCACCACTTTAAGGTAATAAAAACAATCCATAATAACTATGTGGACTCTTGATTACAATCGGTCAGTTTTCGGCCAGTGTCTGAACATGAAAACAACGTGTCTTTGCGGCCAAAACACAGCCACTGCATAGTGTCACTGTATTTGAAATGTATTTGTCCTTGCTTGTCCAATAGAGAAAACTTCTCATGAGACTTTTCATTCTCGAAATGATCGGGTGACTGCCATGATATTGTTTTAGATTTAATATTTTAATGCTGCAAAAATAACCACTAGATCGCCGTACATACTTACTTCATTACAGATTGAATATACTTCCGAGATTTGTTGGTTTTCGTTTTTCTTTTATTTAAATGTTTAAAAAAATCGTCGTCTAACGTAGACTTTATTCGAAGCCAATTAACTGTATTCTACTTTCGATAATACTCCCATTTTTCAACTCTATTTAATTACTCGATTTTAAGACGCGAACGGAACATTTTATTTTAAAACTGGTTCAATATAAAGTTTGAATTCAAACTTAGCAGTGATTTTAATTTTCCCGATTCCACCAGAGAAAACTTCCGAAATGGTTTCTTTTAACCTTTTCGTACGTTGTCTGCCTCGATAAGCAAAGTTTCAATATTCGATAATTAAAATTTATTTACCAAGTCTATGCCTTATTGGTCGTTAGAGTTGTTCCTTACGAACATTTTTAATTTGAAAGTCTTTTATTTTAATGGGACGTTAGCGATTAGCGACTTCAAGTTGTATTGCTTTACCAGTGACGCTTTTAGCTATATTTCTTTTTTTCATCAAAATAGGTTATCCAATTTTTCCATGCTTGGAGGTTTATTATTGACAGATTGGGCCGAGAATAAAGTTGTAACTATATATTTTTTATTCAATACCTTTACTTTACAAACTTCCTGATATTTTGAATGTCGTCACTTTATGCAATTTTAATAAAGACTTTTAAAATTCTTAACTCTGCAGTGTGAGATTTTATGTCTCATGTAACCGCAATTAAAACACTATTCGATTATCAATTTCCCACAACCGAAAACACGGTTGACGAGGCAAAAGTAATTTTCTTTGGTTGAAAATATCAAGTTAGTGAATTAAATTTTGTTTTGTTACAAAGTTTCCTCCTATGGTACACGTCGCTTTGTTCAGTGTCTATTGAATCCTAACGAAAACTAATAAAACATTCGCACTTCTCTGCGATATGTTGAAGCGTAAAACAAGTTTCATTCCCTATTTCATTACGAAGTTTCGTTTGATGTCAGCATCAGTATTCGAGACTAAACCCTGTGCTATTAAACAATTAAAGTTGTTAGCGCTCTACTCCGAAATCATCTAAACTTTTATTAAGTACGCTAGCAAAAATAGTGTAGTCTTCTTATTCTTTTCTTTGTGAGATTCATATATTAAACCTTTTCTGAAGAAGAGACGTTTTAGTGCTAAACAATTTAGTTAATAATTAATTGCTTCAAAAAATGTAAGATTGTTGTTTTGTTGCAAAATATAATTGACGAATCTGGTATGTTCAACCCACTTTGTTTAATAGAAAACTTACTTTTTAAAAATAAGTGCTGTTTGCAGAATCTATATAATAAATATCGTCGTAGCGTCTAAAATATGAAGCAAACGTAATTTCGTTTCAAAGTTGAAATTAAAATAATCGATACCGCTCCACATAGCGTTTTGTGGTAATACACATTTATATTTAACATTTTGATCCCTATTCAATAATTCGTAGAACTTTTTCTGTTTTTGTTCGGTATGAAAGAACATTTTCTCAAATCTTTTAATTTGCTCCAATTCTTTTCTTGAAATTTCTATTTTTTATTTGCAAATTTATCTACAAGACAAAGCTTTTCTATTTCAATTTACTACTGATATTCTAGTTTGTTTCTATTTGTTTCAATCGGAATGATCTTCTAGTCTGATATGTTGTTCGTGTTGATGTTTCATTATGTTAAACATGACACTTTTAAATTCCTTCGTTTTCGTCCCTTACAATAGGCTTCTGTGTTTTTCGTCTACTTTTACATGGTCGTAACTTGATTTCATAGTGAGAGAAAATAAATAAGCTTTTTATGCGTTCCTGATTAAACAAACAACAAAAACAAGAAAAATCGACAGATTTATATTGGTTTTTATTTCGTGGTCGTACGATTCAAATTTTAAAAACTGGTGTCGGTGAATGACCTAAAGCTTTTTCATACTACTAATAAACAAATAATTTATATATATATATATATATATATATATATATATATATATATATATATATATACACACATATATATATATATATATATTCATGAATGAATATATATGGCTGTAATTACATGTGTATGGTCTAAATGAATGAATGTGCAAACTTTTTGATTTATCACTCTTATGTTATCACCAAACAGGTTACTGCTATTTCAGTGAATAGTATAACACAATATTTTTACAAACTATATATATTACTGAAAAGAAACTTATAGAAATTGATATAGCTGTCTAATTTGCATAACTACTTTTAAACAGTCTGAAATAAATTTATGTTTGGTTTTATTAACTTGTTATTTTAGCTGTTATTTTACCTATGTATCTTCAATAGTTTTATCGATATAAACACTAATTAATTAAGGTGTTTAATAAAAAACGATAAGTTACAAAACCTTTTGAAATTAATGGTCATCCATTTTCAAGGTGGTTGTCGTGCCGATCCTATTTTAACAAGGCCATTTGCATGCAACTGGTATACCTTAGTTAGCTGGAAACAAATAGATACCGACGCATGAGTGTTCATAGAGACAGAGAGTAGATGACTACTCTCTAACTCCAGTACGTCCACCACTCTCTCTCTCTCTCTCTCTCTCTATCGTTCTCTTTTACTCCACCCCCTCTCACTCCCCCTTACTTTGCCAACGTCAAATTTGCTTTTTTATTGTTTTTAAAAAGCAAATTGATTTCCACTTTTTTATACATTTTTTTTATTTTAAATATCAATACATTTTTATCAAAGTTATCAGGATAATACTATTTATCTAGTTATATTAATAATTGTTAATATAAATCTATTTATATAAATAAATGGGAAGGTGTTTGTCACATGTAGTAAAATAACTTGAATGTAATGTTTGTTATTTAAAATTTTGGTTTCAAGTAGCGAACTTACGGAGCGACAGCAAGCTGAAAAAGGCAGCTATGTACATTGTTATGGTACCTTACCTATACGGACAACTTTTACTCTTTTTTACTTCGATAAATACTGGGAGCACCGGCTTCTCAGTGTTGGGTCCACACTAGCCCATTCAGTCTTTCAGTAACTCTGGTTGAGGACTTAGGGATGGGTTAATAGCATTCGAGGATTCGTTCTCGATAATCAGTTCGGCAGGAACTGAGCATTTCGGTCGCTTTTCCTCTGTCGGGCTGAAGTATTGGTGCACTCTCCTAGACCTTACCTCCTCTTTTTGGAGTGGACTAGGTTTATTGGGTATTGATAAGGCACCCTAACCGAGGAATGTCCAGACTAATTTTGCTAGGCCAGAGTGCTCCTTCTTTATGGACGCTTGCTTGACTCTTTCTCACCGTCCGGCCTAGTGCCACATATTCCTGCGGAAGGAATGAATAAATTACCTGAAACCACACCAGTTTATACTGGCAGTGTAACCAGACGTATAACCACTCTTGTTTTCTGTTGTATTATACTGTTTTCAATATACTTTTTTTGCGAAACTCCGAGTTTGTGTTTTGCCATAATACCCCTTTACAGAGTCGCAACAATTGGCGACGATGTACAGTAAGGGTTTTCTTGAGAATCTCAAAAAAGGACCCCACAACAGCTGGCAATCTGGGATTTCGAACTTACTCCACCACAACTACTTGCGACGAAGTACAGTAAAGGATTATTGAGAACCTAAAAATGGACGCTACAACTGGCGACGAAGTATATTAAGGATTTTATTTTTGAGAACGTTAACCGCATGACAAACCTGGAGAAATCAACGGCAAATTAACCCGACAACGTCCTAGTGGAAAATATAGCTTTACCGGTGGACCATAAATAGAAAAAAACACGTAAAAGAGCAACTTTTTTCTCCCAAAGAAGAAAAGACAGTAACTTTGTTATTGGTATTCCGGCATTGTGTAAATATTTAAGAAAAGAATAATGATATTTTCTTTTCTCTTCAAAAGAGAAATAACTTTCTGCGGAAAGTGAAAAAAAATAAAACAGTACATTTATGTTTTCTTCTGTTGACTAAAATGCTTGCCGTAAATGCTACAGTTACGCAAGTAGCGTACTAAAAAACAGTATTTTTTTCGTTGGTCAAAGAAAGAAGGTTTTATACTCACTTTATCTTTTTACAACTAAGATTACGTTTAGCAGAAAGACAACTAAAAAAATATGAAAGATTTCAAATACTTCAACAAAGATCCGACGAAAAAATTCAAGAAAAAAATTCTAAATCTAAATTAATAAAAAAAAAGTTAGAAGAAGGACTATTGGAAGGAAAAAAAGCGGCCGAAGAAAGACTTATGGAACCAAAAAAGTAGCTGAAGAAAAACTTCCAGAAGTAAATTTTAAAAATCGAAGTATAATTACAAAAATGTTAAACAGGGGTAAAGTGACGAAAATTATAATGCTTTTTCACATGATGCCGTTTGGGGTGCACTTGACAATTTCACTTATTCTCCAAACAAGGATAACACCTTTGCAATATATTTCAGAAGGTATGAGGATCTATACAAAATATATTGTGAATATTGAATAGACTTTTAAAAATTAGGCACCACTTGACATAATAAATTCGTGGACTTTATTTTACCCTAAAACAAACGAGCGACTTCACTTTATTTCTGAAGCTCTTTTAACATAATTATTCTATATTTAATAAGTGGAAGTGTTTAAATTTAGTCAGGAACGACACCGAAGACTACATAATGTTTACGTCAGTCGTTAATAAACACTGTGACGATTTTAAATTAGCTGAACTTTTTGCAGATAACTTTAAATGTTTAATTTGTGTGCAAGGACTTGTATTAGGAAAACACACAGAAATAAGACGTAGAGTTTTGAACAAGTTAGAAAGTAAACCAGGTTTTACATTAGAGAAATTATGAAGACTGACAGAGATTTATAAATGTTACAAAAGATGCTAACGACGTTCAAGAGTCGGGCATTGCACTCATAATAAAGGTACGTCAAAAAACACATTTCAAGTATCCTGCAAAAACAATTCAAAACAAAAAGAGGGATTATTTTCACGCTTGTACGAAAACAAGCCAACCCAATAAAAAACAGGATACATTACCGCCGAGCTCCTGTTTCTGTTGTGGATACCTTCATTGGGTAACGGATTGTCCATATCGTTTTAAAACCTGTCTAACTTGTAATAAAGTCAGACACAAAGTTCACATTGCAAAACAAATAAAGGAAATAAAACTTAGGTTAATCCACAGGAACAAACGAACAAGACAGAATATTTATTAGAAAATAGGTACAGGTAAAAACTTTAAGTAAAAATGTAACATTACAATGTGATTCTGGTTCAGACGTATCGATTATTAACATGCACTCATGGCGAATGTTGTGAAAACCGACTATGCTAAGAACCAACAAAATAGCCAGAAAGGTGACTGGTGAAACATCAAATTTCAAGGTGAAATTATCATCAGTATTATTTCAAACAGAACTACCAAAGAAGTAAAACTATTCACATTAAAACAATATTGCAGCGGTTAATCCATGGGGGTTACCAACCAACAATTTTGGCTATAAAAACGGACAACTGTGTCATATAAAAGAAAAAAGGAATTTGTTTCAACCATGACAAATCGTATGAAATGGACACCAAATAAAATGTCTGCAGAAATAAAAGCAGAAAAAGACAAAATCTACGCTGAAAATACCTAACACTAAAGTGAGAGAAATGAAGTCAAATCCTTGGATAAAAAGTTGAAGGTTAAAGAGAGTAAACTCATGGTTTCAGAATTAGAATCGCTAAAGTTGCAACTCAAAGATGTGGTTGAAGACTAAAGACTATGAAAGATAAGATTACTTATCATGAAGTGGAATGCTGAAGCAAATACATTTGTTCAACGATACGCTCCAAAATCACAAGTCTAGAATTAAAAAGCTGAGGGTATCACATCTGAATTAGATAGAGGTCCTGAGTTCTCTCATAAGAGACACCTAAATAAAATTAAGGAACGACTGTTGTAAGACACCGTAATAACCTTAACAGAACCAGTTATAACTACCAGATACGATACTTTCGACATACAGCTATTCCAAGCAGCCTCGGAATAGCGGCAATCCAAAAAAGAAAATGATACTGTGACTCCTGAGTATGCAAGAATGGGGATGGGGGTGTTATGGTACCTTACCTATACGGACAACTTGAATGCTTCCACTCACCATAAATACTGGGAAAAAACCTGATTCCGAGTGTTGTAACCACACTAGCCTGTCTGTCTTTTTGTAACGGTAGTTGCTGATAGACTTCAGCGAGATATTTAGTTCTTACTTGTCCTAGGAGGTCCACCCTCCCAGGCTTTGCCCCCACCTATTTGAGTTGGAGTAAATTTATTGCTTACTGCCTACGCCGCCCTCACTGGGGAATGCCAGCGGGGCTGCTCAGGCATTTTTTATAAGCCAGAGTGCTCCTCTTTGAGAGGGCGCTGACCTGAATCTCTCCCATCGTCCAGCCTAGTGCTACACATTCCTGCGGTGGGAAGGAATAAAATACCTGGAACCACAAAAGTCTATACTGACAGCCAAGACTTACGTACAACCAGTCTTTGTCTCTGTTGTATTATACATTTTCGGTATACTTGTTTTTCTTAAACTTCGGGTACGTGTTCTTCATCCAGTCCATTTACAGGGTTAAAACACAGACACACACACACACACACACATATATATATATATATATATATATATATATATATAGTGTGTGTGTCGGATCCGTAAAGGATAGAGGAAATGCTGGAGGAAGTCTTAGTCGGAGAGCTCAATGTAAAAACAAAGCAATAATAAAAGTTTTAAAAAATAAGTAAGCCTACAT
The DNA here is from genome assembly GCA_963556195.1 of Sepiola atlantica. Classification (NCBI taxonomy): domain Eukaryota; kingdom Metazoa; phylum Mollusca; class Cephalopoda; order Sepiida; family Sepiolidae; genus Sepiola; species Sepiola atlantica. Next base: position 67,854,008 of record OY744527.1, on the reverse strand, counting down.
TCCAGTCATTTCACGTCATAATGTATTTCTTCTCGTCACCATGAGAGACGTGTTGTCATTAACTAGTTCATCACTTCCGACATGCTTGGTCAGTGTAGGTGGAGGTGCTTGACATTGTCCCAGGTTCCAGAGTTGTAACCAGATACACCTCCTGGGACTAAGGCGAATGGTCAACACCTCTGTCAATGTCTCCCTTCTCGCTCTCCTTTTTCTCCCTCAACCTTAAAGAGGGGTAGAACGGCGTGATAGCTCTCACTATTTAGTCAGAAACCACCAGAGAAGAAATAAATTATAATGTGAAATGACTGGAATATTGGCTTGAGTTATTTCGTTTTAACTTCTCTCTCTCTTTATATATATATATATATATATATATATATATATATATATATATATATATATATATATATATATATATATATATATATATACATGGGTTTTATTCGATAGTGGAAGATTATCCGCATATACTTTTGTTCTTTTCAAGTGAACACTTATTTTAAGAACTCTAAATAACGTCTTAACGAAGACGAAACCACATTTCAATTCAAATCGCAATCGTACAAAAATATTTCAAACATCTGATGTGTTGATATAAGATTTGATTTAATGTTCTTTTCGTTCTTTGTGAAAAACAATGATTTTTATGTTTTAAAGTTCACGGATCGTAGATTTCAATCGTCGCGGGAACAAAAAAGTAATAGATCAAATTTCTATTCAAAAACCTTTACGACTATAAATCTATCACGGAAAACAAAAACGTTAATATGAGCCAACAAAATAAATGCCTTGTAAATGTTTGGAACACTTATAACATTAATTTCTTATAAATGTACTCGTGAATATATAAAGAATTTATGATATCAGTTATTTACATACGTAGGTAATGCCAGGTAGGGACTATAAACACTATTCACACACACATTATTTTATACTCATATATATATATATATATATATATATATATATATATATATATATATATCGTTATTTTTATTTACACAGACATGTGCAAAATCTGCGACACTGACATGTCGATGTTATCGATCAAAAGCTATTATAAACTGAGATCTTATCAGGCAGAGTTAGAATCCGATCTTAACCTTAGATCATATATGGAAAGAGTGAAATGGAGAAAAAAGATAATAAATTTAAAATTTAAATTTGGAAAGTCACGTGGTTGGCAGCGTTAAGAATCGAAATCAAAACATCAAAATATAAAAAATACAAATGAAAAATAAAAAAATAATAAATAATAAATAATAATAATGTCAAAAAAACAAAATATAGAGCGTATCAGTTATCAGTAAGAATTATTGCAACTAAATTAGTCTCAGGATTTTCTTATGTAACACCTGATGCTAAAGTGATTACCTGTTATTTTGTCTTGATTATAATAGTGAATGTTCAAAGAGTTGTACACGTGCAAAAGAAACGTTTCCACTATAATACAATGATATACAGATGAAATCACATCGATAACTCAAACATAATAAATACTAGGAGTAGTGGCGTAGTGTGTAACGTTATCCAGCCGGGAGCAAACAGTGACAATTCTACACATTATCTAGATCTTGGGGCTTGTCTAATAAGCCACTTACGTGGTCTTGGCCGAGGAATGTACGATAGTGGAGAAAAGTGAAAGAAAGGGCTTCCTTTGTGATGCAATGAATCATCATATACATGTATTTGTATTTATATATACATATGTTTAATGAGTGAAATGCTTGGATAATGCACTGTAACCCTATAGGCACCGGGTGAATGGAATGGAAATGATAGACATAAAGGGACGACATGTAATGCAATAGTTTTCTTTTAATATTTACTTACTCTCTCACAGTGGTTTCATGAATTTAGTAATACAGTGATTATTTATATATATATATATATATATATATATATATATATATATATATATATATACGTGTGTGTGTGTGTGTGTTACATGCGACTGGGTGTGTATCTATTACTTTGAAGAAGCTAGAAATGCACCAAAAGGTTAGTAGAAGAAGCATCCAGATTTATCATAGTGATATCAAATGTTTGAAGCTTCTTTGAGTTCATCATTCCTGCAATTTCTACAAAGAGCAATAGTTGTAAGAAATTATTTGTCCTCAAGGTGTTCATGCGTCATTTTCGAACCTTGCTGCTTTCATTTCCAACTTCACAGGTCTTCAGAAAACGTTTGCCACCAAAACGAAATTAATCAATGATAAATGTCTAAAAAACTGTTCAATAATATAAAATTCAAAAAAATTCAGAACAAAAGTGGAATGCTGAATTTGTTGACTATTTTTTAAGATGTGTAGTTTTGTTTAACTGTTTATTTAAATTTTAAAATAAATAACATAAGTCGCTGAGATCAGTATTATAGTTCGGTCTGTTCCAAAGGAAAATTATATCTTTTTGAGTTATTTAATTCTGAAGCATTTACTTTAAGACAGGCGAATATTTTAGTCTAAAGAAGTGGAGTGTTATAGCGTCTCCAAAGTATTGGTGAGTAATTGAATGTTATAGATTCGAGGAAATTAAACTCATCTTGCTGATTCGATATTAAATGTGGCTAACATTAGTCAAAGGCCAAAATGCATTATATTTTATAGAGGATTCTTTAAAAACAAAATAGTATTTTACATATAGCAAGATAATATGTTCTAATTCATGACCTTTCTCAAACAATATACATGTGCAAGCATATCTAAAGGACTCTGAATATTTTGGATCTGATTTCCTGGTTCCATTGTCCACTACCGTAAAAATAGTTTTGTAAACATGTTAAATTACATAATACTTAAAATCTTTTATAGCATCATTTTGACTGATTGTCTACTGGGTTCCCATCTCGTACGTTATAATGGTTGTAAAACAGAGGCAGACACTGTTTCATTTAGGTATCATTTCATAACACCGCATTTTTGATACGTGCACTTGACCCGCTTTCGCGGCGTTTTCTCTTATTTAGAATTTGTTTTTACAATCTCTCAGGACGTAACTCGTCACGTGATACTCACATTCCTCACTATCTGTCTTTACGGTCACACCGTTTATCAAAATTGACTTCATCAGACAATACTTTACTTCGGCACTTCTATGCTTTTAAGGGCATTACCCCTAAAAAAAGATTCATTTTATTTGACTTGCGTACCCACACCTCAATGAACAACAATAAGACTTGTATTATAAAACATATCGAGTCAAAATATACTGTACATCTGTTATAATGATAATCTACAAACTTCCGTACTTGCTATTGAGATAAACAGTACGTAGAGAATACTTATTTTATTATTCATTTGATTAAGTGGGTATGGACATGTTTTCTTATTCATACACATATTTATACTTTTGCATGATCGTAATGGCGTTCGCATATCGGCCGGGAGAACAGGGTTAATCCTTGGCCCTTGAAGTATCTTTCTTAAACAGACAGAAGTCAAATGAAAACTAAAAAATAAGTGGATTTATCCAGGGCATCTAGTGCTGCCCTCCAATAAATTCCGATGTAGTGTAAAATAGTTATAGTTAAACTATTTATTTTAATTTTATTCATATTTAGAAAAAAAAACTTTCTGCGATTAAATTATACATTTGAGTGTGCTGCTTGATATTTTCTAGTCAAATTTAAATGTAAAAATGTGTGTGTCAGACTTATTTACAAAATATTTATAAATTCGGATTGTGAACAGACAAATCAAATGTAGTAGACATTAAAAAGTGAAAAAAATAAATGTTAAAAGTGTTGAACAACATGAGGTTTGTACAGAAATTAATATATATATATATATATATATATATATATATATATATATATTATTCATCTTTATCGTTATCGTATTGAGGATCATCTATATAATTCAGTGTATATATACATATATGTATGTTGTTAGTGTGTATATATATCTGCTCTTTATATATATATATATATATATATATATATATATATATATATATATATATATATTAAGAGCAGATATATATACACACTAAAAATATACATATGTGTATATATACACTGAATTTAAATTATATAGACAATCCTCAATACAATAACGATGAAGATGACTTAAAAACTTGCAGCTCAATACTAAATGGAATAGAGCTGACTATATATATAAACAAAGTTCTAAATACGGAGTATACACAACGGTATCATCGTTGCTTAGAGTTGCTTCAATAGAGTGTTTATTTTGAAGTTATACAATGAATATATATATATATATATATATTGTTGTTTCATTTTACTCCAGTCAAATTGTGTTAATGACCACAATACATCTATATATGACATACACAGATATTCGAATATTCTATTATTGTCCTCCTTTACCTCTCAAACGTTGAGTTAGTAAATAAGTTAGGAATATTAATTATATTATCACTAATTGACTAGTTAACTGTGTTATAGTATATCTTTTGGCTGTGTCTTGGTATTGCCGGATTCCAGGATGAGAATTAATTTTGTCTTGTCGAGTATCCAGCTTAGCGCTGTTACTATAGCCAACATTATCTGGAGAGAGGGCACCAATCCTTGTATAAGCCAGTGAGGTGTAGCTATTGCCCTGCCAAACCTTTGTTCAGAGAGACTGAAGACACTCTAGGATGGTGTCTAGTAGGTAATTCAAACTGTCTATCTCTCTCTCTATATATATATACATATATATATATATATATATATATGTGTGTGTGTGTGTGTGTGTGTGTGTGTGTGTGAGTATATATGTGTGTGTTTATCAAAATGTGTTCCATGGCTAAACCGTATGCATTGCTTTATATTTAATAAATAAAAAAGTATCTTGATGAAAAACATATAGGAGGAGGAAAGAGAGAAATAGAGAGAGAGAGAGAGACGGACAGAGAGATAGGGAGGGAGTTAAAGGGGGAGAATATGAGAGTAAATGGGTGTGGTGTTTTGTTTAACTGACACATTTCCTTATGTTACTTAAGATTCGCAGGAATTCGTTCTGTCTGTAATATGATCGATGTATCATTCCGTACGCAAGAATACGAAAGTACTAGTGGCCCTCAATATCTGTTTTGTGATCGATACTTCAAAGTGATAAAAGAACAAGATGCCAGTAAGTATGATATTAAAAATCTTGTACCTTTAAGATGTAAAATCGGCAAACAGAGGCAAACATCAGAGAAAGACTAAATGTTGGCGTTCAGAAATCATTCGATCAGAACAGTATCTATGATAACAGACGACGCTTTATAAATCAAATTATATTTAATCGCCAAAAGTCAAAGACGATTCCAAAATTCATGAAATGTTCAGAATTTATTCAATAAATCATTCAGTTTACATGGAATACGCACTATTACATCAAATATTGAAAGTGAGTGGAATGAACATGATGGTAAAGTCAGAGGTAAACAGCCACAAGTGCGGATCACCTCATGTAATTCTTACAAGGAATCTGAGCAGAAAGATTCATTGGTAAGAACCCCGAGAATTGTGGAATCATAGCAGCTAAAAGAAGTCACTTTGACGAATCAAAGTTTTGGGAGATTCTTGCGATTTTTTATTATTGTTTAATTGATTTTTAATATGACCCAGGAAGACTTGTATTGATTATATTAAAATATACGAAAGATAAACCCATTTCTCCTACTAATGGTGAAGTCAAAACACCTTATTTCACGTTAATTCCCCTTTACACAATAGACGCACTAACTTTTTTATATACTGCTTGTGTATATGCCATATCAGTCGTAAGGTTAACTAATTTTCATATTGGTTTTAAAAAAAGGGAATTTTATGGATAAACTATATTTTTTGGTTTAATTAAAGGATGGTTTTCATTTTAAAAGCTCTGATTAACAATATTATTTAATTGGACACATATTTAGCATTCGTGTTAGCGGCCGACTCTATTTTAAACATGTTGAGATTGATTTCTGAATTGCAAGTGAAAAAGCACATTTATCGCTTCTTTCGTTTTCTTTTCTTTACTGTTTCATTAAAAAGGTAAATGCATTTATATCGAAATGAAAAAAATACTATTTATCTATCTATATGAATTAATGAGAAATATTTTGTTTCATGTTGGCAACAAAGTAATTAATAAAATATTTATTATTTTAAATTCATGATGTTTACAATCGTTAACTTTGCGAAGCGATAGCAAACTAAAAAGCCAGCAAGTCATAAATAAAAGTATAGCGTTACTTTATTTGTTTCATTAAAAATAGAACCTTTAGGATGAGAAATAAAAGGTGTTGAAAAATACTGTTGATTGTTATCTGTCACTCCCTCTCTCTCTTTGTATATATATATATATATATATATATATATATATATATATATATATATATATATATATATATATATATATATATATATATACACATAAACTAGTGTAAACCTGCCATAAAAATGACGGAAATAAAATTAATCTTCGCCAGTGTAAACAGTCGTTATTTATCTATATATATATTAGTAAAATATTCATATAACATACAATCATAGCATCACGTCATACATTTAATTTTTTATATCTAAATTATTATAATCCGTTTTAATGACAAACAGACAAACAACAGCTGCCATTGATTTTTTTATAGAGTGAAGGATGTCTTCCTGAATTCATTTCAGACGGCGGGGTAATTATTAGATTAGTGTCTTAGCTGGTTTTTGCTTTCTCGTGTCTTCTTACTACTGAAAATGCTTTCGTCTGGGATCTAGAAAAATGTACGGGTTTTACTCACTAACGTTGCGTTAAGGGATCAATTATACATATTTACTTATGTATTTGTAAATATATAAATACATATACGTTAGTTGTTATGATACACTAGATGATTTGTTTAAATAAGAACAATTGAAAAAATAATAAACCAGATCATTTCTTATAGCAAAAAGTTTAAGGCAGAGTTGTCTGTGAGCTATTACCTTTATAGGCGATTCTCTTGAAAAAATACATGCAAATAATAATTTGGAGTTAAGACGAGAAAATATATTCAATGTAGAATGATCACGTAAACACCTGATAATTAAGCGGTAATTATAACTGCTGTTCTCATCTTAGATGTAATTATCACTACGTTTCGCCTGATGTAACGTCCGACCTCTTTCTGGTGCGGCTTTCTGAACTCTAAAATCTATACGAATATTTGAACGTGCTACTTTATTTAATTTCGGTTTTCTTTCGTTCCCTTGGCCAGAAGACTGTCATTTAGAACGTTCGGACCCGTAACGCAACGGATAAAAGTGCTAAGTGATAATCAGTTCTAGGTGACAGTCTTCCAAAGTAAAAGTTCAATCCTCATAATGGGCAATAATAAGAATACAATAAGGAATAATTAAAGACTTCTACCCAGTTATGGCTGACGGAATGAGAACAATTTACTCCTGTGGATAAAATAACGGTTTTCGTTTGGAATATCCCAAGTTCGAAAAGACGGACGTGAAAAAGGCCGGAGGTTACATTGAGCAAAACGTTGTGAAAATAACGTCCAAGATGAGAACAGTAGTCCGAGTAATGATAACAATTATGTATTTTCATCTAAAAAAAAATCCGAAACCTTATTATAATCTCTTTCCCGAGCAGATTTAGAACTTTTGCAGATTCTTTTCCAAAACTGTTAACTTTTAATCGGTAAAAAAGTATAATGTCATTTTAATCTTCAATGAAAAACGGTTCGGCTAAACTCTCTAGTGCGACAATTTGATAATACCCCCTCCTTTGTCAGTACTATCTAAACAAACATAATGCATTGTCGTTGACATTACTTTGTGTTCAATAAAAACAGGTTGCAATAAATAAAGCGTGTTATCTTGACGTAAGTGCTATTCAAAACTGTGTTCAGCGCAGGATAATGTACATTGATTAAAGCGTATAATACGAAACCAGATTTGTTTGTTTTTCTTGCTTTAAAAATATCTTTTTATGTTTGCGAACTCGTTTAGGTTCTTCCTCATATCTTTATTGCGTTGTTTTTTTCGATTCGACTTTTTCGCATGTTTATTTCCTGCCCTACTTTTCTGGATGCCTTCACCTATCTCTATAAGAAAATCTGTCCGTCTTTTAGTAGTGGTGTCGGTCGATGCATTTGTCAGCCTGTCACGATTCTCTTCGAAATAGCATATCTATCACATATCGCAGAGATTAAATGGACGTACCTTATTTTAGATGCGCTTATGCATAGGTTTTTTGTTCATTAATCCATTTGTATCGCTGAAATTTGAAATATCATTTAAATCGGTCTATCAAGCTAATTATCAAATATCATTTACATTGGTCTGTCACGGTGAACTTTTAAGTACAATTTTCGTTGGTCTGTCACACTTAAATTTAAAATATTCGTCGGTCTGTCATGCTGAACTTTTAAATATCATTCCTATCAGTCTGTAACGTTGAACTTTGATATATCTTTTTTGTCTGTCTGTCACGCTGAACCAATAAATATCATTTTCGATGGTCTGTTACGCTTAATTTTGAAATATCTTTTTGTCGGTCCATCACGTTGAGCCTTGCAATACAATTTTCGTTGGTCTATCACACTGGAACTTAAAATCTAATTTTCCTCGGTCGGCTTCATTTTAAATAAAATCCCATGATAAATGGCAGTATACTGAAATCATATGCCCTTAATAGGTTTAAGATGAAAATTCATATACACTAAATGTAAAAAAGCAAGGAAATTCCCAAATGTTTACACTTTTCTTGTCATTAAGGATATGACTACATATCAACCAAACCATTTCATTATCACATCACGACAGTATAAATCTCTATGCATGAGTGGATGAAGTGTGTGAGGTACGCTGAAGAAAAATTCCTACCAATAAAATACATAACCCTGTTTTGCTCGCATACCCTTAATGACAATAAAAGTGTAAACATTTGGGAATCTCCTTGCTTTTGTACATTTAGTGTATATGAATTTTCATCTTAACCCTATTAAGGGCATATGATTTCAGTATACTGGCATTTATCATGGAATGTCACTACTTTTGTAAAGGCTATGCCTCAATACAATGGTCATTTTTAAGGTTTTTTGGAATTTTCTGGAAAACTAAGGTATATGGTAAACTGAAATTTAAATGCCATCTACTAGACCCAAGAACCTCTATCTCTGCCAAAAATCAGCTGAATCGATCAAATAGTTGATGAGGTACAGGGTGGCACATACGTACGTACGTACGTACGTACGTACGTATACACAGATAAGATGATTTCATGATTGAACTTTCGTGATCTCTGGATTGCCTTGACTAATGATGCTGAAATTCTACACACTTATAGAACCTATCATATAAACATTTTGTGGAAAGTTTTAACTAATTTGGTTTATCGGTTTTTGAGTTATGATTGATCAAAGAAATGAGATTTCCAGCATAGGCCATTTTTGAAGTCTATTAAGGGATAGAGCGCTCTCGCGCCTCCCTTGATTTTCGTCGGTCTCTCTCGCTGAACCTTACAAAACAATTTTCGGTGTCTCTATCACACTTAACTTAAAATATTATTTACGTGAAGCTTAACTTTGGAATGGCATCTATGTTTGCTCACTATTCAGTTAGTCTGTCTGTCATGCTTTCATTTTAAATAACATTTACATCGCTAAACGCACAGTTGCAGTAGTCGTATCTTAAGAATATCCTTTCATCTATATTTATGCCTGTCGCTTTCATTTATGTCAATCACCTCTGACCTTTTTTTTTTCATTTTTATCTTTTCTTATTTTTCGCTTTCTTTGTACAGATAGCTTTATATCATACTGTGTCCATAAACTTAATTTCAATTGTTTATTCCGCATTCGCCCGAACAAGATGGCCGACGAATGAGTCCGTTTTCCCCCTCGGGCTAGGAAGATCGTTCCCAGTGGCGCCACGGAGACATTGTTAGCTTTACACTTGATTTCATTCACGGCTACTTTCCACTTATTTACCGATAATAGAATCATCGACTTATTGTTCGGTGGAAACCTTTTTTCAGCTCATCCCTGTACATACTGAGTTTAAGAGAGAAAATAGGCTACATATATATAGACACATAGAACAGGAACACATAAACCATAGGGTCTTCCACCTGTGATCATTATTACTTGACTCATGACTTTCTGTATTCTTTCACATTTTCACATAAGGATACGATGCATATGGTTATATATACACTTATCGATTTGTAGATTGTTATAAATACACATCCATAAAAAGCCTGTGCAACCTAGGTAGCACGATTTAAGAATAAAGTATAATAGAATTGAAGTATCAAATATGTCTGTTTTATTTGTTTGATTTGAGAGAAGTGTATGCTTACAACGAATTTTGTTTATACAAATTTAAGACGTATGTACATCTAATAAGCGAGATAGATATTTTTTTTTACCCACTGTAATATTTTTATTTTTTATTTAAACTAACGTTTTATCGTCTAATAAGATATTAGTTAAAAAAGATTAGAAGGCATTTAATTAATTCTGTTCACATGTGTGTATTAAGAGATTGAGACAGGAAGAGGGGAAGAGAGAGCTTAATCATTTGCGAGTGCCATTCTGTATTCCCCCCCTCTACCTTCTATGGGAATCACATTATTTCTGGTCTATGCCGTCTGCTATTTCCTACTGATTGTCTTGGGAAAGATATCCCTAATATAAATTGTTAACACTTAAGCGGACTCTTTACTTTTTACCTTAGTCATTCGTTAAGTTACCAAGTTTTAAGTCCAGTACAATTGCAACTATAATAATGATCACATAGTTTAAACAAGTTACTGTGTTTAATTTATATACAATCAGTAAGTAACGACACAATATATAATCATATCTAGTATTTGTTAACGAGACAATACATAATTATCCCCCTTTCTTATACTTCGGATATAAGGGAAGGGCGTTTGTGTGATTTGCGATGTTGCCTATAATATTTACGTACTTTGGCCAGCAGAAACAAACAATGTTCCCCTTGTTAGAGAGCAGCGAAGTATCATGTATGCATCGTGCCACTCTGTGGGAATACATGAAGGTATCATATTGTCTTTTCTATGCATTCCACATATTGCGTATCTCTGTAAATATATATGTATTTAATTTTAAGTGTTCCAACATCTGCATACCTTTTCCTCTTTATTCAAACTAGCAATAATAGGTCGTCTGATCGCAAATTTTAACTGGTATATATATAGTGTAAGTTTTCAGTTTGCTATCTAACAGCCGATTGTAACAAATACAGAGGTTACGTTTAGGAGTATGGTCTCTTGACCACATAACAGATACTACATTATTTACCAGAAGAAGAAGTATTGCCTTAGAGGATAGTCTCATTAAAGCAGAAAGGATGATGAACTAACCCTCTTAATTTAGCATCAAAAGACAGCACATTATTCTAAAACAGTACAGTTACTTTAATTAAGAAGAAACATATAGTACAATAGTACAGTTTAATAGAAGTAATTTTGTAGTTTCGGCTTCAGAAAGACATATACAAAATCATTTTTAGTAATGGATATATTAATTTTGTTTATAATATGTAGAAAATATTTGTTTTTCCTTGATTTATATTATATCGTTTATTTTGAAGACCAAGGTGGAGATTTTCTATTGATGCTTTTCGGTAAATAGGTATATTCGCAAAAAGTAGGTCATAGTATGAAAACGATTTTCATTCACATAGCTAAAATATAAACGTCTGTTCCATAACCAGGAGTTTGTTATTGGCTATCTTCAAATAATTAACAATGAACTATTGCGTCATAAATTCGCTGGACCTGAAATCACGTGCCCGATCGCTTAATACTTGTAGAAGCTGACTAACTTTAATGTTTGACTATTTACAACATGAGGCTAATCTATTCACTGTCTAGATTACATCCGAGTTTCTACCTGAGAATTCTTGATAGACACTTGATAACTGTTCTCACAAATACATTAAAAGTATATCATTGCCAAGAAACATACACATTAGTCCGATATATATATGTGCTAAGTCTATAATTGGGTATAAGAGAGTAAGGTATTATTGAATGATCCTATCTCACCAACGTACATCGAATCAGATGTTTTATTTCTTTGTTAATGATTTTAGATAACGATTACAGATCATATATAGTATGTTCTCACAAAGGGAGGCGGTAACCCCATTGATCTTTTTTGTAAATTCATTTAGAATATATAACACTAATTGAGAAAAAAGATTAACAAAGATTTTGAGCAATGTTCACATGAATTAAAGAGTTTCATGGTAGCTTAATGTTACAGATTATAATGTTTATCCTATTATTTTGAAACCGAAAATGTTTTCACAAGTTTTAATGTTTCAGATAATTAGTAGTCCGGTTCCCTTTAACTTATTCCAGTGTTCAAATGGGTTGTAGCACCATGGGGCCGTCCAAGCACGGATATTCGAGTGTGCAATACTATAAACAGAAACTGATTACATCTCACAGCCTGTGCCCTCTTCGGTCACTTCCGTCTTGTACTCACTAAGATTAGCATACACTGTGCGAGCTGTTTGTATTTACCAATCAAGTCACGACTGCAAAACGTGAGGTAAGGTCATTTTAATTTGTGAAACCATGTACCTTGCATGGCTCAGGATCGTTTACAGAAATAAACCCAGCCATCTTTCTCAATCCTTAATTTAGTTGGCAGTACACGCCTCATTACAAATGGTGCTACGACTGACACCACAAAAATAAACATCACTCGTTTATAAAGAGTCGGCCTGTTCGACCTTGAAGGGCCGATAATTAATACGGCAATACGGTGGTATATTAACAAGAGTGTTTATTTACAGAATCACAGAATAGTATGTTACATAAAGAATGTTACTATTCGTCGTAGGTTCCTCTATATATAATGTCTAGAAGAGTCCATTTAGTCACAATAATAGAGTAGATACCTATCACAACGCATCGCCCCGCTTTTTATCATTGCTTCGTATGCAATCGATACTTTTTCTTTAAGTGTTTATTACAATCAAGTCTTACGTTTTCTTTTAAGTACTTTCACTGTTCCCAACCTGTTTGCGGAATTAGTATCTCAAAAATATTGAACACAACGTCAGTTTCCCAGTGCCATCTATTGTTTTTGAACATCTAAAAGAAAACATTCTCTACAACTTTGAAGCGTCCCATCGAGATATTTGTTTAAGGTTATTGTTTTGTCAGGTTTGGCACTAATCTATCAAACACTCTTTTAATGTTCCTTGCAAACATTGCTTCTGTTGGCGTCATGGTAAATTAAACATTTTTATTTTGGGTCATTCTATATTCCTGCACAAATTGTTGAATAGCTTTTTCGATAGATGTACCCCATGCTTTCTAAAGCGCCTATTTGAACGTTGTGCCTGACCATTAGCTAAAGCATGGTAAGACGAGACCGTGATATATTCCACTACACATGTTTTACAGAATGGTTTAAATTCACTAACCGTGAATTGCGTGCCGTTGTTTGATACAATAGAGTAAACGATAATTCATGTAAAAAAACTAATGGTGAATTTTTTACGTTTTAATATTTCCGTCCAGTTTGAGAAATAGCAATCACTATTAGTAAACATATACTTAAGCTTTTTGTTAAGATAAGAAAAATATAATTGGCCAGATTGTTAATAGAAGCAAAACAAAGTCTATTCGCGTGAACCAACATGGAAAAATCATTTCACTACATGAGAATTGCCAAAAACATGTCGATAGGTTTACCTATCTTGGCAATAAAGTTGGAAAGGAACTTGCACAGAGAGTAAATTTGCGAATCAGAAAAGCCTGGCTGGAATGGACAGGATGAAAACAATCTTGAAATAAAATCTTCCTACCATAATAAAACGTGACTTTTATAAAGTCCTCGTGCCATCAGTTCTCGCATATAGATAATGTATGTAATAACACAGCGACTTTTACTAAAAGATTGGAGAAGAAATTTGACGATATGTCTTTTATTTACTCTTTATCCAGTCAGTTAGACACAAGGTCAGGTGCTGTCTTGAAAAGCAAGCGCACTAGGATTAGCGCACAGTGGCATACAACAAATGTCCGAGCAGCTCCCTCGTCATTCCCCGGTAGTGGCGACTCAGGCAATTAGCAATAAACTAACCCTTTCTCAGAGAAGGTAAAGCCTGGGAAGGTGGTCATTTTGATATTGAACAGAATCATACCTCAGCTCGACAGCAACAAAGTCAATGTTGGACTGATGTTGAGGACGTATCCCCGACAGGTACGCATACCTACTTTAGTTGTGACAGGTAAGTAAGTTAAGAGTAGCTTTTATTATCTCCTGGATGAAACACCCCAAAAGTAGGAACTCTACGAGCACCTTCTCAAATCTCATACCTGATCAGAGGGAGAAAAAAACAGATTTGCTGAGAGCTAAAGATAACATTGTCAGCGATGTTCTCTTGTTTAACGACTCGTCAGTCTGAAAAGACGAAACGAGCGGATTAAACCCGAAATCTGAAACCCGGAGCATATGTTACTATCAAACATGGCCATTGGTGTCAGATGTCTTACCATATGAGCTTAGCTCCCGCTAGTATGGTTGAAGAATCTATATAGTTTAAGCGAATTTATTCATGTGTTTAAAATTTCTACGGAAAAGAATTGCATTAAGCTAAGTTGAAAACCTTACTTTCTCCACGAGACTTCTCTGCTCATAGAAGAGCATTTATATATATATATATATATATATATATATATATATATTATTTATATATATATATATATTATTTATATATATATATATTATTTATATATATATATATATTATTTATATATATATATTATTTATTAATTATAATATATATATAATATATTTATTTATTAATTATACAGAAAATAAGAACAACATCGATGGTATTCTGATTTTCTGTGATACAAACGTTAATAAATATCACACTCTTATTTTAGATTGCTCTGAATAATCAATCTCTTGGGGATCTCTCTCACTTACCTTACAAATATATATATATGTATATATATGTGTGTGTGTCTATATATCTCTCTCTCTTATTCTCTCTCTCTCTGACTGTGCGTGCATGCGTATGTGTGTGCGCTCGTATGGGTATGTTTTGTAAACGCGTGTTGGATTCATGCAATTCTGTGATCGTAATTAGATTTGATCCGTATATAAAAATAGTTTCTCCCATTATCGTAAATGAACCAGCGGCGCCATTATATCTATTTCTTGGATGATTGCTATGATAAATTGATCCATTTTCTCTCGCGCAAAAATCCCTTCTAATTGCACCCCAGTTTATTCGATTGTTGTCGGCTAGATTATCGACTTGCCTGGTTATCTCATATTGTCGATTACAATCTTCAAATAAATGTTCATATAACTTGATACACAACGGCTGAAATGTGCAGGAATCTCTGTTATCAGTTTAAACGAAACTGTGGCTGCCCGCAATAGATCACATACACTTATCAACTTATATGGTCTGTCTCAATTTGTGGAATTATTATGTACGTTATTACGAAATCAACGCCGTTCATACTTATACTACGTTCTAGTCGATGCTTTCTTAGGCCTTCTTATGTATTATTCATTTACATGTTTTTCGTATATTTGAATATAATTTGTAAATTTGTAAATGATTTGCTCTACTTTAATCCGATGAACGGTTGAAGTTGCTTTAATAAGCTCCAGTGCATACAATGACAGAAACGTTTCGAGTGTGATATTAGCTGTGTTTCTGAAGCTTGACAGTTGGAATAAGTGTATATGATTAATTTTCTTAATGTAGTTCACTCCAAACGGGGCAAGTTGCCAATGTAGACGTAAATGGCTACTGAGAATTATGGTGAAAGTTTTGGGGGTCATCTTTCATTGCGAGCTGTACAGCAATATGCTTGTTCACATTAGTGCTAAATTACTGCATGTCGGTACAGTCAGGAAAAAACAATGACTAGGGATAGACTTCCAAAGGCCGGCAGCTCGAGAAAAGAAGCTATTGGAGTAGAAGGCTCTCCGGCATCTGGGGACCTCCACAGTGAATAGATGGAATTTAGCTGATTGTCGGGTTGGTCGAGTGTATTTACCTCGAGTAGGCACCAGGGCAGCAAGTTCATCGAAGCACATTGAATTTCTTTGGGTGTTTCATTTTACGGCATATCGACCGTTTACGAGGTATTTAATGCAGAATACAGAAATTGTTATTAAAGTTTTCATGCCTTAAGTTCATACTATTTTCGAATGTTAAATAGATTGTATTAGAGTTGTAAATTCGTTTTGTACATATATATTTTATGAATAAATAGGAATGCACGCATTTTATATAATCCATAGATAAGATTCGAACAATTACTACTACTCCGTGGACTTGAGTGTAATGTTTACTAAAGGCTGATTCTACGCTACCCAAAGATCACAAATATGGGTCCTCACACAGGGATGCAATTTACTGTCATACACAAGACGGATCTGGATAGGGAAAACTTGAATAGTGATAATGTTGGAAAATATGTTAGGCAGATAAAATGTTGAAATCGCTAGGAAAAAGTAGGATTTTGTTGTATTAACTGGGATAGGAGCCACTACATTCCGAATTTATCCAAGCCTGTATTATGTGGTCTCAGAGTGAACAGTTAATTAATCTATAAATTGAAATAAAACATAAAATATATCTCTGAGTCAGAACAACCATTGGGGCAATTGAAACCCAGGAGTTAATTGGGGACTCATCATTGTTTGCCGTTTTGTGTTATATCTATGAAGGTTGTGCGTTTTTAACCTTGAGTAGCTAGAAATAAGCTACGAAAATAAACCGGAAGACATAACTGGAAATATATTTTGGGAGATATAATGTTTCAAGTATGGGCGACCTCTATACAAAATGTTATTCGAAGTATTTTAGCGAGGTGGCTAGGATGTTTTTTTATTAAACCTATAGATAGGTCCATGATATACACTCAGTTCAGGTAGTAATGGATCTGGTAGTAATGGTAAGTAAAGGGATGACCCATACACACCAACTCCCCTCAATTGAGCCCTTCCCACATTATTTACATTCAGATCATAGCTAATACTTGCATTTATGCGTTTAACGTGGGAACTGTTGACTCAGAACTAATACACCAGGGAATACATTTTAAAATCCAAATGCAAAGATTTATGAGAATGTTCATAAACTTTCAAAAATAATTAATTAGATTGCATAACTTATTATCTTCAAAAAATATTAATCTCCTCCAAAATACACAGTTTCTTTAGCAATTACTTTATAAAACTATTTATTACAAATCAATGATTAATTAAATGTTCTTTAAATACGATATATGTCTACAAAAGTGAAATATTCAATGATCAAAATGCTAGATTTTAACGTGGAAGTTAACATTTTACCGCGGGAAGTCTAAGAAAAAATAGTTGATTTTTAGATGAATAGAAGGTTAGCAAAACATCACGAATCAATTGTAAGATGTCAAACACAGCGGACGAGCGCCACGAATTACCCTAAGAGTTTGCGTGTTTTGTTGATATCAACAATAAATAACATGTTCTTTGACAGAAAATACCAGAACGCGAGAATTGAGTGAACATATTCAGTGACCATTAGTCCCACATACTCGGCCCATGGAATTAATTCCCTACTCGGTCTTTCAATAACATTAAGGAATTCTATAATATCTGATTAATTTCACCAAGAAAAAAACTTTGTTTCAGAATCCTAAGAAACGTTTCCAACCACTAATTACCATGGCCGATAACAACTTTCTCAAGAGTACAGCGTTCAAAGTGAGTGTGATGGTGGCTTAGTGGTTTGCGACACATATTGAAAACCTGCGTGTACCAAGTTCGAATCCAGTTCGTACCACAGAGAGACTTTTATCAAACCTACACCTTCCCTTGTGCCTAACCTCCTATTAAAAGGTAACTACACTAACATAGACGATGAAGATATGTCGGCTAGGAAATTACTGCACAAGTACTCCCTGCAGATAATTAGTTCCGATCCACACGACTAAATGCAATATCTCAGGCTTTTAGTGTAGAGGTCACCAGATACCGGAAAAAGTTCTACTTTAATAGCTTTCATCCTCCCTGCCCCTTGCTTCCCCGACTGTACAAACGTGAAATCATTTTAATGAAATTTTAACAAGCATTTTTCTGCATAACTCCTCATTCGTGAGGGTAAAATAAATGGAGAAACGCTGTTCTAGACGAGCATTTTTCAAGATTTTTCTAGATAGACATCTTTTATTTTTAAAGAGTAAACGTTTATTTATGATAAGTTTGATAATGAACTTATAATGAAATTTATAATTAATTTATAATGATTTTAAAATAGATATTAGTAGACAGTCAATTATTTTGTATTATACACCCAATTTGCGTAAAACAGCGAAACAAGCGTGACACAACGCTATAAAAATAAAAATATTTTTTTAATAGCAATATATTTCAATGCGAAGTTTTCACTTTTTATTTTTATTTAGCCTCTAAAAAGATGTGAGAACATCGAAACGCTTGTTGATTGTCGTAGGCTATACCATTGTTTATTCAAGCTTATAAATGATCTACTTTTTATTAAGCACTTTCGAAAAAATTGGCTTTATGCTCATGTAATTACTATAGTTCAACTTGATTAATTCAAATTATATATATATATATATATATATATATAAATATATATATATATATGTTTATTAAAGAGAAATGTAAGGACAAGTGGTGTAATTCTTTTTTCTTTTCCAATATGATTTTCGAAATATTCGTTTTCATCACTCTTTCTTATATCGGGTGTATCGTTCTTTTCTTACATTTTACTGAGGGTTGGCATCTTCTTTTCCCCTACAAAACGACAGCTAAATACCCATGTGTTTATTTGTCTAGACATGATAGATTACAGTATTATTCCATACATTTAGCTAAAATTTGTCGACCACAGAAAATCGATAGGTCAAGTGGAATCGTGTGAAACAGAGAAACAGATAAATTCATCTTTAAACGTTCCTATTTTCTATTGATAATTCATTTCGAAGTAAACAGTTGAGTTTTATTTAAATTGTGAAATACAGGCTAATATTGCGTTTAAACCGGTCGCCATGGAGACGAGTTGAGCGATAGGACCCGCTAGTCTTTGTCTTTTAATAACCGGGAACACTTTTGGCTTTACGAGCGCAACTGAGTCGCCACTATTCGTAGAAACGTCTTGAACCTGCCCTCGGTGTGCCAAGTACGCAGGACAACCGATGTAACAACATGATATTTGCATATTGGTTTGAAAAAGGATATTTTATTAATTAACAATCAGCTGTTGTTTTTATTAATTTTACACTTTTTTTGTAGAAAAATATAACAATCGAGGAGGAATGAACACGAACATTAGATAGAATCATATTACAAATATAGAGAAAAAAGATACTACTACTACGACTATTACTACTGTTGCTACAACTACTACTACTGCTACTACTACTACTACTACTACTACTAATAATAATAATAATAATAATGATACAAAGCACGACATAATAACGACAGCTGTAATCTTAAGAAAAAAACTTCAGGCTCGTAAAGCAACCCACATTTGACACCGATAGATCACAAGTTAATTTAAATAGAATAACGCTACGTAAAACATACTAGAAAATAGAAAACATCCAATAAAACTAAACTCGTACGATATATTCCATGAGTTCTACCCCACTACTCCGACTCATAAAAAAACGTGTGAAACCATTATCGGTTAGTGCCACAGTATATGGCCGTAGAGGTGTAATGAAGATGAAAAAAGAGAAGGTAGTAAGAAAGCAATGAAAACATAGAGACTAGAACTGACAGTTGAAGGGCAACTCCTTGCTGAGATAAAAGTACAGAGAGTCATTTTCTAAGGAGATTCTCTATCAACACCGTTGTTTATTATAGCCATGGTGCCACTACACTACATAGTCTGACAATGTGATGCCGGCTACAAGTTTACATGGGCGACATGTAAACTATTTTAAAATAGCAAGTAAGAACTGAAAAATATGATAAATACGACCAGAATTTTCAGTCAGGAAATTCATATGACATTCGGAATAAAAAAAGTATGCACTGCTAGAGAAGATGAGGGCGCTATGCGAAAACGAGGGCTATAAATATTTAGGAGTTCTGGATGCAGACACTATCCTATCTACACTTATGTAAGATAAGATTGGAAAACAATATTTACGAAAAACAAAATAAACTCTTAGAAACGAAAGTATGTAGCAGAAATTCTAGTAAAAGGAATCAATCCATTGCCATTATCAGTAATAAGATACTCTGGGTCATTCATAGGCTGGATTAATGAAGAACTCAGTCACCTTGGCCAAAAGGACTAGACACTGAATGACCGTACAACCACTCAAAATCCGATACGGAAAGACACTTCATGAAAGTAAAACAAAGGGAGAAGAGAACTGGTAAGTATAGATTACTGTGTGGAAGACACAAAAAAGATCTGGAGAAATATATAACCAAGAACGGAATGGCTAATCACCGCAGCAAGAGACACCGTCTGAACGAACAACTCGGGAAGCTCTTAATCCAGACACAAAAAGACAATGAACGACAAGTAGGAATAAAAACAACTACATGGATGCTACAAAAGACTGACAAGACATATACCCAACGACAATAGCTGGGCATGTCTAGGAAAAGGACTCTTGAACAGAGAAACGAAATCTTTACTAACGGCTGCACAGACAAATACGATTAGGACAAACTACATTAGAGCTAAGATAGATAATCATATAATTAGCGAATGCAGCAAACTAGCCTAAAAAATACAAGAATAGACATGACTGCGTGGAATAAGCAGTAAACTGTAAACTGTGCAAACGATTGAAGTTCGAATACGCAGGCAAATGGTACGAATATAAACTTGTGACATTATTAGGAAACAAATAACACAAAACTCTCTGGTATATGGATGTACAAACAGATACACTCATAAAAGCATGGAGACCACATTTTATACTACTCAATAAGAACGAAAAATCCTGCCAAATCGCAGACTTCGCTGTTCCAGCAGACAACAGAGTGAAGATAAAATAGACGGAAAAACAAAGCAAATACAATAAGAACAGTCAAAAAATAACGGGGGAAAGATTAGAAGTAATTGGAATCAAAGGGATAACTGAGACCATACAAAGGACAGCAATGATCAAAACAGCAGCAATCTTAACGCAAAATCCTCGAACACGGAAACCAACCCGCAAAAGCAACAAATGGTTACAAGTCACATGGAAGTTACAACAGGAAACAAACAAAACCCTAAGAAGGAAATTATCGCATGAACCAAGAAACATAAACTGCTAGAAACAAGCTGCCCCCAAATAAAATGGCACTTTGGAAGACGGAGAGCGGGAAGCACTAACCATACTTCTACTGGAAGAGTGCGGAGAGTGCTGGGATGTTGGGGAGGCTAATTACCACCCAAATCCCAGACGAAACTAATGGTCGTTGCCAGCAAATAATCAATGGTAGGCGCATGGTGCGATACCGCAAAGTCATTTGCGCTGGTGATCGAAAAGAGGTGGAGAATAATGGATCTCTGGGGGCTTGTTGTAACCCAGACTAAAGGAACCCCACTGGTTGTTGTCGATGAGTAATCAGTTACGATAACCTGTGAGAACTCCTAGCGAGTACACATAATAATACACAAATAATAAGATGGAAGAAGGTGAAAGGGGGGTAGTAAGTATATAAAGCTGCCAGGGAAGTTTGGTAAAATAACTACAACAATATATTAGCAAAATGCAAATATACTGGTAACTACTACGGAAATAACGGCCAAAATGCCAATACAAAGTCAAGAAAAGCGAAGTTGAGAGAGAAGCAACTACATGGACGATTCATAGGATTAGCTAAAGAAATAACGCGCTAAACACATTGACAGTGTACGAAATGGAAACTTGAATAACGTTTGGAATCACTGCAGAGAAACGCACATATAAACGCTATAAGAACGAACTACATGAACTCCATGATAAACAAAACACAGCAACACAGTAAATGTAAACTGTGATTTAAGAAACGATAATGGAGCACCTCTTAGTTAAACAGAAATCAAACAGCAGAAAAAGCAGCAGAAGTTAAACAAATAAAAAATAGGA
This sequence comes from Sepiola atlantica, assembly GCA_963556195.1. NCBI lineage: Eukaryota > Metazoa > Mollusca > Cephalopoda > Sepiida > Sepiolidae > Sepiola > Sepiola atlantica. Next base: position 67,831,983 of record OY744527.1, on the reverse strand, counting down.
ACGAGGACGAATCAGCATTACTATTAACACGGAACGAAGAATTGAATAAATTAAATTTCTAAACAGGCATAGTAAACACACTCTTATATATCTTAACATATCATATTAAAGACCAAATGTATGCAGGCAGCGCAACAGTAATTATGGAACTAAAAATAGAAACATACCCCAGTTAAAATATTAACTAACCTATCCGGGAGGGGATGCTAGAGTGAAACACACATGAAGAAGCTAAAGCTCAAACACCACAGAAAACAATGGGAGAGTAAAAAGGAAGAAATAAATCTTGACGCGAAATATGAACAACTATAACATAATATATTACTAAGGAAGAACTGCCTGAGACAATATAGAAAAATAATCTGAAGAATACAAACATGATAGGGCATTTGAAAACAATGAACCTGCGTTTAAGAAGAATGTAAACGAAATAAGAACACTAGAATATGACTTGACTGAGGAATAAACACTTCTGGGCAAGAAATGGTAAAATTGACATGATAACAACAGAAATCCTGAAGAGCTCGAAAAAACGAAAGAAGACGTTCAGGAAATTATAGAAGGAACAGAAATCAAAATAAATGAAGACAAACTTAAGACAACTTTTCGAGAAACTGCAAACTAGAAAACGCCATACCACAACAGAATACATACTTACTAGTTTAAAAAATAAATTATATTCATAAAGATGACCATTGGACCGACAACGAGACCGGACGAAACTTTCTCTCGTTGAATCACGTGTGGATTTACTTGCAATTTTAACACCAGGAAAATGAGGGAAAAATGTAAATAACTCTTCGTGTAGGCCGTGATACGGCTAAAGTCTTAGAGGCATATATTTATGAATAGAAGATTTTATTCTTTTACCAAATATATATATACAATATAAAAAATAAAATTTCTATAATACATCTCAGAAAGCGTTTCATATGTTTCCGCGCTAATACACACATTTAAATATTAACTTTCTTGGGACCTTCAACATGACAGACAACATTTCTCTATTGGAACCACGTGTGGATTTACTTGCAATCTTAACACCAGCAAAATGAAGAGAAAAAAGAAAGAAATTACATAAATCCTCGTTAAAGCCGTGATACAGCGAAAGTCTCAGAGGCATATATTTATGAAAATGATTTTATTCATTTAAAAAACATGAAAATAAACCCCAAAAAAAAGAAACATTGTTTTTTTTCAAAATTCTATGATATATTTATTTTACATATTTGTGTGCTAATATTGATTCCAGCTTGCTTGCTCACAGCGTATCAGACACAGAACTGTGAAAGGGCTGGTCTTTTGATTGAAACAACGCTTACTCTGACCAAAGCAGAGAAGAATTGCCGACTGACTACTTACTCCAATTAGCGACTAAGCGTATCAATCCTAAAGTTTGCAGATCTTTGAATACAGCTTTATCGTAAAATGATTGAAAGAGCATCCAGTAGGAACGTACGCGATCCTTGTGATATCGGAAACATTCAGTGCTGAGCAAAATAGAGAAGAGAGTGCTGGAAGCTTGGATTGACTTATGTACATAAAAATTCCAGAGCAGGCCAATTTCGTAAACAGTGGAAAGTCATTACTAAATAGCTGTCGTGATCACGCACAGTGGTTTGTAAAGGTTATCGAAACACTGGGAAGCAGCTGTTGCGATAAGCTAAAGGCGTTTCCAAAAGTTATCGAAAGAGGTAGAGATTGCTGAAAATATCTGGAGACTTGTTGTTACTCAGACTCTAGGGAACATCACTAATTATTGCCAGTGAGTTGTTCTTGATAATGACTTTTGTGAACATTTTTGTGAGTAACTAAATATTATATAGAAATATTGTAAGTAAAACTATCAGAAATCCCAGGAACTGACCTACTCCAAAAGAGATACACATACATATATTTGTAAACCGTCAAGGAGGATCGAAAATTCGAGGAGGGCGAGCACCATCCAGACCTCTACTAGAACATTGCAGGGAATATTGGAACCTCGGGGAGGCTTATTGCCACTCAAATTCGTATGAAGACCAACAGTCGATGCTAGCGAAAAATCAATATTAAACGGCTATTGCGATAAGGCAACATAATTTTAAACGATTAGCTAAAGAGGCGGAGAGCCATGCCAATCTAGACTTGTTGTCACTCAGACCTTATAGATCACCACTTGTTGTTGGTGAGCAATCGCTAGAAAATCATTTGTCTGAAATCTACTAGTGAGTTAAGAAGAAGAAGAAGAAGAAGAAGAAGAAGAATAACAGAAGAAGACGGAGAAGAAGAAGAAGAAGAAGAAGAAGAAGAAGAAGAAGAATCGTGGATTATTCATAAACCATTTTTTCATCTCAAACTGATCGCTCTTGGGTGATTCTATTTTTGAAATAAACACATTTTTGTTCGTCTGCTGTCAAAGAAATAAATGTGTATTGTGTTCTTGGTTTATATTCCCACTTATCCTGGAGTTGTGCAATGAGACAGAAGTATGAAAATCTGTCAGTCGGGAAAGGCAAGAAATAAAGGCAAGAAATACAGCGAAAAGAAAAATGCCTGCCAGCTTTGAATTGTGATGAAAAGGGCAGAGGTTCGTCGTTTCTTAGCGGCTGCTTAGAAAAAGAGGGTGAAACGTGGTATTTTAGAAAAATGTCTCATATAATATTCCGTTTGGTTAGAGAAAAATTTAAAAAATAGGAATTATACATACTAGCAGAGATATGCAGCACACGTCAGGTAATTACTTTTGGGACTAGATTAATAAAATTACATGAACACTTCTCGTGTGATTGCGTGTATGTGTGATTCTCGCCTCCACGTGAATAACACATTATTATTTGATTATTTATCATTAATCGATTTTTATTGAAATAAGAAATGCAATAGTGTAAAGTACAAAAACGACCTCTACAAATATTTAAATAAATAGAATTACAAAATTAAATCCACCACAATGCATTTCAGTTTCTTAGCACAAAAGCCAGCCATTTTAATCGTGTGTTAATAATTTAAAACAAAGAAATAATTACTTTGTGACCCCTTGATATTTGAAATAAAATTAAGTAATTTCTGGGCTTACAATTATGAGTATTTCGTCGTTTGTTAAAACATAAAGATTCGGAAGATATTTACATTCAATAAGGTTTATGAATAGTGATTAAAACAACATTACACTTACCAAATTCGTTATAGATTTATAATAATTGTGTTTAGTTAGTAATTTAATCGCCAAATATTACAGTGATAATTAAATATCAATTTCAAAATATAATTCCATAATAAATGCCAGTATACTGAAATCATATGCCCTTAATAGGGTTAAGATGAAAATTCATATACACTAAATATACAAAAGCAAGGAAATTCCCAAATTTTTACACTTTTATTGTCATTAATTAAGGGTATGACTATATATCAACCAAACCATTTCATTATCACATCACTACAGTATAAATCTCTATGCATGAGTGCATGAAGTGTGTGAGGTGCGCTGAAGAAAATTCCTACCAGTTGTACTCGCATACCCTTAATGACAATAAAAGTGTAAACATTTGGGAATTTCCTTGCTTTTGTACATTTAGTGTATATGAATTTTCATCTTAACCCTATTAAGGGCATATGATTTCAGTATACTGGCATTTATCATAGAATGTCACTACTGTTGTAAAGGCTATGCCTCAATACAATGGTCATTTTAAAGGTTTTTTTGAATTTTCTAAAAAAACTAAGATATATGGTAAACTGAAATTACAATGCAATCAACTAGATCCTAGAACCTCTATCTCTGCCAAAAATCAGCTGAATCCATCAAATAGTTGATGAGATACAGGGTGGCACACACGTACGTACACACAGATAACATGATTTCATGATTGAACTTTCTGGATCTCTGGGTTGCCTTGACTAATGATGCTGAAATTCTACACACTTATAGAACCTATCAAAAAAAATATGCAAAGTTTGAACTAATTTGGTTTATTGGTTTTTGAGTTATGATTGATCAAACAAATGAAATTTCTAGCATTGGCCGTTTTTGAAGTCTATTAAGGGATAGAGCGCTCTCGCGCCTTCCTTGATTACAAGAAATAATTTAGTAAGACAAAAATAAACGACATAGTTAAAAAAAAGGCTAAATAATATGAAAGTAAGAATACTTCCAGACAACACCATATACGTAAAAGGTTTAACAGTATACTGCTCGTATTCTGATTTCCGGATTTTCACTTCATGCTACAGAAGTGAAATACGAAACAACCAAAAGCTGCACGTCTCATGGTGACACCGATACAAACAAAACACATCTGTTGTCGATAAATCTCTCTCAGCCAAATGACCTGAACGCCAGAGACGTTCCGAGTTCCTATTTACTTGCCTCCCTACGAGGGCATAGTTAGACACAACGTCGCTTTTTAATGTGAGGAAATCTAGCTGCCCGCGATAGGAACTCTAGATGGACGAAAAGTAAAAATTGCCTCCGTCAAGAAAGATTTATTTTAACTGACGGATAACAATAATATATGAAATGTAGGTCAGAACAGGTATTACACTTTTCTCTCAGCCAAAAGACCAAGTGTCGTGCTGATACGTTTTTAGATCTTTACTCCAAAAAGGCGAATAATCCACCTTATATGGTTCCAAAAATGACAAATCAGTTTTAACCCTTAACTCGACAGTTCGAATCAGCTCCAGTGCATCTCATTTTTGTGTTCGATGCTTTAATGTACAGCACAGCTGATCCATTGTCGTTTTGATCGGAAGGATCCGCGTTGCCTATTGCATTTCCGTTAAGTACATCTATGAAAGTGGCGTTGTTTATATTATTTACACATTTCAGAGAGCTTTTATCATCTTTTCTCATTTTGTTCACATCATTTCGACCGTTGACTTTTCGGTCTTATTCAGATGCCTTTTTGCTTTAATCATCCATCTTTAAAAAAATTAACCATTTTATTTAACCCACTCTCATACATTTTAGATGTCTCCAGTATGATAAGTTGAGAAACCAACTGTACAGCAGATATTAAATAAACAACATGAAATAGAAAATAAGATCACATTCTTCCAGTGGTTAAAGAACTAGCATACTTCTGAATTTTCGGCAGGTTATTGACTTCCAAAAGAAGGACAAGAAAACGTTCAGAATATCAATTACTGAAAGCTGGTGTACAAGACAAATACTCAAACGAGAATAACAATGTATGTCTCTAATTTTTGTTTATTCGACGTATGAACATTACAGTTTGTTGGCAATATTTCTTAATGTTGTGAAGTTGTTCCACAGTGAATAATAAATAAAGGAAGTCAAGTCGAGGGTTGGTTTAACAAGTGTATTAACAAAGTAAGAAAATGACTAGCACTTGGCTAGACAGTTACAAGACTGTGCTTTGTCTTCTGGTGACTGGCACTATTTATAGTGACAGCCGGTGTAGTTTCTCCTGTGTAAGAACGGCCGGTGCAACACTTAACTATAAAAAAATTCCTAACAATCAAGAAAGGAGTTTTATTTAACTTTTTTCTTATAAAAAGTATTTAAAGGGTGACTAATCTTCACTGATAATTATTAACCTTTGCTTTTACTGAGATCTGTTTAAATTATTGAGGTCATAGTCAAAATCATTTGTATTGACCTTTTTACTGAGAATTATTTAAATTATAAATACTATACCAAGGACTAAATATACCATACTTAACATAATATAGATGTGAGAAGTTTAGAACAAGTTTAGATGATTTAAAGCCTTCATGAATTCCTAATTTAAAGAAAACTTCCATATTTCTTAACGCATAAATGCAGTCGTATCTGTCCTATTTTACAATTTAGCATATTAGTACATTTTCATAGAGAGAAAGGTAACACGATTCAATATTTTAAACATGTTAATAATAGCCGCCATATATGAACATGACTCACGATCGTATACTGTACAAGAATGATTAATCTATATAACCGGTAAAAGTCGTATTTACATAAATACCTCTTACCATTAATTAGGAAACGTCAATATAAAAAAAAACAGAGGAACATAGCAAAACACAATTTTCCTTAACGTAATGCTTTTAGCACCGTTGCATATGTGAATGCATTTGCAAGTCCATTCCTGGAATATACTCTTCTTAAGTAGAACAATCAATAAATATATATTAATAGACGTAGAACTTAAAATTGAATCTATTTATTAAATGAGAGAAGAAATTCACATAAATATAAAATCAATCATTGATTTGGGATATTATCTCTAAATGTATACCGTTAGGTGTGTGTGTATATGTTGTGTGGTATAGACTTTGCAACAAATGAATCGATAATTATTACTTTTGAAACACAGCTGTAAGACTTAAACGTTGGGTAATGTGAATTATATTTCATTGGGGATATATGAAAAGAAGGCAAATGAGAGTTCGAAATTCACTGTAAAAAATTATATGAATCGGCGGGTGTTTAGGACGTTTTTTGTCGATTGCTATTAAACATGAATTAATAAATATGTCAAGAATTTCAGTTTCTTTGGAGTATTTTCAAAGTGTAATTCATGACGCGTAATATGTGAAGAATCTCCAATCTGAAATTTATTTTCATGGAATTTGAGTTATAGATTATCTATCCTAATTTAAAAATATTCCCTGATTTTCTATTTCCTTTCGAACCCCCACAGTTTAGATATTTTTCTAGAAGAATGATCATTTAATAAATGTTGATACAAAATAGAATTGCGATTCTGTTCATCAGGTTTCCTAGCGTGTATATCGTTATTGTATTCTTCGTAATAGGACATAACATTAGTGTTAAACTATTGTAAAGGACATTAATTATATTATCATCCATCAGAGTACTTGTCTAGTATTGTTCTAGTTCTGTATATAGATGGTGCACGCGTACATTGCATCCCGAGTATTGGCGACATTGGAAACTTAACTTATAAATAAAGATTGGAAGATCACAACAGGTACTTAAATATAAGATGTCGGTTCAGGAATCTGAGTGATTAAGCTTGGTAAAAATACCTACATGTTAGAAGACATATGGATCCATAATAGAATAGTTGTTTGGTCATGTTATAACACCATGCGTGGTGAAATCCATCAATTAACTGACAGTTTAGTTTTCTTTTAAATACTTTGATATGTCAACTCGTTCGCGGAGACAAAAGTAACACTTTCATCAAAAGTGATGAGTTGTAAAACTATAATTTGTTGGATAGGTCAAAGTGAGGTGGAAGCGTTTTTTAGTGAAGGTGATATTTCGGAGTTAAAACCTCAGTATCGAACTGGAGACACTCGAGGATGTAAAGTCTGATGATTTAACCTTCATATTTGTTATGAAATGGATCCATAGTGTTAGTTAAGTAATACTATTTTTCAATCATATTTTAACGGCAATAATGTCTGCCATTTTTCTGTGAACATTCTTATTCCATCTGGCTTGCTCACAGCTTTTCAGAAACAGAAAAAAACGAAAGGGCTGATCTTGGATTGAGACAACTTTTCATCGAACTAAAGCAGAAAGGAATTGCTGACCGCCTTGTTACTCCAGTTCCCGACTAAATATGTCCATACTAAGTTTTTGGACCTGTAAATACACAATAATAAGTAAAAGTTGGAACAAAGTTGCATCGAACTACATTCAGTGTATAGTCACCCGGAATACAACACCGAGTTATACGACATACCAACAGTTTATCGAATTATTCTAATGATTCACTTATGATGAAAATCGTAATTTATCATAAAAGACTTTATTTAAACCCCAGTACACGCGTGAGATAATTCAAACAAAAAGCTCATCATTGCAATTGGAATATTAGTTTGCGTATACTATTGTATACGCAGACAGACAATTCTAAATTATTATCGATTATTTATAGTATGGGCAATGCAGTTATAAACATGTATTCGAACATTTACTATCACACTACTTTTAGAACAGTTCAATATTTAAAGTGGTTATAGTTGGTTCAATCCATATATAATAAAGTAAAAGCTGTCTATATTTATGCGAAATTCAATATTAAATGGTTAAATGTTTCATCTTTGCTCAGGAAGGAGCTCACGTATTTTCTACTCGAATATAATGTTAAATGAAAAAAACGATTCTTTTGTAAGTAGAAAGACGTTATGTGAAGACAGGTAATGGAATAAGAAATTCCATCTTATTATTTGTTTACATTGTGTGATTCAACCGTTCTCTAAAGGCATCTGTAGAAAAGCTTCGTTTTGTTGCTGCTTCAGTTTTTAAAAACTTGTAATTGCTCTAAGAATATTATGAATCCGTTTTTTATAAACTTATAGTGATCTATTTTGTTTGTTTCTATTCTATTTTTTTATAGATTTTGCTTATCTCAAGAATGTTTTCATTCATCTCCAGTCTATTCAAGGCGTCTTAACCAATACTGATTCCACTACATTACTGTATCATTTTTGTGAGTCCTTAAATATCAAATTCGGGTAAGAATGTAAGAATATAACGTACGCGAAATCAGGAAAAGTAAAGAAATATTATTTATTTAAATAGTAGACTATCTACATTGCAATACAATAAAAATAAAAAGACAAATACACAGCCGCATTCAAAATTAACAAAGTATAGGAAGAAAGAAAAATTGGGCAAAAAATGAATATACAATCTTACAGTAAATTTTATTGTGATGTATTATTTGAATACGAGTGTACACACCCGTTAACAATGACGCAATCATTATGCTTCGCTAGTGTGCGCACTAATATGCATATTTATATAAAATAACGTCTTAATCGGTGAAGTTTAAAAAAGAACTAAGAAATAAAACTGTTAAAACTGGAAAGTTTAAGAAACAATAAAGAAAGCATAAACGTATGAAACGGTAGAGAAATAATAAAGAAAAAATAAAACGAAATAAATCTCATTATGGAAATAGAGTAAACTATTTCTTACCGAATTAATTTTAGATGGTACGGACTTGTCAAAATTGCTGTTTGCTTTCTCCAATCTCCTTAACACTTAGAATACTTTCATTCAGCAGGTTAATTTTCGAAATTTTCTGTGTCGGAGCATATATATATATATATATATATATATGTATATACATACACACACACACACACACACACACATATATATATATATATATTTACGTAGATTATTTGTTATTGTTTGGTTTTTAACGATATACGGACAGGTCTTTATTATAAAGTTGACGATTAATATGGCAAGCATAATCACTGCGTTTTATTACATCCAAACCAGACTGTTATCAATACATCTCGTTAATGTTGAACTTCTTTCTGACCATTAGTATGAATTTCGGCTAGTCCGGTCTACTGCAGATATCCTAACAGTCATCTCTGAACGCATATACCATACACTGGGGAAGGCAGGTGTGTGAAACAGTGGTTTCAGCGACGGAGTCGGCACCCTAGGGTGCACTGGAATGCATCGGGGAGATCAGGCCCCACGTAGAAACAAGTGGAGATCTGGGAGCTAGTACATATTTTCGACCGTCCGGGCCCTGATCGCTGGGGGCGCCGTGAAGTCTGAGATTGGCTCTTAGGGTGTCATTGGCAATTAGGGAACAACAATGGGATACATTGAGCACACGCTGCCAAAAGTTTGGCAAAGTCTTATCAGAGGTGTCAACACTTGGAGGACAGAGGGAGAGGGAATAATTGGTCTCTAGGGAGATAAAGACTAAGAGATAAATTCCAAATTGTCCGTTGAGAAGCGTACCACCCCACTCCGGGAGAGGAGGTGGGACACAGAAGAAGGGATGGGGGAAAGAAAGAGAGTAAGTCAGCATCGCGCGTACCACACGACAAGAAGAGAGAGAGAGAGAGAGAGAGAGAGAGAGAGAGAGAGTATGAGTTGTACACTTTTCGTCTTTGTTGTTGAGGCGAGAAGGCAGCACAAAGGAGTTAGAACCGAGATCCCGGCCGAGCTGGTCGTGATTCCCTCGGATCCCGAGGGAGCCGCTACCCCGGGCCCCACCATCGTTTTCCAACAGAGATTAATGTCTCAATTAATACCAACAGTCGTAAGAGTCCACACCCACCGTTTTGAGTAGACAAGTTATATCTCGATTAAGGATTTGCAGTCGTAAGGAGATTCACACACGCACGCAGAGAGATACAATAGTTAGTAAAGAAGCCGTTATCGAAGAATAGACTTTGGGTTAAAGTTAAAAAAACACCGTTCATTTTTATTAAATAATTATTGTTATGAAAAGACCTAGCCGTTTGTCGAGTTATTCTGTTATCGAATTGTCCTGCTAAGTAATCTTGCCTTCACAGAATCACGAAGTCGTCATTCAGCAAACCCGGAGGGGATTCAACGCCACCACAGACGACATCACGAGCCAGGGAAAAGGTGTTCACAGTCAGGAAGGATTTCTGCACCGGGACGGTTCTCATTACATTTGATGATGCCGTCACAAGGAAGAAGAGTGTGGGGTCCCCCCGCCACAATGGTGCCGCGACCTAGGATCATGGTACTGTGAGGAGTGCCTGGCAACCTCGGGAAAGGAAAGAGCAGAGCCAACCCACGGCAGAAAGAAAAAAAAAACAAACGATTTTTTTTGCCGGCAGAACACTTTGAAAAAAAATAGACAGACAAATTTTAAAAAAACCCACGGGCACAACAAACGATTTTTTTTGCCGGCAGAACACTTTGAAAAAAAAATAGACAAAAAAAAAACCCACGGCACAACGGACGATTTTTTTTTACCGGCAGAGAGAAAGGACATCGACACCCGTGTTTGAAAAAAAAAGAAGAAAAATAGAAAAAGGAAAAGAAAAGAGAGAAACGGTTTAACGGGCATGTACACCCTTGGTTGAAAAAGAGAATAGAAAAAGGAAAAGAAAAGAGAGAAACAGTTTAACGGGCATGTACACCCGTGTTTGAAAAAGAGAATAGAAAAAAGGAAAAGAAAAGAGAGAAACAGTTTAACGGGCATGTACACCCGTGGTTGAAAAAGAGAATAGAAAAAGGAAAAGAAAAGAGAGAAACAGTTTAACGGGCATGCACACCCGTGGTTGAAAAATAGAATAGAAAAAGGAAAAGAAAAGAGAGAAACAGTTTAACGGGCATGTACACCCGTGGTTGAAAAAGAGAATAGAAAAAAAAGGAAAAGAAAAGAGAGAAACAGCCTAACGGGCATGTACACCCGTGGTTGAAAAAGAGAATAGAAAAAAGGAAAAGAAAAGAGAGAAACAGTTTAACGTGCATGTACACCCGTGGTTGAAAAAAAAGAGAGAAAGATAGAAAAAGAGATAGACTGAAAGAAAAAACGTTTTTTAGACTTTGAGATCGGTCTGGGACCGCGAACTTTTAGTCAATTGATTGAAAGGCCCAGACGGACTCGAAAAATAACAAACAACCAACCCAGAGACGAAAGACCACAGGAGCAGCAGAGGAGAGGGGTAAGTGACTCGTTGATTTCTCTTGTTCGCTTGCTCGGTTGTCGGTGTGTTGATTGTTGTCCAGACTTTGCACGCGGTTTGGGTGGTTCTGTTGTTGGGGTGGTAAGCTAGAACGCAAGGGGAATGGGTTCGGAGGAAGACCTAGTAGATAGTGTAACAGGCATGGGGAGAGAAGAGACCAGAAAGATAGAAAGGCCGATAGGAGGGATACGAATACCCCCCCACAAAGGGGATCCCGTCGGTTCAATGGAGTGGTTAGCAGTAATTCAGAAGAAGAGGATGATTTATGGACTAGAAAATCACGAGATGGTGCTGCTCGCTCTAGAGGGAGCGAGGGGCCCAGCGTCGAGATTCATTGAGGGGAGGTATGTAGAGAACCCGGGGATCACTTGGACGGAGCTCCGCGAGCAGCTAGTGAGGCAATACGCCAGCGAGCGAACCGCGATTGAGGCCGTACGCGAGTTGACCCGGCTAAGGTTAAGCAATGGCGAGGAAAGGCCTGGGAGAAGGAAAGCGGTGGGGGCAGGGCGAGTCCGGGGCCCCGAATGGAGAGAGGGGGCGGAGAGGATTGGGAGGCAGACTCCGATCCTAGAAGGAAGGCATGGGACCTTCAAAATGAGTACGATAGGCCCGCACCGGCCAGACAGGTATCAGTCCGCTGGACCTGCAGGGGTGAGGGGCATAGAGCAGCAGAGTGTCCCACAAATTATGGGCGCCCACGCAGCTCGGTTAGACCGAACTGCACTAGGTGTGGTCGGTTCGGACATGAGAGTCAGTGGTGCACAGCAGCATAGATCGGAGGTGAGGAATTAGGATTTCGCACCTTAGTGTGCTACCTGACACTGGGGTAAAGAACCAGGGAAGCGCCCAGAGGCCACCCCACAGAGTATAAAAAGTAGGGTGGCCCCCAGAATGATAAGTTTAGTGAAAGATAGCGAATTTAAATGGGAAGAAGACGGGCTTGGGTTTTGTTCGCCGGTTTATGAGAAACCGCAAGAAGCAATGAACCCCCCCCCGTAGAGAGAGAGATCGAATTAAACGCGACTGCTAGGTCGGTTGACGAGTCCAGCGAGTGGGAGGAGAGCGGCAAAATACCCCCCTGCCCAGCTCCAGAAGAGACTGAGAGAAAATCGGTTAGCCAAAAAGGTAGAGGAATTACCTATGAAGTTACGGTAGAATGGGAAGAAGACGGGCTTGGGTTTTGTTCGCCGGTTTATGAGAAACCGCAAGAAGCAATGAACCCCCCCGTAGAGAGAGATCGAATTAAACGCGACTGCTAGGTCGGTTGACGAGTCCAGCGAGTGGGAGGAGAGCGGCAAAATACCCCCCCTGCCCAGCTCCAGAAGAGACTGAGAGAAAATCGGTTAGCCAAAAAGGTAGAGGAATTACCTATGAAGTCACGGTAGAGGGGAGCAGAACGCCCCACCACAGAATAGCAGGAAAGCCAAGCCAAAGATAGTCAAGGACCTGGGGGAGAGGCCGAGGTTGTGCTGTGTCGCATTCGTTGGCTCCACCGCGCGCAGGGAGGGCCCCCATGCGTGTGCGGTGCTGGTGGTTGTGGCGCGGACAGTTGTATTGGATGCCCCCCCCCCCGAGATAAACGGACATATAAGGATAGAAAGAGATGCATAACTGGGACCGATGGAGGGTCGTCGTGGTTAGATCCAAATGATTGATCACAAGTAGTAATATACCTGCAGCTGGATGGGCTGTTGCCGAACGACCAGGCAGATATATAGTGAGTTGTAAAAGCAAAAGAAAGTTGAAGTAATCGACAGATGTTCGAACCACCGTGAATATGACAGATTGTGGTGCGCCTTACGAAAGGGCACAGAAGTAATGATAAGCGAAGAGAAGGATATGAGATCCTATCTAAGATAGATAGTGTTGATACAGACGAAGCAGAAGAAATCAGTGGCCCCCCGTTGCTGGGAGAGGCACTCGATGAGTAATTAGGGACAGTGTCGGGAAGCGATGAGAGAATGATCATGAAGAAATTGGAAGTTATAGGGAAGAACCAAAAGGGTTACTGTCGCATGCAGCCAGAGAAGGCGCATCGATATCGAATGTCACCGGGCCGAAGTGAGCCAAGAAGGTGTTAGTCTGAGAGACTTGTTTTTCCCAGAGAAGGGAACAGAAGAGAATCTGGCCGAGGTGGCCGACGTAATGATAGTGACGGTATGCGAACCAGACAGGTCCGTACCAAGAGAGTTTCAGTTGTTGACACTGACGAGTGAGTGCACAGGTGCACAGTTGGATATGCAATCGCTGAGACACTTGTCGCCGAATATAATCATCTCGGCAGATTAGGGCCGAATTACCAAATCGTTTGAGATTACCGGTCGACCCCATCGAACAGTTATGAAAGTATTATAATGTTAAAATGCGTTGCATAACCAGAAGGTAACAAGCTATTAGCTTTAGAGAGATTGAGGGTTCGATTAACCCCGTCAGGAAGGGAAAATTCACGTTAAAAGGTAGAACTAGACACGGGCACGATAGGGCTTGGTCGATGTTAGTGAGAATTGTGCACATAAATAATAGGGTTAGCTTTTGCAGAAAAGACAAAGGGCGCGAGAAAGACATAGGGAGAAATTGGACGGCGCGAGCACACCGACGGCCGAGTGCATGAGCGAGGGAGGGTTACCCTTGAGTACACTTCACCCAGATCGTGAGCGGGAGCAGGAATCGCTGCCCGTGTCGGAAATCCAGGTGGATGACCAGTGAAGAAGTAGAGATTGATTCCGAGGAGAGGGTGATGGTGACGTAATTTGTAAGGGGCGTTGCGAGCTCCAATCTGTATTAACAAACTTTTAATTGCATGCATAATAATTCATTTTGTCACCTACCCACCTCCCAACACAGAAACCACAAAATGCATACGCACATACACACATACATACGTAGTCCTGATGTTTTAATAGACTGGAAAGAGAAAGAGAAGGACAGACCAAAGGAAAACAGAACAGAAAAAGAAAACTTTTGTTCCATTTTTTAGCTACAGTTTGTTTTAATTTTTGATTATTATTGTTTTGATTGTATTATCCGTTGTTCTCTCTGTGTGTGGGGAAAGGTAACGGTCTGGGAGATGTCAATTGCAACCAAGTGACACGAAATAAGGGTGGATGGATGTGAAACAGTGATTTCATCCGACGTATCTGCCCCCTTTATGGCGCACCGATATGCATCAGAGAGATCAGCCCCCCACGTAGAGAAAGGTGACGGTCTGGGAGGTGTCAATTTCGACCAATTGACACGAAATAAGGATTGGGCGGATGTGGAACAGTGGTTTCAGCGACGGAGTCGGCACCCTAGGGTGCACTGGAATGCATCGGGGAGATCAGGCCCCACGTAGAAACAAGTGGAGATCTGGGAGCTAGTACATATTTTCGACCGTCCGGGCCCTGATCGCTGGGGGCGCCGTGAAGTCTGAGATTGGCTCTTAGGGTGTCATTGGCAATTAGGGAACAACAATGGGATACATTGAGCACACGCTGCCAAAAGTTTGGCAAAGTCTTATCAGAGGTGTCAACACTTGGAGGACAGAGGGAGAGGGAATAATTGGTCTCTAGGGAGATAAAGACTAAGAGATAAATTCCAAATTGTCCGTTGAGAAGCGTACCACCCCACTCCGGGAGAGGAGGTGGGACACAGAAGAAGGGATGGGGGAAAGAAAGAGAGTAAGTCAGCATCGCGCGTACCACACGACAAGAAGAGAGAGAGAGAGATAGAGAGAGAGAGAGAGAGAGAGTATGAGTTGTACACTTTTCGTCTTTGTTGTTGAGGCGAGAAGGCAGGACAAAGGAGTTAGAACCGAGATCCCGGCCGAGCTGGTCGTGATTCCCTCGGATCCCGAGGGAGCCGCTGCCCCGGGCCCCACCATCGTTTTCCAACAGAGATTAATGTCTCAATTAATACCAACAGTCGTAAGAGTCCACACCCACCGTTTTGAGTAGACAAGTTATATCTCGATTAAGGATTTGCAGTCGTAAGGAGATTCACACACGCACGCAGAGAGATACAATAGTTAGTAAAGAAGCCATTATCGAAGAATAGACTTTGGGTTAAAGTTAAAAACCCACCGTTCATTTTTATTAAATAATTATTGTTATGAAAAGACCTAGCCGTTTGTCGAGTTATTCTGTTATCGAATTGTCCTGCTAAGTAATCTTGCCTTCACAGAACTACGAAGTCGTCATTCAGCCGACCCGGAGGGGGTTCAACGCCACCACAGACGACATAACGAGCCAGGGAAAAGGTGTTCACAGTCAGGAAGGATTCCTGCACCGGGACGGTTCTCATTACATTTGATGATGCCGTCACAAGGAAGAAGAGTGTGGGGTCCCCCCGCCACAGGTGAAGCTAGGGCGGTTACACTTGATATATTCAAAGCCTTTGAAAGGGTCTGGAATAAAAGTATTCTTATAAGAAATAACATACATTGTATTACTGGACGAATATTTTATATAATTAGATCATTCTATCCAAAAGAAAAGTTACATGTTGTCATCGATGGCCGTTCATAAAAAAAAACAACATGACAAATGTGCAGGTGTACACCAGGGATGGATCGGGAATCTGCACGGGATTTCGAACGGAACCTTTTACTGAATTCACGGAAGTATCTTGCTCTCGTTTTATCAGCCATGACATGGTCAAAGTCTTAAGTAATTTGTGATTATATGCTTACTATTGCCTGCACTGAATATTAAACCTTCAACCTCTAGAAGACGGTTACTTAGAACTGATGATTTCTCAGCACTTATATCGGTTACGCCACAAACACATTGAATTGTTAATAAGTAAACAAAAATAAGTAGCACAATGGATACATATAAATACGTATAAGGCGTAAACCATGCTAAAATGCCGACACCAAAATGCATACATATTACACACATTACACACATATTACACACATATTACACACATTACTTATACAATTATTATTTGATAATTACCGAAAAGAAAGTATAACTTTCAAATAGCAAATGCCAAAGACTGCGAATTGATCTCACAACTATCTCTTTGATAAATCTATTAAAGTAGTTGTTGATTAGTGAAAGTCCAAAGCTACTAATCTCTTGTCGGCGTTCCTCAAGGATCCATTCTGGACCCAACTCTCTTCTCAACCTTCATAGATGATCTTCTAAATCGTATTCTGAGATCACTCGTTGATATAGATGAAGACGGAACAACAATCCATGACAGCAGTTCGACAAATACTGATAACTAAGATCTGTTTTACTTTCTTTCTTCCGATTAGGAGCACGATGTTCAATGGGGGGGTGCCATGTTGTTGTATGCAATTTTACAACTAAGCTTCTCTCATTTTACTGGCAATAGTTTACTCTTCCTTTCTCTCCGGTTCAAATAATTTAATCTCTCATTAAGAAAGCCTCTTTCTTTGATAAGCTCTTAGGACTGACTTTTACTTAAGACCTTGGAAAGAAGACTAACATCAGAACTGTTGCTAAGGTCGATAGAAAAATGGTTGGACCCTTCTATCGTTCAGAAAGTATCTATCTTCTAACGCGTCCTCTACCTTTATGAGAGTCATGTATGTCTTAAAATAGAGTACTGCTATCATATCTAGAGAAGGTCAGCTCGGAACACTCTCTGGCCTTGACAGCGTACAACATCGACTTCGCAATCTAGTGGGAGTATTTCTTTTCTGCAGCCGCTTTTGCTAAAAATCGATGTTGTTAGCCTCTATTTCTACTGTATTGCAATATCCATGTTAGATGCTAAACTGAGCCTCAATCCCTCACCTTACTGCAAAACATTAATAGCGGAAAACCGCCTGTCTACAACCACAGCAGATGACTTTTCTTTCTCTCTCTCTCTCCCTACCAAAAAAACACATAGAACTTCCATGAACAAAGTTTGTTTTCCTAGAATATTCACTCCATTGAATAACATGCCATGAAGCTGCTATCTAGCCGCCAATAAAAATGTCGTCTTGAAGACTAATATAAACGTGTTTAATGGTCTTCTTGGATAATCAATACTTCTTAAGAATATTCTGCCTATTCCACCCACCAATCCTCGCGTGGTGGTGTTCATCGCACAGATGACAACCTTTAACCCTTATGCTGGAATAAATAACAAATCACTTTGGAACTAAAGAGTAAGGCAATATCAGTCGTAGGGAATAAGAAACAGAACTACTTCCTGAGATTTCCGCACACGCGCATATTGCTGTAGTAAAGAATTGACTATAGTGTAAGCTGTATATGTAAGATGCATATGTAAGATGAGTACTCTTATAGAAAACGACCCGCGTTTTTGAGACTTCGCGTCGTTGATTTCTGGACAGGTCTCGGAAGTACCCGTGAATTGACGAAACTGTCAACCAATCAGGTTGCAGCAGGCATTAGATAATCAGATGTCAGCAAGCAGACGATAGCTTTTAGAAGAAATTAATTCCTACGATCTGCAGCTCGTTAAAAAAATGAATTTCTACGATCTGTGTCAGGGCTCATTCAGTTCATTCAGCAACGGTCACTTCTAACGGAAGACTAACCATGACCCTAAACTCTATCTCAGAAAATATTAAAAATGAAACTAATTTGACAAAAAAGGAAAACAAAAAAAAACAAACATGAAATTGGTTACAAACAGTTGTTTACTTGTGTGTTATTTTTAAGAAATCATTGCTTGAAACATTTAGTTGCATAAAATAAACATTTTATTAAAAACATTTTCTTAACAATAGTTTCGTGACTAAATTTTTTTATTTATTAACAGTTATTTAGCTATCTTTTTTTTGTTCTTTTTTTCATATATGCATTTTACTTTTTTTTCTTTCGTCTAACTTTTTTATTTGAAACTTTTCTCGAATTTATCGTCTGGCAGTCTTCAATGTATCGTCTGGCAGTGTTCAATGTATCGTCTGGCAGTCTTCGCTTCGAAGGTTTAGGACGCGAAGTGATAAAACTGGAAATTATACATTATAAATAATATCGATCTTTATGACTACATTTTCTGTGTCAAAATATCAGATATTTGATAAACATAAAGTTTGTGGATAAATTTTGTCGGGAAAAAGTAATTGTCATTTCGTTGAGGATCATTAAGCGTTATTAAAATTGACAAATCGTATTGTATCATTACTGATATCGATCAGCATTTATATTGCTAAGATTTCTGTTAACATACTCTTATATCGTACCCATCTAATTATATCTATCTATCTATATATATATATATATATATATATATATATATATATATATATATATATATATACATATATATATGCATATAATTATTTATTAACGATATTTCTCAAATTAACCCTAAATAAACATGTGTTTCATGAAAATCATTAGTATAGGAGGAGACAATCCCTGCCGATCACACGAAATTCATATTCAACTCATTAGTCAGAGCGCGTACATGTATGTTCACCACGCATAGTCTGGAAATGAAAGTGTAAATTAACGTCTTAATCGCAAATTCGGCGGCCAAAAGCAAGCCATCGAGAGAACCCAATAGGTGGGGCCTAGAGTTGTGTATTATGCTGTAAATGACGACTTATTGTCCACTTACTTAAAGTGCTCAATCTATATATATATATATATATATATATATATATATATATATATATATATATATATATATAATTCATGATCCTTGTTTAGAAAAACAGAAGTAGACACCGTCTGCTTGCTCATTTGAATACTTTTCTCTTTCTCACTCTCTCTTACTTTCTCTTTCTTTATCTCTCTCACTCTATATATACACCTATTATACTTTATATGTAAGCATATATATACATATATATATACATATATGTATATATACAACGTATCTTTTAAAAATACATGACAGTGGCTGATTGGTGTATTGGTATTTCATCGATATGTTTATGCTGGTCTTGGGTAAACACCTGATACTGCTAGACTATATCTTTGGCACCGTTCAGTAGGTGAAGAGTACGAGAAAAAGGGACCTTTCTCGAAGCTTTATTTTCTGGAGTATTTCCGTCGGAGTCTGTAGTAGAATTGGATCAAGGAGATATGGTTACATCCAATGCTACTAACACAAAGTTCTTTTTTTTTAAAGAATTATAAGAAACCTTTCCAACCAATCGATTCTGATGGCCGAGAGAATTATTCCTGAAAGTCCAACGTTCTACTCCTCAGCCTCACTTCTAACATTTACAAGTCACATTATTTGAAATAAATACATAAAAGATCCTGCCAAGTCTGCTGCAACAAAGATACGCTCCCCTGCCGAGATAGATAACTTCTCACACCTAGTACCCTATATATCTATAAAGCCGTCATTTACTCATGCATGGAGTATGTTTTCCATATCTTGGCTGGTGTACCAACTATAAGTGTTTTCCTCTTAGACATGGTGCAAAAGAAAGTATACAATCTAATACATTTACATAGTTCCATCCGCATCCCATCAATGTTTTTACAAGTACTTCCACAGAGATTTATCTGTCGAACTTACTGCACTTGTACCTCGTCAACATAAATACCTCCTACAAGCAGAAATATCTAACACATTCTACTGTAGAAGTCCTAAGATAACTAAAAACTTTCCTCGGACCGCTTGACTTTGGAATTTTCTTAATACTCTCTGTTTCGCCGACTGTATCAATATACCGACATTTAAATATAATGTGGATACACATCTTGCTGCACAATTCTATACCTGAGATTCTCTACTTTAAATCTGGCCTATAATCACAACAGCCCCTTTAGTCTGAGTCGCAATATGCTTTGTTTGGGGTTAAATAAACTTTGCTTAAAGTATGTTTGTCAACGGACTGCTCCAATAACATTTAACCTAACATGATGCTGGTTATTACCTTCACATGTCATACAGAAATCGATGATCTAGCATTTATACGTCGCCTCATTCATTTTACTCAAAACATATCACAATTCCTAATTCCGACTCTTTTTGTCTCATCCAACATATTGGCATGTCTCCTAATTAGTTAACGCCACTATGTGCCTTTTTACACAGTGATCTGACTTCCCACAATCATCTAATATCCTCATAACAAAAATACACAAAAATAGAGTAAGCTGTGTGGTTCATACTCCACATTTTTCGTACAACTAACCAAGACAACAGATACATTCATTCCCTATGATACTGCGAGTTAAAAAGTATTAAGACGAGGGTAGATCGAAAAGTTATCGCAATTTTAATGGCAGAAGAATTATCAAGTTTAAACCAATTCAAAGATGTAAGAACACTTCACTGAGGCTTTAGCTTGTTTTTTCCTTACATGCGATCGCTTTCATACAAGACTCTTCGTTGTTTAGACCCTATACAAGAGAAGTTAGTTCACCGACAATAGAAAACAGATATTATCTGATGATAAATCTCTTATTATAAGGAACATAGATAATTGAGATCTTCGAGAAAATATTCATGGAACTCGTGCTCCAAAATAGACTACAGTATAGAAGTGGATTCAGCGAGTCAAAGAAGAAAAAGACGACTTTGAAGACAACCCTCGCTCGGAAAGAACAAGAACATTAGAAAATGACGAAAACATCGACGTTGCACACATTTTATTGCAGAAGATAAGCGTGTAACTGTCAATCTAGCCATTTCCTATGAGTCGGCAAATTCAATTTTTTATGATAATTTAGAACTAAGCAAACTTTCAGTAAAATGGAACCCCAATGTGTCGCGGCTTGATAAACATAATCTTCGAATTGATGTCTACAATACGTTATTGAAGTAAATTGAAGCAGATAAGGATCAATTTCTCTCGAAAAATATCACTGGTGAATAAACTTGGATTAATCAGTATGATCCTGAGTCCCCAAAATAGTCAAAGCAATGTCTTCCACATGAATCCCCATGATCTATTTTGTTAAAATGTACAAAAGTCGACTCAAATAGTGATGTTTTTTTGAGTGTGATACTGATACATTTTCTTAAAAAGTAAAGAACAGTGACAGTAGTTTACTATGTTGAGGTTTTAACCTCAACATAGTAAACAGATGCGATTAAAAAACAGAAAGGGAAACTTGATGGTGATGCCCTATTTCATCATGAAACTGCAGCAGTGCATTCTGTGAGTGTTGCGCAAGGTGCCCTACGATACATTGATTATCAGTCTTCCGTTACTTACCATATAGTCTTGATTTAGCTCCATCAGAACTGTTCCATTTTTCTAAGACACAAAGAAATCCTCAAAGGGACTCATTTTAATGAGATAGAAAAAGAAAAACACCGCGCAACTACTTGGCTCCGAAATCTTCCTCCAGAATACTTAAAAGACGGTATTCGAACCTGTGAACATCGACTATAGAAGTGTATTGACCTGAATGGAAACTATATTGAGAAATAAGCTCATGTATGTATTTTGTTTTTGTAAAATAAATTAATTTCTTGATAATTTCTCGAACATTTGTATCCTCGTATATATTTTTAATTTGCTATTTCTAACCCTGGGACAATTTATTTTGTTTTTTATGGTTTGCTATAACGTCCTGTTAATTAATCGATAATTTAATGTTTATACTCATCAAAGCTGTCACACACCATCTTAAGCTATTAGGCTGTATGTTAAAAATCAGATCAGAAAATACACATATATAGCATAGTTATTTTATAACTATTTATAAAGTAAAAGTAAATTCGCATGAATCAAAACGATACGACTGTGTTGACCGGCTTCATTCTGTTGTTGGCATTCTTGCAGGTCGAACCACGTAATGGTTACCAATATCCCTAAGGGAAATTTATCCTATGGAACCGATGGGATCGAACTTGGCACACCCAGGTCGTCAGTCCGCGTTGTTATCCACTTAACCAGCCTCATTAAAGAATTACTAATACGAAAAGATAAGCAAGTTTGATTTCCATTTTTTAAGTATAAAACAAACAAATATTTGTGTTATGTCACAGTTGTGCCCCGAATTTCCCCCTATTCAGTCTAATAAGGTTAGTTTCTTTGTTGGTTACCATTAGTTTTTTCTATCGTTTTTCTTCTAAATGTTTTACATTTTACCGTTGTTTTTGTTCACCGTGTGTATTTTTTATCTTTAATTTATGTGTGTGTGTGTTATGTAAGCTGAGGTACATACTTTTACTTGCATCTTTATTTGGTCTTCTCCGATTTCGTTCCTTTCACAATTCTGTTTCCTTTTTCTTTTAATCCATGGATATTTTATTCTTTGTCTTTTTTCTGTTGTACTCGGTCGGATTTTGATAATGTATGTGTCGCTGTATTTTGTCTGCTGAAATCCAAGTTTTACATACACAATTACCAAGCCTATTTTCTTTAAAATTATACGTTATTATTTACTAAACTGACACTGTGTGTCTATTGTTTCAAACAAACCTAGCCTGCCAGTCACCGTTTGACCTCGATCATGGTATCATACTTTGATAATCTCTTGTTTCAATCAATAGTAACATATTAAAGTTAAATATATAATATGAATATACAAATTAAATATTACTAAATATTTCATTAGATAGACCTAAAATGTCTTCGTATACATTTTTACTATTATTTCTAAGTTCATCCAGTTTATTCTTAAAATAATTTTAAGTAAATCTATTTTACCTAAATTAGATCAGTTGTTCCGAAGGTATATTGCTCTATTAGGTAATACATTTAATAGTGTAGTAGATTTAGATTTTGAAACCTTACTTCCCAATAAATTACAAATGTGTATTTCAGATTTAGAACATGTCTTCATGATTTTGAAGATATCAATTGATTCACTTCCTAGTGTTTATCTCGACTAAACCATAAGAAGTACACGTATCCTTATAATTGAGATCTTTCAATAGTTTTATTAGTTTAGTTGTTATTAAACAACGGGAATAAACTACATAGATACCGCATCTTTTTAACAACATCTCGCTTTTTGCATTCAAGGTTTACCTCTTTTTCAAATAGTGGCACACAAAGATAGTTTTTAAAACTTTTATTCACCCCAATCAACGCATGTTGCCACTGAAACGCAAGGGGCTACTGTGATAATGTGCAATATTTATGTGCATAGTTAATAGGAGGCATCATAAGTAAGTATCTGTGCAGCAATGTGTATATTCACAGCACATTTAAAACTTTGCATGTGATACAGTCCGGGATATTGAGAGCATGTAGGCAATTTCAAAGGCAAGCAGTCCGAGGGAAGAACTTAGTGGAGTAGACATTTTTCCGGTATCTGAAAGAGTATGGTTGTTCGGGAGTATTTAAGTTGAGAGGGTGCAAGTCAAATTGGATCTATAAAGAATAGCATGGACTATACTTTTTGATGATTTCTGACGACTTACCGTAAATCTAATCGATGATTGTACTTTAAAAGAGCAGTTTTGTTGGTATAATTGGTGCAGAGTGACGCTCTACCGTTATCATGAACATATTAAGTGCTCACACTCAAAAGAAAAATATAACTGAGAAATGATGCACCACCCATCATATTCTCCGAATGCGAATCAACAGATTACCGTCTCCTTCGTCAATTACGTTTTACTACAAATGGAGTAGCTGAATATCAGATCGTTACTTTTTATTAAATTCAAAAACGAAGGAGTATTATGAATATAGAATTAAACAGCTTTTATAATATAAAAAATACGTTATATATTGTACAGTAAACATTACATGATCTTCATTTGATCGTCATTTTATTGATTTTATTGATTTTCTTTAAATTAACCATCAATAATACGTCTTTATAATCCGATTTATTATTGCATCAAACGCGTGTTGAAATATTGTCATTAGTCACTGTATCATGAAAAAGATATGTATAATGTTTAAAGTAGTTTCGTCTTGGTTGCATAAAATGTGGCACTCCATTTTTAACAGTATTCTATTACAGGCTGGAGGCTATTTGCTAAGGATCCAGGCATTACCTTGGATGTGTTGACATTCAATTTTTTCTCATGCCGGAAAAAAGCATGGTGTCTAATACTCCTATCTCGGACGCGGTTTCTATCGGTGGGGGGGTCGTTTGTTGAGAAAATGAATATCATAGGTCACAGTACCAACCAATAGGACACGACCGCGTTGATATGATGTTGTTTAAGTCTACGGCCATCGAAAATGACCTTGATCTTTCCTTTAGCAAAGGAAACAAAAAAGAGAATTGACAGCTTCCATTTCTTCGCCAACATCTGTATGATTCAACCTAAGGAACGCTGTCGATTGTTATTGTGATACATGCGCGTAAGTCAGCCATAAGTTATCATTGAACATTTAATTATAAAATATTATAAACACAGAAGACCTTTGTACAAGGTTGTGAAGGGATGCTGAGAGAAATCACCTGCTTTAATTCCTCAAGCAAGATAATGTGTTACAATATATGATGCAAATAGCGTTAATCAGCAGTCTATGTATCGGATTGGCAGTTCTGATTCGGAAAGAGTATATTAATTGAACATTCATACGAATTCATGATGTAACATACCTGCTTTGATAATGATTTACAAAATTAAATAATAATTAATTAATTAATATGAATATACATTCTCTCCAAGCAACGCGGTCCAACCTCTGCGAGGCAACCCACTAATTGTTGCCCGCACTTGCATTATAGATAATAGGCAATACAGGTCATCCGATAATGTAACGTATTGTAATTACAAGCATAGGCCGAAACAATTTTACAATAAGATATTAACGAAAAAGAGCTCTTATTGTTAAGGAAAAAGGGAAAATCAAATCACCAAAACACTGAAATAATCGCTAATAATAAAAAAGTATCTGAAATATCAATAATCAATGATTGTAAAAGCCAGCATTTTTGTTGTGTCAGTTCGTGAATAATCATAGGCGGTACTAAAGTTGGAGTTTTTATACTTTGTTTTATCTTTTTTACAACCAATGTTACGTTAACGGCGTAATATAAAAAAAAGAACTAAAAGCCGTATTCTGAAAAGGCACATTTTAAACATAGATGATTTTGAAGTAACGAAATACCAAATGCAACAACAATTAGAACAAACAAAGAAGTCGACGATGGCAACATAAATCTAAAGACAGACAGCACGAACAGCTACAGAAAACTGAAGAAAGATTTCAAATGTTTCTACTAAAATAATAAAAGAAGTTGACAAAAAGCTACTAGAACAAAACTAAAAACCTATGGAAGAAAAAAGAAGCCGAATATAGGCGGCAAAATAGAAGAACTTCTGGAACTAAATTTAAAAAATTGAAGGATACTGCAAGCAATGTCGAAGTGGTTTCAAAGTAACGAAAGCGATAATGATTTTTCTTAAATGCCGTTTGGAGGTGTTATCCTCGTCTGGTGAATAAGTGCAATTGAAAATTGCACTAATTCACCAGACGAGAATAACACCGTTGCTTCATATTTCAGAAGGTATGAGGATCTATACACACTTTATTGTGAAAATTGGGCAAATTATAAGAAAGTTCACGTAATACTTCGAAAATTAGGAACTATTGAATATATTACATTCGTAGACATAATTTTACCTTGAAAAACGAAGGACTTAACTTTTTCTGAAGCTGTTAAACTTTTAACAGAATTATTCAGCCCTAAGAATGTTTTGTTCCACAAACAGTGAACTTTTAAAAATGTAGTCACAAAATGATGGCGAAGCCATCGCAACGTTCTCTTCAATCGTAAATAAACACTGTGACGATTTTGAATTAGTTGAACTTAGCGTTGATAACTTGAAATGTTTAATTTTCGTGCAAGGTCTTGTATTGGAAAAAAGCCGCACACACCACACGTACAGTTCTGAACAAGTTAGAAATTGAACCAAATTTAACATTACAAAAATAAGCTGAAGGCTGCCAAAGATTTATGAGTGTTCAACAAGATTCGAAAGACATTGAATAAGCAGGAATTGCGCACATAAGAAAGGTACGCCAGAAATCACATTCCAACTCTTCTCTCAAAAACAACTCAAACCAACACGGCTATTTTATTCGGTAAAGTATTGTCCATACCGTTTTAAAACTTGTAATAAAGTCTGACACAAAAGTTTACATTGCAGAACGAATAGGAAATAATACTCAGGTTAAACCCACAAAAACAAACGAACATGGCGGCAGAATTATAGGAAAATATGTACAGGAAAAACATCTTGAATAAATATAACATTACAATTAGATTCGGGTTCAGACGTGTCGATAATCAATCTTTATACATTGGAATTGTTGGGCAAACCAAGCATGCTAAGAAAAAAAACCATCTTAGCCAGAACGATGACTGGTTAAAAAATTAAATACAAAACTGAAATTATTACCGACCTTATTTTAAATAGAACTACCAAAAAGTATACATGTTCATATTAAAATACCAACAGTGTATTCAACACGGGGTTATTGCAGCTGTTCAACATATGGCGATTACCAACCAACATTTCTGGCAAGAAAATTTAAAAATCTGACGACCGAATCTAAAAAACGAAAGAAACAATTGTTCAACCATTAAAAACTGTATGAAATATACTCAAAATAAATTGTCTGCGGAAATCAAAGCACATAAGGACACATATTCACACTTCAGATAACTAACACTAAACTGAAAGTAATTAAGTCAAATTCTTTGGATAACCAGTTAAAGGTTAAAGAGTGGAAACCCATGGTTCCAGAGCTGGAATCGCTAAAGTTGCTACTAAAAGTTGTCTTAGAAGAGCTTAAATACTATGAAAAATAAGGTGTCTTGTCTTGAATTGAATGTCGTAAGCAAAGACGACAGCAATCTCCAGGAAGAACTTATGGTTAACAGATACTACACTTTCGACATACAGCTACCTCATCAGCCTTAAAATAACGTCAACCAAAAAAGAAAACGACACGGTTACTCCTGATAAGGTATGGATTAGATATAGTACCTTCCATATACTACTTGAACTCTTCCACCCACCATACATTCTGGGAGCGTATGTTTCTCAGCATTGGAACCACAGCGGTCTATACTGGCTATCAATACTGACGTACAACCACTCTTGCTCTCTGTTGTATTATACATTTTTTCAATATACATTTTTCTCTAAACTCGTGTCTTCCTTCCGGTCACATTACAGTGTCACATCACTAATATAATATATTGCGTATATATATATATATATATATATATATATATATATATATATATATATATATATATATATATATATATATATATATATATGCTCAGTATTTACTTCAACGGTGCTCACTACGCGAATAGAGCTTTGTACAATATATTTAGGTAGGTAAACTACATAGATACGTTAATGTTTCATTTCGGAACATAATAATAAAGCTAAGAAAATATCGGTGAGTTAGATTAGGAGGGCTCTATGTTTTTTTAGTTTTTTAAAAGTTGCGCTTAATTGTTTAGTTTTCAGTCGGAATATTCTGTCATAATGTGGGTGAAATAAATTATTACACTTAATATATTTTGTTCTTTTATTTATTCCATTCACTCATTTAGCAGGAATTAAACTTTACCGTTTCTGTGCAGCTCACTTGTCCTGAATATATTTTTATACAAGTACATTAAGTTCAAATTCTATAAGATTTATTAGAATTAGGTTAGGAAGTGTATGAAACTCCACTTTTTATTTAATAATGTGTGTTCAATTAATATTATACAATGACTCGCTTACAATATACATTTTGTTTCGGTTCCAAATTACTCGATAAGTTGTTATATGCCGTAAACTGACGCACACAAAGCTGAAAAAAAAAACGTTTTGGCAAACTGCGAAATGAATATTAATGCTTTGGAGCTATCGAAATCCTACTTCCCTAGTGATCGCTGTAGAAAAAATATGTACCTACGTCGTAATGATATCATCGATCGTTAGCGTGTCTCCGCTCTAAATACAACACCTTCTGCAAGAGTCCCTCGCAGTAATTCCGTATGTAAGTCTTGTATATCCTGTTCCAATAAATAAGTTAATATTCATTAATACTTCCTACGGTTATTTGTAGTTGCTGCAGACTTTAAATAATACAGCGTCGTCTTTCACGTGCACACGTACTTGTTCTAACGTAGTTCTTCGTTTAATCACCTGTGAATACGAAAATTTTCTCAGCAGGTGCTTTACAGATCAATATACCTAAATTCGCTTGTTCCACGCCGTTCTGTTTTACTACAACATGCCTCTCCAGCCTCTGGATAATTTAAGGTAATAAGTCGAAAGTGAAGCGTTCGGTCGACCATCATGTCAGTACAGTTACTCGAGTGCTTTTCGTATAAGATTTTTCTGATTTATTTGATCGTTCGACATTTTCTGAAATTAATAATAGTCTTATCTATACACTATATAGAAGAGCATATAGTAAAGTTTTGTTTTCTGGTACGGAGTTCAGAGTAAGTATATCGTGTTTACATTCCATCAGTGCTAATTAGTTTTTTTCTCTAATATTCTTGGGATATGAGTTCATATTTTATTTCTCTTCAGCTACGAAAATACGCAAAAAAAGATTATAATTCCATATGTTGGTAAGGTAATTAATTTTGGAGGTAAGTGATACAAAAATCGGTGCACGTCAATATACCACATTGTATAATAATTACTAATCTTGTGAAGATAGTGTATACTGTCGAGTTATTTTGGAGAATTCAAATTAAGTTGAAATTCTGAAGTAGTTTAACAAAAATCTTAAAATGAGCATGATCGTCCATGTATGGTATTGGGGATGTACACACACTAGTATATAAGTTGGTTAGTTGCGAATAACAGGAAATTATATGTAAGCATTGTTCTAACTTGCTAAAACCGAACCAAGGATTGGTATACTGTAGAGATTAACAGAATTTGGGAGAGAAAGGCATTTCGCTTGGGAACACGCAACGCGTGTTCATTAACACTTTGATGGCTGAAAAAAAATGATTAAACAGTGATTATCGCTGGTTTGTCATTTTTAACTCAGATTTCGAACGAATATCAATTCTAACACACATCTTCTGTCTTTTATCATCTTAATCTCGACTTAGTCCTTTTCAAAGAAGAAATAAGAAGCTTTGATGTTTAAATCCTTCAATCTGAACGGGTAGAAATAGAATATTGAACTACCACATTTTTTAATGGAAACGACTCCAGACAAAGCAGCTAAAAAACTGCTACTTCAAGGTAAAATGTAGCTAACAATAACTATTAGGTGAATAGATTCCGACACATCAATCCTTCCCTCTTTGTCTGAAACATCGCTCATGGTATGTGAGGACTACATGACAAAATAATTACGAGGCTGCCAAAAGTAAACGAATATCCCACTTTCTACTCTCATTTATTTATGGATTTTAATGTTTATGTAACGATTGCGACAATATTGTTTTCTGCACACGGTTGAAGCGCAACATATGGTATGTAAATGATCAATGTTAATTATGTCTTAGTAAAACAATCCAGAAAATGTAAAGTTTAAAGATGTTAAAGCATTTGTAAGAAAAAGAGATATAGGCAGAAATTGTATATACAGAACACACTTTACCTTAGTATAGCCATTTATAGAATTTAGAACAACATGAGTAACCTGTTTACGAAATATGTGTCGAACATCGTATGGTCCTACGCAACAATTATAGTGTGCGCTTATATGGAATGTAGTCTCGCTAAAGTACTTAAGAGTGTTTTGCAATTGGACGGATGCTTTATTACCTGTATGTATCTGCCTTATTTCTTCGTCAATACATCGATCATTAATATCACCTTAAACTATAATAGATAAACGTGAAAAATGACACGATCAATATAATAAAATACATAAAATAAATTAAAAAATACAGACAGGCACAATACACTTACATACAGAATTTTCACATCTTCCTGGTGGTACATTATGTCTTATGTCCTACACCGGTGTTGCTAAAAATGAATAATGAAAAAACAGAGTATGTTATTTTCATAATATTAGAAAATATGAGCTACAGCCTATATAAGGAAAAGCACTACTTTAACTGTTCCAGTATTGGGGTATATAGAGAAACTAGTTTCACTGAAGGGAAATTGGAAAAATAATAACAGTAACCAATTTCTGTCATTTTTATATTAAAGATGCTAAGTAGGTAGTCTGATAATTGGGACGGTCATTACATCGGTTAAGAAACTACTGTATATGACTGGTATAACAATTTAGTATTTGTACTGTCCTCATTGAATGGAGAAGAAATTATCCTCAAATAGGACATTTTTTAATTTTGGTTTTATCCAGAGTGATTTCTCCTGGTGACTCGGGTGTATTTTCTGTTGAAATGCTTTTGTCTCTAATTTGCCCACTGTTGCTGATAGACAACTGAGAATTACACTATTATAACTATATATACCATCACTTTTTCTGCAGATAGACTAAATATTAAATCGTTTATTTATATATACCCATGTATCTTTATAAATAAGGCATAATCACGTTGACATACATAAGTTAAGGGACTTTGAGCTTACCAATGCTAAATGTGTGACTATGTTGGAATACTAGCTGCCATATGTGCTCTCCGCTTATCGGTCCATTGTTTCCAGTCGTCCTGGACTACTCCTTGCCACTGGAATCAAGCAGTACCGATTTAAGAGTAGTATGATTGAGGATTGCAGAACCCTTACTTCAGTTTTACACGCGAGGCTGCCGTTACAAGGGTATCTATTGTCTCTCAAGACTAAAAGGAGGCCATGCTCATTCTATATTATAATGTATATTCCAGATTTACCCAATGTACATGTTCCTGTAAAGACGTTTATATAATTCCAAGTATAATACATCGCGTCGATCAATATTTGGAAAATGGTCATTGAAACGAAAGGTAAAACACTTTTTACGGTTTTGAAATAAGACAACCATAGCGCAACAAGCACATTTAATACATGCAAATGAACAAGTACAGTTTACGACTCATTCATTATATATATATATATATATATATATATATATATATATATACTCTATCTATGGTTTTCTATAGTTCTATAAGCTTTATTCAAACGTGATAGTTAAAACTATGAATCCCGACTTTTCATCTGGTCTTGCTGCGATCGATAAATAGATGTCAATTGCAAAAGAAGGCAAGTGATCAACACACACTAAATATAAGTTCAAATGTTATGATATAATTTCCAGTGTTATTCTAAACGATCTTCTGAGTTGTTATAAGGTGGAGGTGCAGTCGAAGCATGTTGTAGATAGGGAAAACTGGTACACGTAGTTCGAACTAGCATGCGTTGGAAGATGTTATAAGAGAAAGTTCTCGGAAGAGCAAGCTCGAGCTAATAGCCGCACGGAGTAAACGCTGGAGCTGTTAGTCGTATAAAAATGGAACTGGATCTGATAGCCATATAAAAAGGAAGAAATGGCGCTAGTAGCCGTTAAAGTGAATAGCGGGGCTGTTTCCATAAGAAAAGGGGAAACTGCAGCTTATTTTCGAAAGAAGAGAGGTATGGAAAAAGTAGCCACAGCAAGAATCCCCAGCTGACTCTGACCACGTTGTGTCAGTAAATGTATTACAACCAGTATACCCTTGTTAGATACAGAAAACTCGAGCTGTATTTTAAAACTGTCCCGAAATGGGGTAACAATCACTAGCCATTTCTAATCATCTTGCACCGGAAGACCACAATGCACGGCTACATTATGATAAAAACATCTCAGAACATCTATATGATGCGGCAAATATAGTTGTTTGTATATTGTTGTTTACAATCGAATGGATATATTTGTAAGTAACCAGATACGCACTGGGAAGGTTTTCAACGAACAGTTAGAGAATGTATACTGCAAAGATTATGTAAATGAACCTAACAGCCTTGAAGATAAAGAAGGCATTGGGAGCTTTTCTGTATTTGAGTAAACACTAATTGAAGAGGTTACAAGAAGTAGATTCTGATGTAACACAATGCGGACTTAGACACATTATTTAGTGATAATTTACTGACGGAGAACTCAAAACTATAACACTAGAAACTCAAATAATTTCATATAAATACTAGCAGGACCCGTGCCCCGACGTTGCCCGAGGAAACAATGAAATACTTACTTTAATAAAAAATAAAATCAATATTACAATATTAAAATAGTCCAGAAATATGTAACCTTTTTCACCGCTTAAGAAAAAAAAGGTAATTCAAAAAGGTGCCGGGCGGTATTATATTAAGAATGAAATACAAAAAATGTACGCCAGCCTACCCCTACTATGCTGTGTGTGATAGTACAATAGTGTTTACACACCCCTTTTCACTAATCTCATTGAGATATAAAAAACAAAGGTTTAGTAACAGTCATTCACGAAACACAAAGATTCAAATATTGGTATAATTGTAGATAAGAATCCTCCGCTACACCCACACAAAAAAAAGATTATCATATAAGGCGATTTTGTGAGGACACCATGGAATTCTTTGACAAAAATTCGAACCAATATGATCCCTAAATAATCGCTTGCAAAATGTAGTAACGCAAATAGGTAACATATTCGACTATGTGTTAAATAGAATGTTTAACTTTAGTGAGGATGTAAACATAATCGTTCTCGTTCAACCGTAGTAAAGATAAAATAGTGCTGCGAAATTTAAAAAAAAGTAAATCTGAACTCCCTCCCTGAAATTTAAAATTAACTTACCCTTTATTTACGCGATTACGTGAGAACACCATTGAAAACCTTGTGTGAATTTTAAAAAAAGAAGAAGGAGGTGAGCTTCGTGTATAAATTCAATGTAAAATGATTCCCAATTTCCAGGCCAGTGATGCGTTTTTATCTATGTGAGGTAAATCCCGTGCGATTATTGTCTATCATGTATAAATATACGAATTAATGTTTTAACGAAAAATTCGAACCAATAATGATGCCTACATCATGGCTTGCAAAATGTGTTAACGCAAAAAAGATCACATATTCGACGATGAGGAAAATGAAATGTACTAGTTTAGTGAGGATGTAAACATAATCGTACTCGGTCAATCGTAGAAATGATGAAATTTAAAATAAATAATCCCCCCCCCCCATTAAAAATTAGATTAATCTTTATTGAAGCGATTACTTGAAAACATCGTAGAAAACTTTTGTGAGAAGAAAAAAAGAAGGGCGGATCGTATATGAATTCAATGTGAAAGAATCCCCCATTACCGGGTGTGTCCAGTGCTTTTTCTAAGGTAGCTGAATCCGGTGCGATTATTGTTTTTTCTGGTATAAAGATATTAATATGCTTTAACGAAAAATGTCAACAATTTGGATCCAGTATATTTTAATTTAAGTACTTGGAAACAAAATTTGTTATATTAAAATGAAAGGGAAAGCAACGTCGACGTGGATTTTTAACAGCAGGGAAATAATCGATAGAGTTTAAATAATAACTAAATAAATTCTATTAAGTAAAAGCATGAGGAAACAAACAAACCCAAATGAAATAAAAGAATATTATTTCATGCTGATCATACTGTGTACACGTGAATGAATGTTGGAAGGCAGTAGGAAAAAGCAAAAACAAAAACAAATGCTGTTTTTTTTATCTTGTGCGTTAAACAAATACGGTAATTCTGAGATGTGTCTGTTTAAAAGAAAATTATTTCATGTTGATATTTTAAAAGATGAAATCCGTTATTTAGATTAAGAATGGACCGATCGTGGCGAATTTCATTAATTCCACGAAAACACTTTCAAAAATGGAAAAAGTGGGTAGTTGACTAAGATATAAAGCATCCACACATATATTAATAGTCTCGAGAAGGATAACACAGATAAAAAGACTTGATATATTAATTGAACACATTAATCTGTCAGTATAAGACTTTTGTATAACATTTGAAAATGAAAACATATATTTGATAGAAAATTAACTGTAACGTTCAAACATCGTGGCAAGCCATTTAGCTACCTTATGTTGTGAAGACTGTTTCTTAGATAATATAAGTCTATCACGGTAACCTGTCTGTATGGGTTTAAGGTAGAGAATAGAGGCGGTGATCAATAGTACCAGAAGTGGGAAGGACTGCACTCTTACACATGTTTTGGACTTTTTTTCGATAGATATAGTGGAATCATGTGTGTCTACCGGATCTAACAAAACAGATTTAGATTTTTCCTCCGTCATAGTAATTATTTTAATAACATAGACTTGATAATCAAGGATAACGACCCCTGAGCCTTTATCAGGTTTTGTGATAACCAATGAATTCTTTTGTCAGAATGCTTTACTAGTGTTGAATTGTTTACTACAATATTTTGATTCATACATATAAGACATGGGTACTTGCGTACGAATGATCGAAGTGATCTAATTTTGACTTAAGATCACTAACGTTAAAGTTATATATCAGTTTGAGTCCTGCTAGTTGAACAAAGAATACTTCGAATTCAGATTAGATGTCTTAATATTTCGTAATTTTAGAAGAAATTCAGAAGACCAAATTGTGTGAAAATACATTAAGTTAATATATATATATATATATATATATATATATATATATATATATATATATATATCATAGCTAGCAAGACTTTCACCGATATCCAACCCTAAGATGAGTGATCGTAAAGCAGACTTAAATGAGCTCGCTGAACTGTACGCAAGTATACACACACACGCATATATATATATATATATATATATATATATATATATATATATATATATATATATATATATATATATATATATATATATATTAAACTGTAGCAGTGAGATAGAAAGTAGCTGGTTGCAGAGAATAACATTTACCTGATACTAACAATACATAAATAAATTAATACACAAACAAATAAGTAAGAAAAAACTATACAAAACTAGAACCTTAAATTAAAAAACTAAAACCTAAAATAGAAATACAAGGAACCACGTGTTAAAATAAGGTCACCGATTATATTGATACAACAAAGAAACAGGATATAAGCCACTCTATAGAACACAGAACAATAGAATAGGAAATAGGAAGTAAAACACACTGCCCTTTGTTTGTGAGATGCCCAACGATTGGCTAAGAGGACAGCAGAGAATATGATTGGTTAACTGGCTAGTCGTGTATATAAAAACACACGGCAAAATTAACTCCATGCATTTTAGCCTGAAGATTCCTCCGGGGATTAAACGCGGGAACCTCTGTGTAGCTTAATTGCCATAAATATATTTTCCTAATTTACTATATATATAAAAAAATTGTGTGTACGTTCGCAGCATATTTTAATTTAAGCAACCATTATTTAATAACACTGAGTCTTTTTGTTTGATAAGCGTTTTTTATTCTTCCAATTTTCCGAATTTCAATGTTCCACGGAACATAAATACACTAATTTGACCGAAATACCAAATGGACTATTCAGAAAATTGAAAAAAGAATATTCAAGAAAAAAAACACTGTGTTATTTAATAACGTTTACATAAATGAATATATATATATATATATATATATATATATATATATATATATATATATATATATATATATATATATAGTAATCCATGTAATCTAAGTAAAGTAAACATCTACAGGATAGCAATCCAAACAATATCAACCAGTTTTATAAAAAGTGTTCAATATCAAATATAACTTTTATTTATAATTACTTTTTATTTATACTGACATGTACATCACCCGCGACACTGGGATGTCGATGTTATACATTGACATCTTTTAGAAACTGAGATCTCATCAGGCGAACAGAGGTCTTCAAGTGTGCTTTCCAAATATGATCTGAGGGAAGGAACATATTTTCGTTCCGCCCGATGACATTTCAGTTTCTCACAACTGTTGATCGATATCATCGACATGTCAATGTCGCGGATTATGTACATGTCTGTATGAATAAAAAATAATTAATGAAATCATGGAAAGGCCGATGGGGGATAGCACAATCTACATATCGATTGGAAGGAACAGGAAAATATTGGAATTTGCATGTTATCTCTCGTATTCTAGAGACAAAATGCGGCCGTTACTATCGATAAAATAATAATTAAGCTGCTGCTGTGAGCACACCATGTGGTTTACAATTTTTTCATGAATTAAATCGAGGAGAGTAGAAGCCTGGTTTGTCTTTTTGTGGCGCATAATCTATCGACACCTCGGATTTTTATCAATTAGTAATCACTGGTAACGGCTGGTTTGAGAAGGTCTTTTGACAGCGTACGTAGATTTTAGGTGCATTTTTATGGGGAGATAATAAAAAAATGAAGAGAAACAGAACAAAATGTGTGAAATAAAGTAAAAAGTTAATTCCGAGCCGAAAACACGTACATTTTTAAGGAAAAGTAAAACAAGTAATATGAACAGTCGGAGAGAGAAAAATAAAATAAAAACGAATTACCGACTTTAAGTTACGAGAACATCTGGTGTTTCCCGCCTTTTCTCAACAGTAGAGCAACGTCATCTGCTTGGGCAGTCAGCCAATATGTCGCCTCTTTCCAGACATTCGAGCGTCGCCAGGTAAAGAGGGTTGCTCTTCTGTCAGCTGAGCATAACTCAGTCTGTTTATTGTAGCGCAAAATATGGCCGCCGAAGCAAAGACGATAAACTTATTCAGCCTGCAACAACACGGGGATTTTATGATTTATCACTGGCGGCTTGAACGACGCAGAATCCACTAAGCAGCACGAAATAAATTATTTCCTCACAGTAGACATTTTTGCTTCATTCGAGCAGTTTGTAACATAGCAGAGTTTCTATTTATAATGTTTATTTTGAAATTTAAAGGAGAAGGGTGTTTTCTACAATGAAGAAATATCTTTAAAATAGTCAATGATACTTTATTCTTAATTGTTAAGCTGTGAATCTTACACATGATAACATACGTCAGTCACGAGACATTGTTTCAACTGCATGGTCCTTCAACTGTGTGAGAAAAATAATAATTAACATTTGGCTGAGATAAAATATATTCAAATGTGTTTAATCTAAAAATGTTAATAAGAACAAAGGCAAAAACAAACAAGGAAAATAACACGACACGGAATATTTATTTATTAAAAAAATGAAAATAATACAGATTAAAAAAATAACATAATCGTACGCAACAAAGAAATTTATTCTACATTATTTTAGAGCGAAATAAAAGAAATCAAGACTTTAATGATTTGCATAAGACAATATCTAAGATTAATATAAACATGAAAACAGACACTTTGCTAGTTTGTACTAAGATCAAACTGTAAAATATGTTCTAATATTACACTTCATCCGTTCTCTCCACGGTCAGTGAAAGATAACTCTTTCTAGACTTAGGCAATATTTCTGTACAAATCCAGAGTGCCCCATATTGTGAAAATGGATGTTCCCACATTAAAACCGACATTGTTTCTCACTCTGTCTACATGAGGAGCCAATCAGATAGGGCTACTATTTATCGAAAAGATGAAACGGGGAAAGTGTAAAAGCCAGAATATATAAAAGAGAAAATCC
Source organism: Sepiola atlantica (assembly GCA_963556195.1). NCBI lineage: Eukaryota > Metazoa > Mollusca > Cephalopoda > Sepiida > Sepiolidae > Sepiola > Sepiola atlantica. The sequence continues at coordinate 67,794,323 of OY744527.1, read as the reverse complement.
AATCCTATCAACAGAAACCTCATCGAAATCATGAATTTCTGTTAATAAATCGAAAGGAAATATTAATCTAAACATACTGTTTAGGATGATATTCTTTTGTTTTTTATATTTTATGTGCTGTTCACTTTTCCATTTTACATATTTCTATACAAAATACAAAGTTATGAAATATAATTTCCACAGTAGGTTACTAGATTAAACGGTTATGAAATTATAAAAATTGAATATTTAAAAAAGAATACATCTTTTGAAAAGTGTAAATATGAATGGTGAATTCATATGTAGAATAAATTAATTCATGTCGTTATTTTAAAATAGTATAATACAGAACAAGAACATCAGTCAGTCGGGATGATGCTTACTTACGTAAGGATAAGCTAAAGTATGGTCTGGGCCTTATCTATATCTATATTGTACACAGGTATGCCATGGAAACGTTGATAACTTAAAAAAACATTCATGGTGGTTACCGTTATAAAAAAAGCATCAGATCCAGACATCAAATTTGGAAAAATCGGAAGTTGAAATACCGTCAAAATTTTGCCTGTGACCTATCCAATCAATGTAAAAGCTAAAAGTCAAGGTCATATAAGACGCGGGACTTTATGAGCTAAAATATTGCCCAATTATGGAGTCTGTACAGTATAGAGGTTATCGCCAAAATTATGACTTTCAACTTTTCTCATACCTTAACCTTTGACCTAGATATCCTAAAAATCAAATCAGTTCTTATTTGGACCATACCCGATATTTTGACCAGCTTTAGTTAAGATTGCCTAAGCGATGTTGACGTAAGAATACTCGACTGAAAACATGACCTTCTAATAATTTATAATTAGTTATAATTTTATTATTGGTTTAAACATTAAAAAGTAAGGACTAGGTTATTATATACGTTTTCTAGAGGGAAATACGTTTGAATTGTTTAATATTTAGCGACAAAATAAATTAGGTTAATTGAAACAAAAAATATAATGTTATCAATTTCTTGCAACTTTGATGAAATATGTAAGACATTAAACAGAAAAAATAGAAAGAAAAACGCCGGGTTGAAAGGTAAAACGTCTAAGCGAACACGACAAAATAAAGTAAAATTGAAGGAAACGATATAAATAGGGAGGAAAATAATACCAAACAAACAATAACAAGTTGTCTTTGAATTTATATTTTTTCCGATTGTGTTTTCCGATTTCGAAAATAGAAGCGCCATTCTCTTGTAAAAGTGCAAATGGCATACAACCACCGTCTGCCTATTCAGCTTTATGAATACAAGCAGCAAACATCTTTCCGGTTCTCTCACTTATTATTTTTTAACCTCTTTCGTTTAGTTTCTCAGCTTTACAATCTATCGATTCTTTTTAGATTATTGAATGTTCGTAGTCAATAACTATGGTAAACAATTCTTTGAATGATGTATTGTTGCAGCTGAAACAAGCATCTTGATTAAAAGCAGGCCGTGATGGTGTGCTGATTTGCCATGAATTTCTTAATTGGCGTATTCGTGTAGAGGCAGATTTAATAAATAATTGTATCACATAAAAAATGTGTATCTTTTAACTGATTAGTCACTATTTATCAAGTTTGAAAGCCACTCGAGGATGATGATTTATAAGATGGATAAGTTGGCAGATTAATTAGAAATAATATAAGGAGAGCCTTTGAATGAATACAATCTGTTTACTCTAAATGAGTGTTTATGACTATTTGTTAAAATTGGATGTGTAGACAACTTTGATTTCGCCTTTAGGGAAGCAGTCGGGTGATAATGTGTTCCACCGATAAGGAAGTTAAATGTAATATGGTGACAATGAGAAAAGTCATTTTAAAAATAGGAGGTTGCGACTGCCGAAACATTGTGAATGGCAAACATACCTCATCTGAGAAATATCATCAAACCACAGCAGCAGATTGGATTATTGCTAACCTTTTTTCTGATTTCGTATTGGCGATTATATAAAATCTAGTTTGTGAAATATATTTTTCCGACAGGCAATGCTATTTTAATATATAAACGAAAGAATACCATAATTTAGAGAGTGGAACAGAAATGACTAAAGAATGACAGAGATTGTTAGAGGACCGGGGATTGGGTGTAGATTGCCCTGTTTTGGAGAAGATTGCTGAAAATTAATTCTAAAGAAAAATAATAGAAAGTTCAGTTCCAATTCGAGATGTTAACACCGCATATCCAACGCACATCATTATGCTTTTAATAACGTCTTCTTTTGTCTTAGATAATATATGATTATTATTTTATATTTAAAATATTCTTGTGATATTTTCTTTCCTTGCTGTGTGTATATACATTCTCATTCCTGGTCAACGCATATCTTCTGAAACAGATGCGGATAAAAACGTATAGCGTGGCGATGCCAGGACTGATAAACTAAGACGCTTCAACCATATGTTGTCTTCATCGAGAGAGTGGAACTCATTCGTCGATTACAACGCCCCTGGAACCAGTCCAAACTCAGTGGCGGCACACCAATAATATGTTAGTCGATTATCTATGCTGGTTATAGAGATCGCAACGAAGAGGAGCGTTCGGCATCAGTGGTACCTGTTGAAGTCACAGACATACATAGGATAAAGGAGGATGGCCATATTAGGATATAACGCCACGGAGAGAAAGTCCGGTATAACATGTGCCGTAGAAAATAGAAAGATCTGCCTTTTCATCCTGTTGTTTTTTCTAAGCTTTATCTTTGTTTGCCTCTCCGGCGAGCAGACAGTGGGAAGCTCATGTAATGTGTAAAATAATAAAACATCTTGACGTATGAGGTCATTGAGCACGTATGGTCACGCGTTTGACTTTTCCTCTTACATGATTCCAGTTTCAAGAGTGACGAAGACACATAAAGCTCGGCTCCGACATCACTTCTACGAGCATCTTTACAACTAGACATCATTATTCAATGAACTGGCGAGCTACGTTCCGCATAGACGAATCGCGATTTCTTTCGAAAACTAAGACGACGTATACTCCGTGCGCATCGGTGAAATCTTCTATGCTATGCTACAAACATATTCACATTTGCTATGGTGAAGTTATTTTGTTGGCGGTATATTCATACATTTGATTCAGTTATTTTCGAAAAGACTAACTCTAGAGACTGAATACAAAACACGATAAATGTCATTTAGAAAAGTACCAAGGTATCACTACATAGACTGGTATATTTCAATATTTGCCTACACCCTACAATAATGTTTTACATGTTATCATACCGACATTTTTTTTAACATTTTTACTATCAATTTAAATAAGCTTTTATTTAAAGGTGAGATTTAATATATTCGTATTTTTATTGTTTAAGGTCTCATATTAAACGAATTGAATTAATAGCGTTCTGCGTTCGGGTTCTTCAAGGATTCAAGTTCTTAATAACTTCAGATATTTATAGATTATTTTATTTTATCGACATTGATCTTGTATAACAAGTCTGCATAGAATAGATTATATTTAGATATATTTAACACATAGATGCAACATTGACACTTATTACGACCCTGGATCAGAGTAAACTACACATTCACCAAAAATCTCAAATAAAGAAGTATTCAATTTTTTTAATTTTTCTCATCTTTTTGTTTTTATTGTAGATGGGGAATCCTACCGGATGCTAGACATTCACTCGCTATTTTAGTTTAGTCCAACTGACAGATTTATTTAGGATTCTAACCGCCCATTTAAGTGTAATTGTTTTGACTTCTCTTGCACTTTGTTCAACGGATATATTTGCAAGTTTTTAAAAAAATGTTTTACATAAGACCGGTGCTCTTATGATTATTGGAATAATGGATATCTTTTTAAGATTCCAGTTTCTTTTCATGCTGTACACAAAACTTTGGCATTTAGCTATCTTCATCCTCTCAGTTCTGTTTAAGCCAGCATCAGTATTCAGGGTATACAGTTTCATGTGATATCCAATATATATCTCGTTTAACTCATATATTGGACACGCACTACCGCGTCAGATTAAACTTAGAGGAAAAGGAACTAAGAGAATGGGCACACGCTTTGAAATTAGAGACCTCATCACCGAGTTTCGTTTAGCTGCATAACCGTGAATAGACTGGTGTCATTTCAAAAGACGAAAGATTTTAAAAGAAGAGTAGACTTAAAAGTAAAAGAAATGTAAAACAGCTTAGAAATATGTATGCAAAACGGTAGGGTGGCGGCGAACACCTTGCTTAAGGGGTTCCTATATACTTTTGTATTACATTATTATGATGTTGTATTTGGTATATATTGAGAGAGCAGGAGGAATTAATCAACGTTCTATGAACACTGTTTATTCATTATATATATATATACATATATATATATATATATATATATATATATATATATATATATATATATATATATATATGCATGTATATATATATTGTCTGATGTTTTTAGATGATAATTTACATTTTATTTCATTTGGATTATTCGGACTACTATTCTTATTTTGAATGTTATTTTCACTAGGTTTTAGAAGATTATACATCGTTCGAAATGACCGAAAATGGAATACTTACATGTAATATGTTGTTAAGCACACCGGAAAAATTGTTAGACCATTCTACCACTCAAGAAAGTATCTAAATACTGAAGCAATGTTCTACCTGTATTGGAATAAAATACGTCTTAATATATATATATATATATATATATATATATATATATATATATATATATATATATATATATATGAATAGTTACGTACTACATTTGTAAATATATTCAGCGAACGGAGAAACTATTTCCTCACATCTGTGTTATAGACACAAGTAGAAGACTTGTTGTCACATCTGGGAAGATATTGTATAGAGAAATCTTTTCTGCTTTTACAGCCTCTTTCTGACTGAAGCAAGGTTGCTAGTCTTTCTTTACTGTATCGATTTTATCATAATAGGTTCTCGACTGTGCTCCAATCTATGATTTACTATGAAAAACATGCATAACAAAAACAAGTTTAGCTTAAACCACTGTAAATAATTTTCTTTTCTTCCTTTGTGTTTTTAAAACTAAACTGAACTGCAATGAGCAAAGTTTATTTCAAAGAACTACCTATATTTGAACCCAATACCATGGGGCTGCTTTCGAGTTTACTACGACATGCTCGTTTGCATGGCCAATGTTAAAATAACATTGTCGACTGTCTTATTAAATAATCAAATGCTGCTGTCTAAACCATCGTTACGAATCATCACGTTGTTGTAGAACTATCCACCTGATATTAAATAATTAACCTTTATCCTCAAGTAGCTTTTGGACTTTTATAAGCGTAACTTGTTAGTACAAAAAATGATGTGATGAGAATATCTTACTTGATGGGAACAGTTGTATGAATAATCTAAATAGTGTAACTATAATTGATATAAAATAAAACATATCTTTTGGAAAGTTTTGAGGTACGAAAATGATATTTTTTTACAGGGAGCTCAGTTATAATGTTGTAGCTATTACAGCCGGCACCGAAATCATTAGACGTTTACCGAACAAAATTAAAAGAATTCGCACAGACATATATTTTCCAATTTTCTGAGGGGCTTCTTGAATTGTCAAAATGTCATCATTGTTATAGACGGTAACTAAGACAAATATATCATTCATGTAAACTGACAAGAATGTTTTCTTTAGTTTTTCTTTTAAAAATATAGTAAATGTCAAATATGTCCCAATGGTGATCGAGTGCATTTACCAATTCTCCAGTGTTTATTTAGAGGTAGATTATTTTTAATGTTGATATTTTGACAGACACACGGACACACAAATACATATATATATATATATATATATATATATATATATATATATATATATATATATATATATATATATATATATATATATATAGTAAGCAATGAAAATATATATGGCAATCAAGCTACACAGAGGCTCCCGTGTTTCATCCCCGGGGACGTGACGATTCCCCTCGGGGATGAAACACGGGAGCCTCTGTGTAGCTTGATTGCCATATATATTTTCATTGCTTACTACTTAGCTCTACTTACGTATCGAGCACTGTTGAAGTAAATACTGAAAACTGACACATAAAAAATTATATCTCCTTATAATATTTTATGTGGATACATGAAGTACTAATATATATATATATATATATATATATATATATAAAATACAGAAATTCAATGTAACATCAGTACCGTCGGTTTCAAAGCAGGAGGTTGATCCCGATTATCGTCAGCTGATAAACATATTCAGGAATGGTGGGACTTATTCGGTCACGTCTGGGATCACGAAGGACGTAATTTGTGAAAAGTGGGGGGTTACATATGTGTGCGTGAGGGGTTAAATTTAGATTCTAATATTTAAATTTTTAATGTATATAAAATGGTTATTAATTAAAATAAAGCAGAAGAAAAGTATTTTTTTGTAATATATATAAAAATGTAAGCATTTCTGTAGGGTAGAGGTCGGGGTTTAAGGGCCAGGAAGTATAGGGGAAAGACGAAGTAGAGATGCAGGTGTCTGGTGAGACGCCGAGGGGAGGGGGAAAAGGAAGCATCTTGGTGCGGCGTAGTAAACATTGTAGCCGTTGGCTTTAAGGCCCGGCACCGCAGGCTAACTTTTCGACCCCATATCGTTGCATAAAGTGTAAGAGTGGCAAAGAAGGAAATAATACTACTATTAATAATAATAGTCATAATAATAATAATGGTGGCCCGGCGAATTTAAAAGATAAAAATAAAAATAAAAATAAAAATAAAAAATAAAAATAATAATAAGAATAAAAAAAAAACCCGCGTGGCAGGGAAAAATACTGTAGGCATAAGAGTGTTATTAAAATAGCACTGACTATTTAGTGCAACGGTTTCCGGGTGTAAAGCGGGTCCTAAAATGTCATTCTGAGTGGAGTGTGGAGAGGTATAAGGGAATGAATTTGAGGAGCTTGAACATTTTAAAGGTTAGAGGACTTAAATTGGAGGTTATGGAAAGTAGAGGATATGGAAATACTATAGAAAAATTATAGAACGATAACTAAGCCTCGGATTTAACTGACCGATTCGCTATCAACAGGTTCGGCTATTGACGGTCCGAGAGGGCCTGCTGCGAACTTGTTGATAGTGGATCTGGCTCTAAGGGTGTATTAAAAAGATCAAATATTTAAGGGGTCCGGCACGGGAGAAGTCTAATGGAAATTGGATGTCTGTCTAACGGCTATCTATGGCATTATCTAAAGCCGGTGTTTACAAAGAGGTGATGTTTACAAAACAGGTAGTTCTTCGCCGTCGATGGGGGGGGGGGGGAGATAATTAATTGATGAAGGTTGGTTTCTGATTCTAATAGTTGGGGTTGCGTGGGGTAGGTGGATACCTTAATAAGAAATATATAAAAAATAAAAACATAAAAAATATAAAAAATATAAAAAAATATAAAAAAAATATAAAATAATATATATATATACAGGGTGTTTCAAAAGTCTTCGGAACATTACAAATGCGTATATCTCATGAACTATTCCAGGTAGAAAAATGAAACTGGTGCCATTTTAAAGCTTGCTTAATCAAGTTTTTGGTCATACTAATGATTTTCGTGTTATCTTTCCAGGTGCAGTAATGGCGTTCTCTAAACAAGACAAGGCATTTTGCGTCCTCCAATTTGCAAAGACTGAATCGTGGACATGTGTTCAGCGTGCATTTCGCAGGAAATTTAAAAAAGAAGCCCCTAAAAGGAAATCCATTGTCAGATGGCATGCTAAATTTGTGAGAGATGTGTGTTTGTGCCCAAGTAAGCGAACAGGTCGCCCTTCAACTTCAGAAGATGCAGTTGAGCAAGTTCGGACAGCCTTTCAGCGGAGCCCCCGTAAATCAGTGAGAAGAGCCAGCAGGGAACTTCAGCTTGCTCCAGCAACTGTCTGGCGTGTCTTAAGGAAACGACTGCAAATGGTACCTTACAAGCTCAAGTTGGTCCAAAAGTTGAAGGACACTGATAAGCCACTTCGCCGTGACTTTTGCATTGCAATGCAAGAGAAGTTGGAAGATAACGGCTTTGATGACCGGCTTGTTTTTAGCGATGAGGCGAGCTTCCATCTGAATGGCAAAGTTAACAAGCATAACACTCGCATATGGGGTACTGAGAATCCTCATGAACTTCTTGAGCACGAGCGAGATTCACCAAAAGTGAACGTGTTTTGTGCAATTTCCAAGAAAGGTGTCTATGAACCGTTCTTCTTTGAAGAGGCAACTATCACTGGTGAATCCTATCTCAACATGCTGGAAGACTGGTTAATGGCTCAGTTGGAACAAGCAGAATCTGATGACTTCATTTTTCAACAAGATGGTGCACCACCACACTGGAGTCTTAGAGTAAGGCAGTTTCTTAACACAAGGCTGCCTGGTAGATGGATTGGGAGATCTGGGCGAGGTGATGACGTTCTCATGCCCTGGCCTCCTAGGTCTCCAGATCTTACCCCGTGTGACTTTTTCCTTTGGGGCTTTGTCAAGCAACAAGTCTATGTGCCGCCCCTTCCAAGAGATATTGACGAACTAAAGGCTCGAGTAAAGGCAGTTGTGGGAACCATTGACGTCAAGATGCTGGAACGCGTTTGGCAGGAAATGGACTATCGACTAGATGTCTGCCGTGTGACGAATGGTGCTCATATTGAGCAACTTTGAAGATTCCCCACAAAACTTGAAACTTTAACCTTTCCAACGGTACCAATTTCATTTTTCAACTCCTAATAGTTTTTGAGTTATTAAAAATCTTTATGTTCCCAAGACTTTTGAAACACCCTGTATATATATATATATATATTATGAGAAAGGAAAGATGGTAAATATATAAATTTTATTTTTAAGTAAATAAATTTAATCAATACATTACGCAAAAGTAATAAATATATATATATGCATATATGTTTTTATTTATGTATTTATATAGGTGTGCATGTGTGTATCTGAGTGCATGAGTGTGTCCGTATAAGCGTCGGTGTGTGTATGTGTGAGTGTTGCTATGTCTGTGTGTGTGTGCGTGTAGTTAAAGAAAAGGGATACGGACCGATTATAGCCAGTCCTGCCTATAGTTTGAGCTGACCGACTTTCTTAAGCGTTGTTAGGTAAGTGTCATCTTACGCAAACTGGTTTCTCGTCTGAAAATTTTTGAATCTAGCTTGTCAGTTTGTGTTTTTTTATTATTGTGTATTAGCGGATCTACTCTTTGCTCATCAGTATATCCCTGAGGAGGAACCGAATAGGTTCTGAAACAATTGTCGGATACTCAAACTATGTTTATTTTAATATATATATATACGTATAGTTCAGCACCACATTTGTAAATATATGCAGCGAAAGAAGACAGCATTTGCTGACGTAGTTATAGAAGCAATTAGACGAACTATGATTCGTCATGGGACAACGTCGATGCATTAGCGTAAATTAAGTGCATGACTTTTTCAGATTACGATTGATAATTTTATTATTTGGATTATAATAACTACTGTTTTGATCTTGACTGTTTTTCTCACAACGTTTCAGCCGATGTAAATTCCGAACCGCTTTAAGTGTATTCTGCGAACTCGGGAATTTGTCAGGCGAACTCGGAAATCTATACGGAATTTCGAACGGAACCCTTTATTTAATCCATATTCTCTCGTTCCGTCAGTCATAACGAGCAGAAGTCTTAAGTAATTCGAAATTCTATTATTGGTATCGGTCGCACTAGGATTAAATCTTCAACCTCCAGAAGAGTGTCACGTGTGAATTAATTTTACTTACTTCACCCGCAAGGAGCCGTGAAATAACGGATAAGGTACCCTTTCTTTTTTGAATAATATGATTTCCTAGTACTATTAAATGGATTATTACTTTGATGATAAGCAATGTGACTATATCTTTTTCAACATTGCTGTGAAACACACGTAAAATATAAATGTAGTATAACATTTAGAAAAAATGAATTTAAAAAAATGTTTGTGAGACGAAGAAAAATACAAGTATTCATCAACGTATGAAAATAAAGAAATTGTAAGAATAACTGAAAATTATGGTTTCGTATTACTTTTTCTTACAGTACAAGGTTGTGCAGTTATAAATTATATATATATATATATATATATATATATATATATATATATATATATATATATACTATGTAAAGGCTTGGGTGAAGAAACTCCGCGGAGGGGTCAGTTATGAATTACAATTTTCCACCAATAAAAATTGAAAATAAAAACGATATATTTATTCATATATTATACTACTGAAGGTATACACAACATGGTACAATCATCAAATGTTCAAGTTTCGCTTGTTATCTTTAGCCGTTGTCGTAGATGGTAAATCGATGGTACCATGTGGGTTTGGCCTGTAATATATATATATATATATATATATATATATATATATATATATATATATATATATATATATATATATATATATATACACATATATTTATGTATATAGTTATGTATTTGTGTATATATTTATATTTCAAATACACAATTTTAATATCACAAACGTTTTTCAATAGCTCGATTATGTAGGACTAGATGCTGTGATAAAAATATTTTTATATTATAGAAACCATATGAATTAGAGGAAACACATTCTAAAAATATTTTTTTATTTGCATACGATTAATTCAGCCTACAACCAATATAATTTCTAATGTTTGAAACGTATGAGCTATATATTTTTCTTTATGCGGATACTATCAGTGCTCTTAAAAATAGAAGATAATCTTCGAGACAGGAAAAAACTGTGTTGCATTTCGCATTTATTTTATATGTTTCCCCATTATATATTAAACCATTAAAATATTCTTTTTGTTTCTTAAATGGTGTTGTTTTCACCTGTACTAACATATCGTACCATTATCGATACATATCTAAACCGTCCAGAATAAGTGATTTAATTATTTGCCATAAATATAGATATTTCTTTACTTGCAGACAAATACAAGATACATATATCAACCGTTATTGTGTCGGTCGTCGTCTTCTTTTCTTTCTTCAAGGCTTTACTATATCCTTTTGAGTTGTTATTTAATACTTCTTATTCAAAGTTCTAGGCTTTACTATATCCTTTTGAGTTGTTATTTAATACTTCTTATTCAAAGTTCTAGGCTTTACTATATCCTTTTGAGTTGTTATTTAATACTTCTTATTCAAAGTTCTAGGCTTTACTATATCCTTTTGAGTTGTTATTTAATACTTCTTATTCAAAGTTCTAGGCTTTACTATATCCTTTTGAGTTGTTATTTAATACTTCTTATTCAAAGTTCTAGGCGTTACTATATCCTTTTGAGTTGTTATTTAATACTTCTTATTCAAAGTTCTAGGCTTTACTATATACTTTTGGGTTGTTATTTAATACTTCTTATTCAAAGTTCTAGGCTTTACTATATCCTTTTGGGTTGATATTTAATACTTCTTATTCAAAGTTCTAGGCTTTACTATATCCTTTTGGGTTGTTATTTAATACTTCTTATTCAAAGTTCTAGGCGTTACTATATCCTTTTGAGTTGTTATTTAATACTTCTTATTCAAAGTTCTAGGCTTTACTATATCCTTTTGGGTTGTTATTTAATACTTCTTATTCAAAGTTCTAGGCGTTACTATATCCTTTTGAGTTGTTATTTAATACTTCTTATTCAAAGTTCAACATAACGCTGTAAGAGACATGACGATGGCCAAAATTTGCAGAATGTCCAGATCGTACTTGAGGAAATGACAAATACCATGCTTGATAACAATAGTACAGATGTAAAAAAAAGTATTCGTCCTCATATATAGATAAACTCAAAGAAAACTTTGGACTTGTATAATATACGTTGTGTATATTATAGCTGTTCATATACTGTATGTTGCACTTTAGTAAGTTAAACACTCTATAATTTAACTAGCCATTGTGTCCCTATACGCACTTATATTGTTGAGAATGTATGAATCAAAAATCTGCTAAAATCTATGTATAAATACCAATTGGTTGTTTCGCTTCGGAATTAATTAAGCCCAAAACGGTTGATTCGCTGTTAAACAAAGTGACCGATTCAAAGTAAATAATAACATGTTACTATAAATGTTTGCAATACAACACACTGCAATAAATATTCTAAATAAGAAATTTAGTCTGATTGATTATAAAACTAAACGTTTTGATAACATACTAATTTGTTTCTTGTTTGGTAGTGCTTTCTTCTTTGAATGTTATAGTAGAAAATGGAGGCTAACATTGAATATATTAAAAATGGCGGTTGATCGACGCATCGTTATATTTTCATTTCCTGGAGTTTATAGACATTCAAGTGGCGGGAAATTGTCTGTCGTCTGGGTGACGTTCGCATATTCCGATACGCTTAATGAGTGATAGTGACAAATAATGCAACGATCGATCATAAACAGAATTATTTGTACTGACAGGGACATCATTAAAAATACATTATAATTGTAAAAATTAGCTCCCGGTCATGAAAAATAAATCACCATCGATAAAAGCGTTAAGAATGCAATCAGAATATATTTGCCACCATTATAATCTCTACCATCTCTATAATTACAAGAATACAATAACTACTATAACAATGATTTGGTTTGCATAAGATACAAGTGTACCCTTCCCGTCAAAACATAAGGAAACATAGTGATTCGCCACTGTGTGCACAACTATATTCATACGATAAAACGTCTCAATCAGTGAAGTTAATAACGAAATAAGAAAGGAACAGCATACACTTCTACAACTTAAGGTGAGTAGAAAGTGATTGGTGGGTTCACTTTGTGCAGCCTCGTAACTCCCGCTTCCCTTATTTTTGTCCTTTTGTCCTTATATTTCATTAGCAATATTTTTGATAAAGGGGGATGAATTTCTGTGTTCTGGGTCGGAATCTATTTATATAACAATTATCGTTGGCTAGTTTTGTTTACCTTGATGTGGAAAGTTTTTAGCTGTTTACATCAAGTGGCTTCGTCCATTATCTGAAGCGATTTCCATGAATAGAAAATTAAAATAACGAAAGCAATACACGTGAATATCCGTATAGAATGAAGAGTCGAAAAAGAAAACGAAAGATCACGTCTCATTATGGAAATACACTTATTTTTTTTAGAATAAATTTCAGATGACGGGGAGATGTGTATGATAGTATAAATTTCTTTCCTGTCTCCCTTAAACACTTGATCTATTTCGTACGGCAGATTTTTTAGGGACGGATATATATATATATATATATATATATATATATATATATATATATATATATATATATATTTATACAGAAATAAATACACATTGCTTTTTATTATAGAGTAAATCATATTCATTCGATTAGCGCGTATAGCTATGTAAACGATTGTTTTTGAACTTAAGTGTGACAGATTAACTGACAGCAGAGCGTATTATAGAGGTGTATGGACGCATCTTGAAAAAATGAGCAAATAAAACATCATTTCAAACTACAGGCGTGATAGACGAATGTACAGATATATTCTCTTATAAAGATGAATCTATTCAAATTACCCATTTAGCTATGAATATATTATTTCAGACTGAAGGGATACACATGTCGACAATCAAAACATGCCATATAAATACATAGGCGCATTTGAAAAATTATATAGTGAAATCTTATCATAGTCTATATAATAAAATATAGTCGATTTTACAGTGCAACTTCAGATATTATAGGAAAATAACCTCCCGGACTCTGCCAAACAAAATTTTCAAAGAAAATATAGCATCAACTTTCATCCGCTCCAATTTTTCTACTACCACCGCAAGCAGAATCACCGTGTGCTACGTGTAAAAGCTAAACGAACACTAGCTAATCCAGAGTAATTAGCTAACGCTTTAAAATAGCAATAAATATAATCCCTAAAAACAACAACTATTCATCAAGTCTACGGATTTCTGCATCGTTAAACTTTTCCTTTATATTTGAACTTAATTCTTCTTTCTTTCTCTGAATTGATACTTTGATATTTACTTATTTTAAAAATAACATGAGTATTTAATCTTTTAAACACGCATCGCCGGTAAACTTTCTACCTTACCGTGGAATACAGGAAATAGGAATTAATGTCATATATTTCGAACCGTCATTAGTAGTAACCTAACTTATTTTTTTAATATTTTCCTCGCACACCGACGAGCCATTGTACACATTACAGCGATATACAGGGATATCGGAGTCAGTAGTCGTTAACTAAATCATTTTATAACTTTTCTTACAAATTTCCTTTTTGCTAATTACTAGAACTAGAAGTATTTCACCTTCCCTGCCCAAGAACCTCACATATTATGTTTACGTATCACTAAACTATACAATAATATTTACTTCGTATATTAAATTTAAAACTAAAATTGTTCGACTTAGTTATACAAATATTTTATTTTTAAAATGAATTACAATAATTTACATTGGTACATACGGCAACTTTTCAATAAAAAGAAATACTAAAAGAAAAACAATTCACCGTATGTTTATTTTTTATGACAATTTATTATTTTTTTACCAAGAAATTCAAATAATTTTTTTAAGGGAAAGTTGAAAGGTAATTAGATAAGTTTTTTTTCTCGAGAAATTGTTTTTTTCTGAATTGTAAAGAACAGGCGTTTCTGCTTTTTCTCGCTTTTTACGTATGCGGCCGGAACATGTCGAACAAAAAGTCGGTTTATTTTGGTGAAAAAGCTGTACCATATGCAATATTTTACTAGAATAATCAGTTGTATTCTTCCATCGTAATTGTGTACGGGTGAAAAATAGTATTGTCAATTATCTAGATTCGACAGTTCATTATTATACTGCTTACTTGTAAATATGTTTATTTACCTCCGGTAGAAATTTCGTGTGACAGATAAAACAACCTACCTCTTAAGTCCGTGTGACAAAATAAAAGTTCTGCATGAATACAGTTTGGTTTACATGGACTATTTTGTCCCATCACTACTAGAAATGTCAGACTATTTATGGACAAATCTTTTTTAATAACGTAAATTACTTATATTGAAACACAGGCATAATACAAATATGTCAGAAATGGATAGGTAAAGGGTATACAAATGTTTCCAGCGAATATGCCAATTGCCTTTGCTTTCAAACAATTTATGAACTTTTTTGTATGTGTATTTACTTCCCGTCGAAGGTCTATGTGTAAATAACAACCTAAGCCTAAGTCCGTGTGGCAAATAAACACCTCTCCATGATAAAATTTAAGCAAAACATTCATAAAAATAATTAGTTTGAACGACATAAATCGTTTTAAAGCAAATACACTCCGGCTATTCGTCGAATGTGTGACCTATTTGCGTAAACACAACTTTCAATCGATTATTTATGGATAAATCTTTTTTAATCACGCAAATTACTTGCAGTTAACGGCGATTTTATTAACTCTGTAGATTACATAGTATTCAGACAGTGGGTGGTTCAGTGCAACACCGATTGACGTTAAAACTCATTATTTTCTATTTCACCCGGGAAACTCTGGGACCCGTGTCCTGTTAGTAATGAATAAAATGATCGATCGGCTATAGTAATCAAAATTGTTTTCAGTAGGAAAATACAGAAAAAGAACAGTTTATGATACATATTAGTAACCACTTACTGTTAAGGCACATTTAAACTCTTATTCTAATCTGCATTTAAACACTAAGCAAAGTTGAACCTGGTAACAACTTAGGTGAGTTACAGTTTAAATTCGTAGGTGCGGTAAGTTGGAAAATGGAAGTAACTGGAAAGAGTTAGTTCTCTGATACAATTGTGAATAGTACGGGTCCATTACTCATCCTTCAATTTCTGAATTAATAGTAGAGTAGAGTAGACCCTTAAGCCTTCGTAGGGTAACTCTTTGATACATCATTTGCAGATGCGAATAATGCATATGCAACTGAATCATAATGCGTGACTTTTCCATGAGATTAACATTTATTTTTTAATTCTTTGTATTTGTTTTTTTACTGACTATAGAAGTAACTATCTCTTCTTCCCCATGTTTTAATTAATATATTATGGTCTGATCAGTGTTAAGAGTAACGACATAATATCTTAATAGGGTATCATTTGTTAGAATGATTGATACATATATTTGCTAGTACATATATTTGCTGATGGAAATCCTGCCAGTTAGTATTGGAAACACAAAGCGTTACGGTTATAAGATCAAGAGCATAATAAAAATGGCAGTTGGACTATGATATATCGATACGTTTAATACGCAAGTCTATATGACATCCGATATGAAAGACAGAATAGAATCTCAGTAAGAAGCGAGTAAGTACGATCTCGTGTTAAAATGGATTAATGAATTTTCAGTTTTAAAAACAATGCGCTTAACAAATTGGTTCTATTTCTAGCCATCTTATTTTATGGGCAAAGATTGAAACCACAATGAGACAATCACGACTAAATGTAATTGTCAAACGATTTTTAAAATTAATTGTAAAGTGATTATCAGTGCTTCTCTATACACTTATTCGTCTTCTCAACTTATTTACCTGCTTATTATGAGCAAAGTATGTATCTGCGCCTCCGATTTCAGCTCTACATCTGAACATCGTATTGAATACACGCAAGCAGTGAAACAAGTCTTTGTCAGTGAGGAAACCAATAACTGAGAAGACGCGCATATCGAAGATATGGTTTAAAATAAAGGTTTCGGGCTCACATGCGCGATTCATATGAAGTACTAAAGGCCGAGACGAGTACATGAAACTTGTACACTTTATAGAGTAAGGGTTAATAACATTTTCAATTATACCTAATTATTACTATTCTTATCGTTTTTATGTGTCTACTACTGAGTCAAGACGTCAGTCATAATGCATCAAATAGTATCTTCATAGTAACACAAGGGTTAAGGCTGTCGACATCGAGAAAACAAAGACGACTGTCGGCAATTCATCGAATAAGCAAAGATTAACGGGTGCTGTTTTAAAGTGTTATTCTCCTAAAAATGTTTACCTATGTTCTACCTAAAACGATACTCTGTTTTAAAACGAAATTGAGTACTTTTGGTTATTAATATCGTACAAAATATGAATAACGGAATAGCTTTATTTAAAAACGATATAATTTATCACACAGATACTATTAATTTAAATCAGTAGAGCACTGAACGAAAACCACTGGAGTCTTCACTTGGTACCTCACTATGTTTAGCAACAGTGATGAGTTCTAGAGCCGACCAAAGTCGTAACTATATATAAATATATATATATATTTATATATATATATATATATATATATATATATATATATATATATATATATATATATATATGTGGGTGTGTATTATCCACATACACGTGTTCTGTCTCTACAACTCGCCAGTGCTGCTACACGTTTCTTTACTGTCTTTTGAGATCATAATGTTTATCCATAGCGGGCGAACAAATAAAATGGCCTAAACCTCGTGATACTCATTTCCATTACTGAATTTCTAACATTTTTGTTGTTATAAATAAAATAAAGCAAAGCGTCGTATTTACTTTTTGTGAATGGCAAGCGATACTACAATGTCAACTTTTTGTTTGATCGAAATAGAATATATTTCTCAACGTACCTCTTGCAAAAAGGTTTCAGAATATATATGGTTATGGGTGTCTATCTCCCAAATTCTAGCAGGTGTTCGTGAACAAATTAAAATTCACGAACTATAAGTTTATTATATAGAAGATATACGGGAGATGATAGTATGGTGGTGTGTTACAATGGGTATAATGACTTTATAGTTAATCATCGGTGATGTTCGTTGTTGAATAGTTGAACTCTGACCTTTAAAGCATTTAAACATTTTCATATATTCTTTCTCTCTCTCTCTCTCTCTCTCTCTCTCTCTCTCTGTCTCTCTTGTGTTTATACACATTTTTTGTCCATTCAAACGCATGGGTGATCGATCTCTTCCTAACTTTAAGGCAGACAATACCATCAGCTTGTTGTTCGTCTCAAACACTTTTTTCTCAGATTTAAAATTCCATTCATGTTTTGACACACACCGTGCGTCGGCGGCCATGTACAGAGACGCCACATCTTCAGAAACAATAAAAAATGGCTTAAACGAAGAAGCACTTTCATAAAAAAATTACCATCGGTTGACCAGACATTTTCCAGTAGGCATATTTGACTTTAAAGAAAGGGAATGGCGACCACAAAAAAGAAAAGATAAAATGATTATTTAATTAATTCGAAACGAATAAAGAACCTTTCTTGATTTAATTTATAGAGTAACATCATGATGCGGATCACAAAGAAATGTTGAGTGTTCCGCATGGAAATGTCAGCATTTCGCCTCAAAGTGAATACTCTTAATTCTTAATCTACATGAAAACGTTATTCAATATATATATATATATATATATATATATATATATATATATATATATATATATTAATAACATTTATACGTACATAAAATAAATTTATGGCAACGTGTTTCTGGCTCACAGGCGTCATTAGTATGGCTAACTTAGAAAAGGATCACCCATTCAATTGCAGTGTATAGTTTTAACTCCGGACAATGACGCTTTGCCTATAAATATGTACGGTTTTTATAACCTAATTAGTTTAATGTATTCTATGTAATTGTTTTTATTGGTGATAATAGCGTTTGTTACTTTGCTTACTACTATTTAGATTATTCACTTCCTAATCTTCTGCATTAATCTGTATCACTTAAAAGTGAACAATCGAAATAGTAGTAAGCAAAGTAAAAAACACTACTATCACACATTAAAACAATTACATAAAATACATCAATATATATATATATATATATACATAAATATATATATACATATATATACATGAATATATACATGAATATATATATATATATATATATATATATATAAAGTTTAGTATGAGTATATATAGATTATATATGTTGCAAATATTTGTGCGTGTGTCCTCGCATCAGATTTTAAAGCTTGATCTTGCTCGCGGAACCAATAACATATTTATAATTAACAGATCACTGCCATTGTTTTAGTTTCAGTTTGACTACACTTTTAATGCTGTGGATGAGTAAAAATGTGACAAATCACCCTTTCAACTTTCAAATACCTCCGATTTACATAATATTGTACTCATAGGAATCGAAGCCTAAATAAAAAAGGAATGACAATATTCCAAGAATCTCTGAGTATTCAAAGGGCTGATAACGGACATAAAATGCATAAAATACAACATTTAAACGTATTGCCCTTTATTCGTGTCTTTTTTATCATGATATTCGTTATTTCTATGATAAATTATATCATAATTGACTGTAAGAAACACAATCGGTGATAATGGCAACCCAAACTTCAAACAGACGTTTCTGTCTCTAAAACGCTGAAATGGCACTAAATAAATTTCCAGCTCGATGACTTTCTCTCTGCTCTAAAAAACGCACTCGCTGCTTTTAATCTGTATTTTTATTTAAGTTAGTTGAGCTCCATACATGCACATTTGTTATTCACATAATCAAATCAGGCCCAACTATATAAATCTACAATTATGAATAAAAGTTCTTTTCTCCTGGGAGATGACCATACACGACATATAATGCATCTCATTCGCTTTTCAGCTGGTAAGTTTCTGTCTATATTGTAATAGATATTAATGTTTATGTATATTTCAAGTTAAAATATTATTAACTAACTATTATACATTTTTGAAAATCGATTTGATGCGGGTAACGTAGTATATATTTATTTTAATTCTGATTCATACAAAGAAATGTAAGGGAGAATAACGCTTACTTATCAATAAATGTACCCATGGATTCAGAAATGACTTCATATTCTCATGAAATTTGATCATATATGTCAAATATAAAATGTGAATACATCGATAGCTTCTGTCCTACTATATCCATATTTAATTCTGTGACAATAAAGAGGACACACACCATCAGGAAAAAAAGGAAGTGATTTGCATGTCGTATGCAAATTTTGAAAGGGCTTCTCTTTCATAGGTGCAGGTGTTTATGCGATTTGCATATGTGGATATTAGGTAAGATGAATCAAGAGGACAGCTGTGAAGGCCAGAAGCGATTTTGGATTGGAGAGAGAAAAGCAGAAAGTGGGTTGCACGAAATTTGGTTGGAATATGAAAGACAGCAAAAAACGTTTGGAGAAAAAAGCAGAAACTGGGTTGCCCAAAATTCGGTTCGGTTGAATTACAGTCAAAACTTTTCTTATTTTATTTTTCTGGCACAGTAAGTTAACAAGCTATCTCGGCTTAAAATGGACAACCGTTTTGACCTAACGATAATTCCTGAGTTTGATGAGACTGGAGCAGTTGTTGAATGGATTGAGAAGGTGGAATTAGTGTGTGATTTATCTGGAGTGAAGCGGCTTGAAAATGTCATCCCACTTCGGCTAACTGGGGGAGCATTCGCAGTTTACCAGCAAATAACTAAAGAAGAAAAATCCAATGCAGCACTAATTAAGGGAGCTCTATTAACTGCCTTTGCCGATGACAGATTTACAGCGTATGAGAAGTTTGAGGCACGTGTATTGCGCCCGGGTGAGACTGTAGACGTATATTTGGCAGATCTGCGGAAACTGTCAGTGCTATTTGGAGGAATACCAGATAATGTGTTGGTGTGTGTCTTTGTACGGGGGCTTCCCAACCCTGTGAAAAGGCCGTTGCGGTCCGCCTCTAGAGTGGACGATATGACTTTAAAAGAGCTGTTGGCTCGAGCTCGAGCATTGATGAAAGACAATGCTGAAGTGGAGGAACCAGTTGTGGCTGCGACACAGCCTACCCGAATCACTCAACTACCTGTGGGCATGGGGCAATCTGATTATACGTGTTACAAATGCAACGGCCTTAATAATTTTGAAAGAGACTGAATGCAAAGGAGGTAGACTACACGTCAACGATGTTATCGGTGCAAAAAGACTGGTCATCTGGTAAGAGATTGTCCGGGAAACGAAGTTGGGGACAAGACATCAGCGCCAGTCTTTCCCACAGTCAGAATGTGAACTCGGCGCTACCTGTCATTACCATCTATGTTGATGATGCACCATGCTTGGCTCTCCTTAACACTGGATGCTCACGTTCTATCTTGAGTGCAAAGCTATGTCGGGCTTGGTCAAAGCAGAAGATAATGGTAACTACAATAACCGGCGCTACGCAGGCCTGCTGACGAAATGGCACCATTAAGATTCATACAGAGACTGGTAACGTTGCCACAATCAAGGTGCTGATTATGCAAGGTAAACCTCTTGATTTCGATATGTTACTTGGCATTGACGCCATTAAGGCACTCGGCGGCTTTCGCATCATCCAATCTGGAAGTGTGGAGTTTGAGGAGGCACAACCCATCTGCGCAGCACTTTGTATTAACGAAACTGATTTTGTTGCCAAATTTGACGAACGGAAGAAAATGTGGGGTGCAGCATGGAAATGGTCAGCAGGTTATGCACTAGAGAAACTGGAAACTCGGATTTCTGAATATGCAATGTCTAATGAATTAAGGGAAGATTATGAATGCGAGTTGCAGACCTGGATAAACAACGGTTGGTTTTATCCATATGATCAGGAGGAGTTTGCCCTCCCGCCAACGGACTAATACCACTGATGGCTGTGCTACAGGCCAATTAAAATAAGGTGCGTCCTGTGATGGACTGTCGTGAATTAAACACCTATGTTGATGCATTCACTGGCGATGCAGATGTTTGCGCAGTGAAAATGCGAGAATGGAGACAGAAAGGAATGAATGTATATATTCTGGACCGCAGGAAGGCATACCTAAAGATCCATGTTGAGAGATCTCTCTGGTCGTACCAGACAGTCATATTTAAAGAACAAAGATATTGTCTAACAACGTTAGGATTTGGCTTAAATGTAGCACTTCTTATAATGCGGGCTGTGCTCGTGGCTGTGTTAGCCAAGGATGAGAAGAAAAAGAGAGCAACGTCGGCGTATATTGATGACATATATATTAATGAGGATGTGGCGTCGGCAGAATCTGTAAGGAAGCATCTGGACCTGTACGGACTAACTAGTAAGGCCCAGAAAAACTGAAAAATGGTGCTCGAGTGCTGGGATTAGAAATTTGGGCAGAGCATGCCCAACTGCGATGGCGGCAGGGGAACTAGTACTGTGGATGCGCCGAGAACTATGACACGAAGATGTATCTTCTCCAAGTGTGGCAAACTGGTGGGGAACTTTCCAGTGTGTGGATGGCTTCGAGTGGAAACAGGCTTTATTATACGTTATGCTACAACTGTTACACAGTACTAGGATGGAGCGACCAGCCACAATCTGCCACTTGTGTGATCATACGATCAGGGAAGGAGTGTGACAATAAAGAGGAACACGCACCATCAGGAAAAAGAAGGAAGTACTTTGCATGTTGTATGCAAATTTTAAAAGGGCTTCTCTTCATAGGTGCAGGTGTTTATGCGATTTGCATATGTGGATATTAGGTGAGATACATCAGGAGAACAGCTGTGAAGGCCAGAAGTGATTTTGGATTGGAGAGAGAAAGGCAGAAAGTGGGTTGCACGAAGGTTTGTTGGAATGGGAAAAACAGCAAAAAAACGTCTGGAGAAAAAGGCAGAAAGTGGGTTGCACAAAATTCGGTTCGGTTGAATTACAGTCAAAACTTTTCTTATTTTATTTTTCTGGCACAGTAAGTTAACACATTCTGAATTGCTATTTAATCTTTTCCCCCAAAGCATTTTTTTGCAACAAAAATGTATTTTAGTTAAGTTCTGTAAAAATATTTATTCCGACCCTGAACAGTGTTAGACTGAAGCGATTTCTGACTAAGTCTTTTGACAGCATGGCTGCTTATATAATACACACAAATATCTACAATTCTGTATCCATGCCAGATACACAATATTTTTCTTTTGAATAAAACTCAATCTTTTTATTTCTTTAAATGATTTGAATACCTTAATACTAGCTTGATCTTATACATTCAAAAAAATATTTTAATTGCGTCTTACTGTAATGATTCAATAAGTAGTACATTTATTGACAATACTAAACATTTAAATGTTCGTGTTATTTAATAACTACGAAATACCATCCTCGCAGTAACTCACTTACGTAGTCGACCCATTCCTTTTCATAGGGGTGTAAATAATTGTGTATATTTCTATACACAAGTACTGGAAGAAAGGTGATACTTGATGTAAATGAAAGTAAAACACATGCCATTTATTAAGCCAAATACAAGCTAACATTCTGGGTAGTAATGCGAGAAAAGAGACAACAGGAAACGGTTCGCGTGCAGCGGATGTAACGTAACTTGCAAACATCAATTTATAGTATTAATTAATTTCGCTGAAATATATCCTGGTCGGACACGTCGTCATTTCCTTAGTAATTAAAACGTCTCAGATGACAAACAATAAAGCCACCCCATCCGAAAGAAGGCGGCAATGACTGGGAGGATGACCTCCTGTTACTTGTGCAGCTGTCATGGTTCCAAATAGCACACACACACGATATATTTCTTAATAACCTACCACTAACTCTGTACTCGACTGATAATATTAGAAAAAAGAAAAGGTGACTGTACTCGCGCAGATAATTCATAATCTCAGGGGTGATTTAAAGTAAAATTTGATCAAAATGTCTGGACTCTATTTCCATAAGAGGTGATAATGCCTGGAAGGAGACATTCCGTTGCGAGTAATTAACATAAAAAGGGGTAAATATGTGTGTTTGTATACTAACATTGAAGAAAGGTAATATTTGATATGAATAAGTAAAACGACGTATGCTCTTTATAAACACTATCACAAACACTAAATCCGGTTGAAATACGGAAAATTAGACACGCAAGTATTAAATGTCCATGTATATACTTAGAATTAAATTTTCCGCAAAAATGCCCCGGTTCATCTCGTCGGCACTCCCTCACAGATGCTAGCACCTAAGGAGACAGGTAATAACCCTTGCGTAAGGGGTTACTAATGGCTGGGAGGAACACCAGCGGTTACATTCGCAACTAGTGTGAATTATTAATAACAGAAAAACGCTATATTTCCTTTATATCTGTTGTGAAGTTGTTCCACAGTAAATAAAAAATAAAGGAAGTCAAGTCGAGGGTTGGTTTAACAAGTGTACTAACAAAGTAAGAAAGTGACTAGCTCTTGGCTATACAGTTATAAGACTGTGCTTTGTCTTCAGTGTCTCTGGTGACTAGCACTATTTATTGTGACAATCGGTGTAGTTTCTCCTGTGTAAGAACGACCGGTGTAACAATATCATAATAGTAACGTGTTTAAAGGCAGGGAAACAGTACGCGCGCATAGCACATGACGAAACCGTAAACAATCAAAGGGAACGTGAATTGGATTTCGCTAAAACGGGACCGTTATAATGAAAGGAATACGTTATAAACAAAACACACTTTAAATTAGATTTCGCTAAAAAGGGCCGTTTTAATCAAACGTAACTGTTATAATCAAAAGAACTGTTAAATAAGATTTCGCTAACAAAAAAAGACCAGTTCCGTCGGCACTCCGTCACTTATGATAATCCATCAGCTACAGGCAACAGACCTACCCATCTCATCGAAAAAAAGCGGTGATTCATTGGAAGATATCATCTCGGTACTGTTGCAGATGTGATCATTTCATGAGTAAAATAAATTTCGGCAAGAAGTTATTATTTACAAATCAGATGTATATATCATGAAAGTCTTAAGCACACTATTGGGACACTAATGCCCATGTTATAGCTGGTCTTATTTTGAACGTTGAATGTTTATGATTGTATTTACAACTGGTAGTTGAAATAATATTAATTTCTCATGAGACGTTAATAGTTAGAATCATGATGGCAGACATCGTTTTTTTAACTAAGAAGATTTATGCTTATAATACGTTGGAAAATATAGTTTGAGTGCAAAGATAGATTAGGGGAGACTTGAAAATTGTTCTATCTTTCATCACTGGTCATGTGACATTCGTCAAGATGTCTATGACATTAATTTCGAAAGATTGAGGGCATCTACGTAATAATCAAAGTAAAAGCAGAGTTTTGTAGAGGGATTAACTTTAAACTCTCTCATACGCATTTTTGCAATTCGTTCACATTTTTACATTTCCGATAGAAGTTTAGGATAAATTTTCTTTGGTCAAATACGTGTAGGTGCCATCTTTGTTTCTAATAATTTAATTCCGAAATGTAATTAAAATATTAAATGTGATTATACATTTTATAGAAACACCATATATATATATATATATATATATATATATATATATATATATATATATATATATATATATATATATATATATATATGTATAGTCTAAAGAAGCTTTGTGTCATTTTAAACACAAGAAAAAATAGTAAAAAAGAATGAACATGCAGTTTAAATTCCTAGGGAAACTAACTAAATCCAAGATATCGCAGACTTAGCATTCGTTGGAAAATTCATAAATGAATAAGGGGCGATTCAAGTATCTAACAGTGAAACAAAAAACAGGGGACCTTAACTTTAGCGTGACATATTAAAACGGGGATCATCAGCTGTTTACCTTGTAACTGTTTCGAAGATTTAAAAACAGGACAGTTATAATATTCATAGCTCTCTACTGGTACTGATCAAACGACCATTTCCCCAATAATCAAATGTAGGAATAAGGCAGCTGAAATTTCACTTATATATGCATAACTAAATAATAATATACTACTACTACTACTACTACTACTTATAATAATAATAATATACTATCCTCAAGACTACAGTGTGATAAATGGCATATCAAATAACATTAATAATAATAATAATAATAATAATAATAATAATAATAATAATAATAATAGTAATAATAATAATAATAATAATAATAATAATAATAATAATAATAATAATAATAATAATAATAATAATACTATCCCAAACATTGCACCCAAGAACCATTCTGCTATATGGTTGCTAGCAATAAAATTATATAGGAATAAAAGGTGCATTGAAAAAAAAAGGTTAAGTACCTTAGGCACTAGATAGGCAAGCCGATAAGAGGAAGGAAACCTAGCCACACATATCTAAATACCCAATATATAATCTAAAGAAGCTTTGAACAATTTTAAACAAAAAAAGAAGAAAAAAAGGAACATGCAGTTTAAATTCGCAGAGAAACATATATATATATATATATATATACATTATGCAGCTATATATATATATATATATGTATATATATATATATATTTATAAATTATGCAGACTCACATTTTGAATTATATAATACGCATGCGAAATTCTCGAATGAAACCGCGAGTCATCAATAATATTACACATTTTTAATAATTATTGCAATGTTAAACATTGGTCTTATTACTGTAATCGTTATTTTATTTTACGATATAT
The DNA here is from genome assembly GCA_963556195.1 of Sepiola atlantica. Classification (NCBI taxonomy): domain Eukaryota; kingdom Metazoa; phylum Mollusca; class Cephalopoda; order Sepiida; family Sepiolidae; genus Sepiola; species Sepiola atlantica. Next base: position 67,768,032 of record OY744527.1, on the reverse strand, counting down.
ATAATTTGTTTTTCACACACACACACACACAAAAACATATATATATATATATATATATATATATATATATATATATGTATATATATATATGCGTGTCTATGAGTGAGAAGGTAGGTGTTTGTGTATTTATGAAATATGTAATAACGTCATTTCTTCTATTATCACCATTGGCCGTAAGTTTTAGATAAACATCAGCAAATGAATAAAGATCTAAAACACACGTTAAAGAACCTATTAATAAATACTAAGAATATAACGGATGGCGTGAATAGATAGAATCAGAGAACGTTAGAGGGCATCGGAGGCATCGATTGCAACAGAAAAAGAAATGAATTCGAAATGTCGACAGCAAGGAATGACGTCAAGTCAATTTAATCGATTGTATTATGCCTAGTAAAAGATTTCTAACTACATTTTTTAAAGAAAATAATAATGCGATTTCAATAATAAATAAATTGGAATAAACGATCAAAATAAATATGCGATTAATCCGTATGTTATTAGTTATAGCCAAGAGGACACTCCCAACATTTCGTGCTATTCTAATCAATGGTGTTCGCTCCTATTGATTTTTAATATTATTTTTTTAAATTATCATTATTATAATTAGCAGTAATATTTAAATTTGGAATCTGCAGATCCACATTTGGTATTGCAAAACTATTTGTGCTAAGCGTATTGAAATTGTATACAATATCTGCAATACTGTACGCGGCATTAGTATTATTGGTAGAATACACTCTCATTCCAAAGCTTATTTTACACTGTTTATAAGTCTGGGAGAATTTTATCACGTTAATTAATAGAGAACATATCTGCAATTATGTTGATTTATTCGGAGAAAGATCTCAATTTGTATTATTTGGTGTATTCGGACTACTATTATCACTTTGGTTTTTATGTTCCTAACTTTTTAGACTGATGTAATTAACGAGCTCTTTCAGGTGCATATTGTCGTACTTGGGAACCTTCCAGTGGAACTTCAGAATATTTATGTCGAACCCGAGAACTTGAGTTTCGAAGTTAATCGTTCATTTAATCCATGAGGGTAGATTATTCTCATTCCTTCAACCCTGATTGGATTGAAGTGTCAATTTGTTATTCTTAGTTATAAAAAGTTGTATTAAGGATGACACCTCACACCACTAGAAAAGTGTCAATAACGATTTCCACCATTAAGCGATGTGCCAATGTATGAATTTTGGGAGTGTTAAACTTAATATTGTCTAGACATGCTGTATTCATACTTATCGCTATATATTTTCTTAATCGCTGGAGACGTTTATAAATTAACAACAAGATGAGAATCGTAGCGACAAAAAGTAATACAACATATAAACTCTCATCTGAGGAATTCGAAGCATAAACCCTCAACATCTTTAATTTCTTTTATTTTTTCGGGCCATATTGATTCATGAGAATAAGTTACTTCGTAGACGTTTAATATACAATAATTCACTGAAATATTTGCAGCTAGTTGATATCACCAGATACCGCCAGATATCACGCCCTTTTCTGTATACCTGTATCTAGTATACTTATTCGATTGAAAGACGACAGAAATCATATGTATGTTCTATTTCATCGAAAAATATAAGTGTAATAGCGGTTAGCCAAAGAGACTATTTCCTTACAATATGTATTTTCTATATGATTTAGTATGATTTTTTCTGTAATTCGGCTCAACCGTCTATAACACCTTAATGTTAAGGTGAAGTGGCCAACACACGTTTAAATTGTTAAACATAAATATTTTCTTTCTCTGAGAATAAATTACGGCTGCTGTTTATGAGTTTTATATATTATTCACTGAAATATTTGCAGGTAGTTGATATCACCAGATAACGCCAGCTATCACGCTATTTTCTGTAGACCTGTATCTAGTGAGTAGGCTTATTCGATTGCGAGACGGCAGAAATCATATACATGTTCTATTTCATCGAAAAATATAAGTGTAATAACGGTTAACCAGAGAGACTGTTTCTTTAAAATATCTATTTCTTATAATAAATCACGGCTGCTGTTTATGAGTTTACCGAATGGCATGCATCATTTGAGCATCTGGCTTTTTCTGATTTAACTTCAATATCCAAATTATGATGATTTATAGCTTAATCTGAAGATGCATAATGTTGTGTAAGGAAAATTAAGATATGTATCATAACATTAAAGTGAGGAAATGTATATATATATATATTTAGCATCTATATATTAATACGCTAAGGTGTACGTACGTGTGTCACGCTTCCGGCAAACGCTCTGCGCATGCGTGCCGCACCTAGATTATTAACAACATTTAATTAGTCTAATTTTTGCATCAAATTTTAAGTATTTCCCTTTAGCGCAACGGTTAACGACGTAGTATTTTTATCTTTGGCCCGACTGGTTTATAGTTCGATCCCAGCCAACCGCTACGATTTTTTTTCTACATTTCGAGGGGATGGGGAAGAAATAATACATTTTTTTTAATCACCTGGTCAAAAAGTACTTTTTTGTGTTGCTTAAAACTTAAAACTATTTTTTATTTTGGCGTTTTTAGGGCATGTCTATTATTTATTTATTTTTTTTGTTTTTTGAACGGACGTTAAGCAATGTTTTTTTTTTCAATGATAGTTTGAACTAAGTATTTATTTTTTATTTGCACCACTTCTTAAAGTGTTAAAACATTTATTTATTATTTTTGGATGGTAAGGGATCAGTATTTATTTTTTAAATGTTTTGAACGGACAATAAGCAATGTTTTTTTTGTTTTGTTTTCTCAGTGAAACACCGAGAGCGTGGTCGAAAGAAAGAGAGAGTGTGTGTTCGTAAGAGAGGGAGGGGGGAATAGAGAAAGAGTGAAAACGCAATAAAAACAAATAAATAAATCGCAAAAAGTAAACTTACTAACAAATAGAAGGTGCTTTGTTACATTAGGACCCGCGCTAACTTTGACCCCGTCGTTAGGGTTAGGGTCAGTGAGGGGTTAGGGTTAGCTATAAAGTTCAGGGTCATTGGGGGTTAGGGTTAAAGTTAGGGTCAGGGCCAAAGTTAGCCCAGGTCCCAATGTAACAAACTACCAAATAGAGACGTAAAAAATAAGACAATGACAATGATATTGTATAGTTAACATCTGAGAAGTTAAGTTTCTTATTTTGTGTCACGATCTGACACTCCCATTTAATAAGATTTAGTATTTACTTTTGCCCCTGACAACGGGGGAGGGGAGTCGCGACCGATAGTGATTGCTGAAGAGACAGCTTTTACCCCGACAACTGAGTAATATAATAAATATATATACTTCCATCCCGTCACGCAAAATTTTGGTGAGTAAGATATGTGCATATTTCTAGCCACCGGATAATATTATTAACAGTAAATTATACAGATTGATGTAGAAAACACTGTGGAATTCCTTTTTTTTTCAGTGAAACACAGAGAGCACGTACGAAAGAAAGAGAAAGTTTGTGTTCGTAAGAGAGAGATAGAGGGAGAAGATAGAGAAAGAGAGAGAGAGAGAGAGAGAATAAACGTAATTGAAAAGTGAAAACGCAATAAAAACAAATAAATAAATCGCAAAAAGTAAAAAAAAAATTAACAAAAACGAAAGTGAGGAAAGTCGTGATTCAAAGCAAAATAAAAAAGAAAATCTAATCGAAAAAAAAAGTAACAAGCATAATTTCGTTTTATTTCGGAAGCCTGCCAGATTTTACGGTATATCAACCCTTTTTAGTAGAGTGTCCATCGTACACGCGTTATTTGAATGCAAATTATTAATTTTTTAAAAATATTTCACTCTTATCTGAGGGGTGCTCATAATAAAACAAGCGTAACTTACTAACAAATAGATGGTGCTTTGTTAGATTGGGACCCGCGCTAACTTTGACCCCGTCGTTAGGGTTAGGGTCAGGGAGGGGGGTAGGGTTACCTATAAAGTTCAGGGTCATTGGGGGTTAGGGTTAAAGTTAGGGTCAGGGTCAAAGTTAGCCCGGGTCCCAATGTAACAAAGTACCAAATAGATACGTAAAAATAAGACAAGAGCAATGATATTGTATAGTTAACATCTGATAAATTAATTTTTTTTATTTCAAATATTTATTTAGTTATATTGTCAAATTCGTCAAACAAAAATGGCGTTCGCTTATTTTAGGTGAGGTGGTCGCTAATTTCAGACTTTATAAAAGGCTAAATTGTCCGATTACAGTAGAGGATCTCTTTACATTACCGGCTAACCCGAGATGTAGGGGAGGGCGCCACTCTTTCCCCAGGACTGCTTCATTGTCCTTGATCCTGACCTTATAATACTGAGAGTTTTAGCAATGTTTGTTTTCGTCTTTGCTATGACTCAACCGAGGATAGAACTCTGGTATCCCGTTTCATTAGCGGAAACGCTTACCAAATGGGCCGGTTTCAGGCTTACGGTATGTATTTATTTATTTATTTATTTATTTTATTTTATAATATTTAAAATTTCTTCTTCTTCTTCTTCTTCTTCTTCTTCTTCTTATTATTATTATTATTATTATTTATATATTAATACGATAGAGTGTGTGTTATTTATTTTGTGTGTCACGATCTGACACTCCTATTTAAGAAGATTTAGTGAAGAGACAGCTTTTGCCCCGGCAACCGAGTAATATAAATAAATATATATACTTCCATTCCGTTACGCAAAATTTTTGTGAGTAAAATATGTGCATATTTCTAGCCACCGGATAATATTATTAACAGTAAATTATACAGATTGATGTAGAAAACACTGTGGAATTTCCACAGGGTCCCGCTAGTAAAATATAATAACACGAAATCACATAATTGTCGATGCAATAATTTATTTCAACGCTGCGGTTTTTTCAAGCATCACTCAGACAATTACATTTTTGAGACTCAAAAATGTAATTGTCTGAGTGATGCTTGAAAAAACCGCACGGTTGAAATAAATTATTGCATCGACAATTATGTGATTTCGTGTTATTATATTTTATGTTATTCTTGCTCTGTTTACTACATTGAGCTCTCATACCCAGATTTCCTCCTGGAATTATTCCATTAAAACACAATATATATATATATATATATATATATATATATATATATATATATATATATATAAATATATATATATATATATATATATATATATATATATATATATATAAATATTTGTTATTGTTTATGATCTATGTACGTATACGTTTCGTCCTTTTTAATCTGGACTCCTCAGCAAAGAGAAACCCTGGATTACAAGTATTTCATTATATTTTTAGGAAATATATACACTTGCATCTGAATCCAATTTTTATATCTAGCCATGGGTAATTGCACCAAGCCAAATATTAAGACCACTTGATCAACAGGTACTTCAAACATCATCTTTAAATATATAATGAATACTTTTCATCTGAAAGAACTAGCAGCTTGAACAGAAAAAAAAACTATCAGTTTTAAAATACAATAGGTTGCCCGGCTCATCAATGAAACATGCTCTCATCTCCCAGGATAAATCTCCTTCTTTTGATGAATTTCAATACTCCCCGGTTCTGTCTGCATATACAGCGAGAAAGCAATATATGAACTTTCTTCTGTCAGTAAAGAACGTAATCCGCCGAATTTTATTACATGCAGACCAACAAACTATGACGCGGTGACGTAACGTGTTGTTGTTATGACACAAAGAAACAATAGTTTTGGACAGTCTGCCAGCGGGTTTGAGACGAGTAGACGTGCCACAATTAGCTGCACTTTTGAATTAAGTATCAGATGACACGTAGAAGTCTAATGCCCCTAAATGTCTGTCTGCCAGAGTATATAACTGTCTTACACTTAAGCAAGCAGTTATAGAGATATAGATATTAAAAAGTATAAAATCGATAAGGTTTCTCTCTTCGACGTTGTTAATACAGAGACGATCAATAAAAGCCTCTTCGAATCTCTAAAACTCTGTCTTCAGCTCTCTTTTTGTCTTAAGAAACAAGTCTGTTCACAGATGCACCACTATGATTATCACGGGCCATGAAAGAAAGAAGATATCAACGCTACTATGGCGAACCACAGAACAACAAGATGAGAAAAGAAGCAACAGATACGAAACACGACGCCCCATGAAGAAAAGAAAAAAAGTAAATTTTGTTTGAATTTGAAGTGAGCACTGAATATGTTTGTAAAATGGGGAAAAAGAAAGACAAGGATTTGAGTTTAAAAAATCCATGGCACACACATACATTGATAAACGTAAAAAGAGTTTAATGATTGAACACTCTCCCGCATCCATAATGAACAAACCCGATCACTCCCCACGCCACAAACAAGTATGGCGAACGCTCTACACACCCAAAATGCGCACACATAATGATTGACCACTGAGGACGTATATATTTATAAACAACTATGAACCAAGTAAAAACAACACTTTAAAGGTTTTTAAATACTAATAATAACTTTGAATACTACATTTAAAAATACATAATCTTACACATATATCAGATTATATTCATCATTTATTATTTATTATTTATTAATCTTTGTTGTTTTTATCCATGTCTCTTATTTGCATTCCTTGTATTTATATACCCGTGACATCATTGTCAAAATAATCCTTATTTATTAAAGTAATCTCAAATCGTTTAACTCACTGGAATTTCTTAGCCAATCGATTCTTAATATTAAATCTAATTTTATAACCAAATCCTAATAATGTAATGTAAGAATTTATTTGATATTAAAACTATTTTGTTTACTTCTTGAATGCAATTTTTATAAAATCAGATATATCTTCATTCCAAGTCACTCAAACAGAAATTGTAGATACTTTATTTTTCGTATTCTGGTAGCTAAATTAATAATATTCGAATATGTTCTATTGAAAGGACAATTTAAACATTTTAATGGATTTCTATTTTTAATAAAATAAATATTAAATACTTTGGCCCAAATGTTGTACTATTTTATTTCCTTGTCAACCTCTACGTATAACCTTATTAAATAATTTATTTGAAATCATTCAAGTCATCTTTAAATAAGACGATTTTTGCTACACAATCTATTTGATTAAAGTTTGTACGTAACTAAGCTATGTTTGGATTATATTGACGATGTTTGGTATTCAGGCTGCTTTAGTTTGTCCGTGCTCAAGTAATTAGCATTTTAGTTCAATATATTAAACTTAGTGACATTAGAAATTAAGACATCTTTAGGGGGGCAGTGCTCGATCTAATTCTAAGATTCTCTTCATATTCAGCTAACTTGTAATTACTATTCTCACTGCCACATTCGTATACAAATATAAGCACTTCACGTCTGTAAATGTCAGTGTACTGTACTTGCTCTAGTTATCAGGATTTCAAGATCCAACAAAGTTGACTTAAACTCAAAGTAACAACCCTCGCATTGAGAACTACATTAGATTGTATATTCTTTTCAACCACATTTGATCCGTATTTTGCATATTTTGGTAATTATGTAAACTCACTCCTGAGAAACTGGATTGTATTTACAGGACTGAAAATCAGACTGTTATTTTGATTTCAGTGGTTATCACCCAAAACCCTCTTTTTTAGGATTAAGTCAAGTTTAATTACTTAAACACAGATACTTAATTAGTATTTCTATGTCATGATCACACGCTATTACCTCCATAAACTGACTTTTTGTGAGTTTCTAATATAACACTGTCAAAGCGGACGTTATGTTTTCAATTGGTTTGTTTTTTAATTTGTTGGTGTACAACTTATCCAGATCGCTTAACCCATCCTTACCTACCTTGCTCATGATAAATGGCTTAGTAAAGTTAACAACTGATTTTATTTTCGGATATCTAGGTCAAAGATCAAAGTCATAATCAAAGTCATGATAACGAAGTAAGTCACACTGTCGACAATAACTTCAGTTGAGTTCACTGTGGCGAATCGCTCTTTGACATTATTGTAGCCAATTTACTCCCACATCCAATATGACCTTAGAAGGTTCGGTCAGAGTCGTAATCTTGACGGAATTTGAACTTCTGATTTTCCAAATTTGATGTATGAATATGATGCTGTTTGATAGTTGTAAAGAACATGCAACATTTCAGGCATGTTAGATAAATATTTTTTGAGTAGTCAACGTTTCCACGAACGAAACTTGTGAATACGTCATACAATAGAGAGTAGTGTGGTCTAGATAAGAATGTTGCCCATACTTTTGTTGTCAAGCGAATATATGCTCTCTATGGGCTAACTTATATTATTGTTTCCTGATACGAGAAGAATGATATTGGCCTTGCTATAAATTGTTAACTCTAACCGAAATGAAATATTCTAGTGATAAGTATCGTTCTATAAGACGAATTAATTTACAAATTATATAATGACAGAGACTAGTATGAAGAAATGCATTTCTTCGGTCGAATCCGATGACAATAAACTAAAATGTCTTTGAGTATATATATATATATATATATATATATATATATATATATATATATATATATATATTTCTTCTATTCTATTGATAAGTAATGAAATAGAAATAACGGTTATTCAATGCGTTTTCATATCTTTAACAGTCGCTGTAAAATTTACTTTTATTCAGCGTAATCGCATCCCTTATCCTAACCGTTGCACCGCGAAGTTTTGATCCTCGATTTCCTTCGATAATCGAATTGACCCGTGTGACAATTTGGTTAAGTCTGCGACAGACGACGCAAATAGCGAATTCGGAGATCAAGCAAGAGCTCATAGAAAGCTCTGCTGATCGAACCATTAAACACATCCAATTTAATTACTGACTTTTCGATTAGTACGCCAGTGGAAATATCATTATCCTGTTCGATGCAGATGACATAATAGCAATCTGGCCACGTCGCATCGGAAACTCGTTTGAATACAACTGTATGCGGTAGCGAGAGTTACGAATTTGCGGGAAACGCCGCCATTTTAGCTGACGAAATGATTAAATTTTCACTGACAGAATAGGCCGACCATTTTCCTTTAATTAGTGGAACACGTGTCGCTTATTAACTTTAATCTATTTTCTTGGATTTAGTGTCACTGCTCGTCCACCTAAGGCAATTTATATGTGCAATCAACTTACTCACAATTTTTATGTTTGTAGTGGCAAATGTTGCTTCTCCATTAATATTATTAACATTTATCGTTAATATTATAATAATGCTTTTATTATAACATTTATGTATGCTTATCAGTTAAATAGTACTTATAGTACTAGAAATAATTACTATATATGGTGATATTCTCTTTTGTGTATTGTTGCTTACTTTAGTCGTTTTATTCTTTACTTCATTCAGACGAAGAATGATGGAGGTGAGAGTGATAGACACTGTATAAAATACAAATAAAGGTCTAATAAGATACGGTCAGAGTAGCTGAGAGTAAAAGATTAGCAAGTAACTGTGTGAGATAATTGCAAATTGCACTTGAGTAGAATAATCAAAATAGAATTTGTTTTTCAAACATCACTATATACCAACTATCAAGTAATTTTAGCATATACTGCATGATTAAAATATATAAGAACAGGATTAGGAAAAGAAACATTGATGAATGCAAGTTAAGTATCATGATATATATAAATATATATACGTATATATATATATATATATATATATATATATATATATATATAAAATAAAATATAGTAACACGAAATTACATAATCATCGATGCAATAATTTATTTCTACCTTGCGGTATTTTCAAGCATCCGATCCAGACGATTACATTTTTGAAACTGAAAAAAAAGATTAAATTCACACTCGACAATTACTACAGTATAAATCTCTATACATGAATGGATGCAGTGTGTGAGATGCGTTGAAGACAAATTCCTACCAGTAAAATACATAGCCCTGTTGTGTTCGCATACCCTTAATGACAATAAAAGTGTACACAATTGGGAATTTCCTTGCTTTTGTACATTTAGTGTATATGAATTTTCATCTTAACCCTATTAAGGTCATATGATTTCAGTATACTGGCATTTTTCATGGAATGTCACTACTTTTGTAAAGGCTATGCCTCAATACAATGGCCATTTTAAAGGTTTTTAACAAATTTTCTGGAAAACTTAGGTATGTGATGAACTGAAATTAAAATGTTATCAACTAGACCCTAGAGCCTCTATATCTGCCAAGAATCAGCTGAATCCAGCAAATAGTTTATGAGATACAGGGTGGCACATACGTACGTACGTACGTATGTGCCACACAGATAACATGATTTCATGATTGAACTTTCTGGATCTCGGGGTTGCCTTGATTAATGATGCTGAAATTCCACACACTTATAAAACCTATCAAATAAAAATGTTGTGCAAAGTTTTAACTAAATTGGTTTTAGGTTTTTGTGTTATGATTGATCAGAGAAATGAGATTTCCAGCATAGACCATTCTTGAAGTCTATTAAGGGATAGAGCGCTCTCGCGTATCCCTTGATATATATATATATATATATATATATATATATATATATATATATATGGCTAAATGAAGGCCGGGTATCGATTTAAAAAGGAATATAAATAAACACTGTTCTTTTTAAATCTGGGTTCGCACCCAGCTTGAAACGTATAGTACCATGTTGATTCGATATGATCCTCGGTAACATTTTAAATAAGTAAATTTTATTTTCTTATCATGTAATAATATAGCACTTTGTTGGATTACTTTCAACCAAATAAAACAAACAATTATATATATAAATATATAAATGTATATATATATATATATATATATATATATATATATATATATATATATATATATATATTACTGTAATCACTAAAATTATCCTTGAAAATATAAATAAGATTATTAAAGGAAAACAACATTTAAACTAATGGATTACTTGCTTTAATCAGATCGGAGAAAATAGCCAGTGAGCTTTCATTCAATTGGATACTATGAATTACTACCCTTTAATTAGAAATAAGTTATTCGATGCGGATATTACAAGCGAAGACATGGATATCATTGATACATTCGTACAATTAGTGAAAATAATTATGTGGAATCATTGGATGTAGTGATGGGCTGGGTCACCTGTTTTGCTGAGATGTCTGATTTAATAGGACTGTTTATTTTATATAAAGTTACTGAGTCGGATTTGATTAATGTTAAAGATATAAAACTATACCGAAGTGACGGCATGGCGATAGTTAGAAATTGCACTCACTCGGTAAGTTGAATAATTAAAACTATGAACAATTCAGGACTTAAATCTAATATCACAGCAAGAATTAAGATTACCAACTTCCTATATGTTTCATATAAACAATATGCGAAAGAAAATTATGACCCAATATATGTTTATCCAACATCAAATCACCCCATTCTATTATCAAACATATCCCAATATCAATTAGCTGGGTAATTTGCAATACTTCATCTACTGAAGAAGTTTTTTTTAATAACAATAATTATACATACAACAACGCTCTACAAACCAGTGGTTGCGTTAATATTAGGATTGAGTGTTACTGGAGAAATAACAGAAGCATTCAAATGAAAATAGAAACAGGAACAGTTATTTTGTATACCCCTCCCCGTTTAATCTGCTAGTTAAATCCAAGACTTGACAATCTTTTAAGTTTTTTCTGCAAACAAAACTCCACAAAAATATTTAATAGAAATACTGTTAAACTTTACTTTAGCTGTACAGATAACTTTGAAAAATAAATAAGAGACAGATCTTAAACCGTAATAATGAAAATAGCAGTAATGCTACAAAATAACATAATAATAACAATAATGAATGTAACTGTAGCGATAAAAATTTATGTCAGCTACAAAGCAAAATTTTTAACAAAAAAAAATTGTTTATTTAGGTACTGTGTCTTAAGAAAATAATCTTACCCTGGAAAATATTTATATAGGTTGTACATTTTGAATCGCAAAGCTTGATACATAAACCACAATATATGGTTTAATAACCTGAATAAAAAATGACACATATAGTTTCTAATGAATTATAATAAAGTACCTGAAAATATATTTAACTCTTACACAACAAAACCCACTTGTTTTCTTTCTATTATTTAATCAAAGTGATTAAATATGTATTAGCCTTAGACACTACAAACAGTATATAAATATAATAACTTAATGAATTTTTCACAAGGTTCCACAAGGAAAGTTTTATAAAGTTACTTTCTGCTATGACAACAAACAATTAAATATTCACAAATAAAACAAATATTACTTTAAATCATTTAATAATTGTAATTTAATAGATCTAACTAAGTAATAGGCACTTTACATTTATAAACATCAGTGAAACGTTGTTTGGAATCTAGAATTTAGTAAGGCAATATAAGTAGACTATAGTTATTAATGAAGCTAATAATTAAATTGCTATTAATGAATAATATATCTAATAATATCTGCCTCGCTTCTAATAATTTAATACGTTAGTAAGGATGTATTATTAATTATTTTAGAAATACAATATTATTTTTTCACATTGTACGGTTTGTTAGATGTTTGCGTAATTTTGCATACACGTAAAATCGTGATATGATTTCTCAATATACACTTTAATGCATGTAAGTGATTTATATGACTTTCACAGGATTTTTGTTTGGTAATATTTATTTATTTTGAAATCAGAGTTTTTAAATATTTATATATCGTATTCAATATTAAATGAATACGTTAAGTAAACACTAATTACATCTTCTAAGTTTAAGTATGAATTTAAATATTAAACACCAGTTTAATATAGTAAACATTCAAACTGTTTTAATTCGATATTTTTTTAACTTACGTACAATTTCTTTAATATATATATTTTGCATCCGTGATAGTTAAATGTATATGTATACTATTGCAAATTGCTTCCCTATAATATGTGCATGTAAACATTTAATATATGGTGAGATGTGTGTAGCGGTTGGTTTTCTTTCCATATCAGGCCGATAAGAGAGATGGAGTATGTTTGTGAATCTAGGTTGAATTTGCCTGATACTTATTCGAGTAAGCGTAATGTCTGGGTGTGTGATGGTATTAGGTTGGTGCAAAAACAATGGCGTTTGCTCAGATATGTTATATTAATATATGTTTTCTGAATTAATTAATTGATGAATATAGCATTGTTATACGCCATTTTAAAGCGCGTTTTTCGTTCTATCGAATCGTGTTATTCGTTTCTATTTATAATCTCTTCATTTATTGTTTTTTTAGGCTTTTCGACAGCATGGCCAAAATTGAAATCCGCACGAAATTCTTGTTCCAGTTCAAACTAGGCCGAACAGCTGCCGAGACATCTCGTGACATCAATGATGCGGTTGGCCCAGGAACCACAAACGAACGTACGGCACAAAGGTGGTTCAAGAAATTTCGCAATGACGACGAGAGCCTCGAAGGTGAAGACGGTCAAGGCCGGCCGAGTGCGGTTGATAACGAAGATCTGAAAGCCTTAATTGAAGCTGATCCTCGCAAAACCACACGAGAGTTGCTGATGAACTCGGGGTCGACTACGCAACAGTCGTTCGCCATTTGAAGCAAATAGGGATGTAAAAAAGCTGGATAAATGGGTGCCGCACAAATTGAACGATAATAAAAAAAATGTCATTTTGACGTGTCTTCTACGCTCTTGCTGCGCAACAGAAACTGCCCATTTCTCAAGCGAATTGTGACGTGTAATGAGAAGTGGATCCTCTATGACAATCGGCGACGCACGGCACAGTGGTTGGATGCCGGCGAAGCCCCAACACACTTCACGAAGCCGAAATTACACCAAAAAATATATGGTGACTGTTTGGTGGTCTGCGACCGGTCTCATCAATCACAGCTTCAGTCATCCGGGCGAAACGATTACGGCGGAGAAGTACTGCCAACAAATTAACAAAATGCACCAGAAGCTCAAACGAATGCTCCCGAGATTGGTCAATATGCAGGGACCAATTCTCCTCAATGACAACGCTCGCCCGCATGTTGCACAACTGACCCTGCAGAAGCTGAACGAATTGGGCTACAATACACTGCATCATTCGCCATATTCACCGTAGTTCTCGCCCACTGATTTACACTTTTTCAAGCATTTCCTGCACGCGAAATGCTTCAAAAGCCGAAATGATGCCGAATTGGCCTTCAATGATTTCATCGCTTCCAAAACTCCTTATTTTAATGATAATGGAATAAGTGAACTTGTTTCCCGTTGGCAAGAATGTGTTGATTCTAATGGTTCTAATATTGATTAACAAAGTTTGATATTTAAGAAGTTATAGTCTTTTGAAGTTGAACGTCAAACACACCATTGTTTTTGCACCAAGACAATAAAAGGGTGTGGGAATGTTTTAATCAGTGGTGTGTGTATTTAATGCATGTATAGGATGAACTCATATGCCCTTCCAATGTGTTAGGCTTATGGAAGGGGTTGATTTTTGCTTGTTGGTGATAAAGATTCGATTGAAGAAGTGTTACTTCATTCAGATAGTTACGAGTTTGTAAAACGTTAATTTTTACTGGGCAATTTGATTTTATTGTGTCTGATTTCTTTTTGAACAATTTTAATATTTAGTTGTTCTTACAGGAATGTATTAAAAACGAAACGCTGATTTACTCTAGGAGACTGCTCCAATATTTATATAATTATAGCAAGGTATACAGACGTTTGTGACATTTTTTGGGGTGGAATGAAATTGAAAAATTGTATAAACGAGAGGAAATAATGAAAAAATAAAAGATAAAATAAATAAATAAATAAATAAATAAAAATTCATGAATATACTATTTTTATAATTTTCGATTTCATTACACCCCAAAAATGTCAGAAACGTCTGTATATCGTTTCTGTAATTAAATTTTGTACAACGAAAAATTTATTTAAATATTTATATAAGTTAATTTATAAAATTCTACTTGTATTGAGCACTTTGCAAAAAGATTTGTTTGACATCTATTTTATTAATATATTTGAATTTCATATATATATATATATATATATATATATATATATATATATATATATATATATATATATATATATATATATATGTATATATATATATATGTTTGAATTGTGGTTGGAAACACATCCGTGGAGACCTAGTTAAGGTCGAAATAACTTATAATGTGTACAATCCGAATGTATATCTAGTCTTTTTCAACCTTATAACTGATATATATATATATATATATATATATATATATATATATATATATATATATATATATATAAATTGACATACATGAGTGATTTCCCACTGGAAGACTTGAGACTATAAGTTTTTTTTAATTTTATTTTATTTTATTTTTTTTATATAGTTTTAATGGTTGAGAAACTTCCGTGACTATATATATATATATATATATATATATATATATATATATATATATATATATATGCGTGTGTGTTATAAGATATATGTTTAAAAATTTAAAAGTATAAAATGAGTAGTTTATGAGTAATTCAGTCGCCATGTTTCTTATTGTCTATTTTCCAATGAAATGTATCTTATTATGGGATAATAAAACTGACCTTGACTGAATTATTTGAAGAAATGTTTCATTAAACGAATTACGTATTCTGCAATGTGGAACACAGGCTTTATTACGTCACTCATGACAGATAAGGAAAAGCTATAAAGGAATCGTCTGGTCCCAATTAATTTAATTGACTTAGATTATGATTCATGAGCAAATAATATGCATATCTTAAACTGCAGTCATCCCCATACACCAACAAACAGACAATGAGAGAGAAACATACATAATATATATGTATATATATATATATATATATATATATATATATATATATATATATATATATATATATATATATATATATATGATTATTTTTATTTACACAGACATGTACAAAATCTGCGACACTGGCATGTCGATGTTATCGATCAACAGTTATTATGAACTGAGATCTCATCAGGTAGAGTTAGAATCCGATCTTAACATGAGATCATATTTGGAAAGAATATGATCTAAGGTTCAGATCGGATTCTAACTCTGCTGCATGATGAGATCTCAGTTTATAATAACTGATCGATAACATTGACATGCCAGTGTCGCAGATGTTGTACATATCTGTGTAAATAAAAAATAATCATATATAAAAGCTCTATTTGATATTTAGCACTTTTTATAAACCCGGTTGAAATTCTTTGGATTACTACCCTGTGGATGTTTTACCTGGATTATATATATATATATATATATATATATATATATATATATATATATATATATAATACACCTTGTAAATCGGAGTTAGATATATTGTATTTGTTAGCTTTCCTTTTGTTAAAGAGCACACTGTGGTTCAAGAGCAAACATCATGACGATTAATCCAAACAATTGAAGTTATCTACGCTGCGTAGGATGTTCAGACAAAAATACAACACTCTTAGTAACAACTCTGAAAAAAGGGATCACATCGGTGGAGGAGCCACTCATCATCTACTTCTTTTAAAACCGGAAATTCATCTGCTTGATCGTTCGAATTTAGAGAAATGTCGTACACAGTTTATGCTATCATAATTTTGTTTTGATTTATTAGGTTCCCTCAAATCAGTTCACTAATATTATCAGCGCATATCTTAATATAATTCTATATATCTTACTTGTTTATATATACCCACTACTATCCCTGTATACATTCAGCAATCTCAGGAGCCCCCACCATAATTCATCTATATTAATTTAAATATATATATATATATATATATATATATATATATATATATATATATATATATATATATATATATATAGGATCAAATATAAACCAAAAGTAAAACTTTTAGTAGATGGAACCTATTGTGAAGAGGTTTAGCTCAATATACGAGATAGAGCAATTGTAGAGATAGAAGAAACAAAAGAGTGATAAATATGCGACGAATGTCCAGATTTATTTCAAATTTCAATGATAAGATCTCGATCTTTGAAAAGCCTTGGCTTAAGGAAAGAATAATAAACACTAGTTTATTACTGAATACACCTTGCATTGAACAATTGAAATTTGAAATAAATCTGGACATTCGTCGCATATTTATCACTCTTTTTTCTTCTATCTCTCTCTCTCTCTCTCATATATATATATATATATATATATATATATATATATATATATATATATATATATTATAATATTATAATTATTAAAATCACATAAAAGTGCTCACCTATGATAACATAATTACTTCAAAATAATATGCCGTTTTAAATGATATAGTGTCTGAATTTTGTATAGTATTATATTTTTTATACAATTCAGTTAAAATTTGCTGATATTTCTTTGTACACATATTGCACTGTAAAACAGACGGTTATCTGATAAGTACCACACATAACATTCCGATCTGCCATTCTATAGTCTGCTGCTTATTGGTTACGAGTTGAGCTCGTCCATGATTATTAATATTGGACACACTTTATACACAGAAGTTGCACCCTGAACATAAAGAGTTTGACTCCAACATAATAGCTGAAGTTCATACATTACCCGAGCAGTTGTACATTTTCTTAATAGGAAGATTTAGATATAAGGCACTCTTTTACCTGGATACTGAGGATATTAAGATGGATAAAAAGACTTGTACCTTAAGTACACCAAAACCCTATACGGTAATAAACAAATAACCCCGTCGTAATAGACCTCCAAAACCTGAGAACAAGAATTAAATCTAAAAAACACGTTCCACTACAAATTAAAAAATATCAGGAATATCATAACATCTCACAGTATCTGAGTTAAAGCCGATACAAAAACATATATGAGCTAGAATTACAATCATAGACAAACTCTCTAGCACACATAGGAAAACGTACATTACAGGTTAATAAACTATATTCAAGAACAAAGACATATAAGAAAGACATACATGATGTAAACACGATATTCAACAACTTACATATATAAAGAAGACGTACATGTCAAGAAAAC
Organism: Sepiola atlantica; assembly: GCA_963556195.1. Classification (NCBI taxonomy): domain Eukaryota; kingdom Metazoa; phylum Mollusca; class Cephalopoda; order Sepiida; family Sepiolidae; genus Sepiola; species Sepiola atlantica. Next base: position 67,750,160 of record OY744527.1, on the reverse strand, counting down.
TATATTCAAGAAGGAACACATATATGAACGACGTACATGAAAGGGAAAGTATATTCAACAACGAACACAGCGACATTTTCAACTCAATCAGAAATTGAGGAGAGGGTAGAGATTAAACACTCTTATATCATTATTAAAGACCATACGTATACATTATTTACGATAAACAAAGTAAATGTATAAACCCCTGCAAATCATGGATATATTGCGTCTGATAGAAAATAATACAAGATACCCCATTCAGCGTATATCAACATATGAGACACGATCAAATGTTTCTTAGATAGTAAGAAAAACACTCAATTTAATATAATTGACTTCTATCCTTCAATCTTGAAAAGCTTGGTATAAATTTTATTAACAATACTGGAAACGTCGTGGAAATTTCAGAAAAGCAAATGTACATACTCCTAGCCTTGATGAAATTATGAAATCGTAAATTAAATTTTCCAATGGGTTCAGGTTTTTCTGCCGAATAAAAGATCAAGGTGAGCCCCCCTTCATATTACGCACGTCCGTCCGGATAACAGACTCCAGACAGCTGTGATTATAAAGATATTAAAGACCACCATGCCAATTGATGCTAGGTGTAGAGCACCCAGAGAAAAGATAACTAAGTCTTTCAGATAGCCAGGTTTTAGAATTGATATAACCCTAACCTATATATATATATATCGAAAATCTTTAACACCGCTATATATATATATATATATATATATATATATATATATATATATATATATATATATATATATATATATAGTGAGTAAAAGTAAGAAGAAGAAATAAAAAATGTATAAATACACCTATCATGAAAAGTTAATACTTGGTATACGAGATAGAGCAATACTATAAATAAGTAAGGATTTGTCATAGTACAATTTGAAGTAAGTTATGGGTCACTTTTAATGCATGAATCGTTAAATTATCTTAAATTGGGGTATTATAATACTGACATTCTGTTAGATGAAAGAGCTTGATTGTGAGATGGAGGTAGGGTATCAGTTGTGGTTATAGATTTGCCATGTTTAAATTTTCTTTTATGTCTGCCTTCCGAGATTACGGTTTTTAGGGTTAACGGAATTCTTTTTTCTATATGATCTGTTTTATTTTTACCTCCAAGAATCGGATTTCTTTACAACTCTAGCTGCATAAACTGATTTTTTACACAGGACCCAGATTTTATAATATTCCAAAATATTCGAATCTGATATTACCTTCATGCACTCTCTTATATTCTTTTATATTTGTTTACTTTTTCAAAGGTTGACATTATGGTAAATTTTATTTTACTAACTTATTTGTCGAATGTCTTTGAAAAGCCTTGGTTTAAGGAATGAATGATTAAATACTTTTCTTGTATACATTCTTTACTTTGAAAAACCGATGATTTTATATCCTCCACAATTGTTATTCTAATCACTTATATATATATATATATATATATATATATATATATATATATATATATATATATATATATATATATATATACTTTTCCTATTCGACTTACATATTTCGCCAGTGATCAAATTTTCGAATCTAATCATGCGAAGAATCACTTTTAACCTATGTAAAACTAAATACACCATATGGTTTATCCCCTTCCAAATTGCCAAATATATAACATCAGTATTGCTCAAGTATTCTTTAAAGGGGTAAAAAGGCTAGTGAAATGTTAAAAAAACAAGTGCCCTGTCCTTAATAGCTGAGAGGCAAGAGTCAAGTGCTCAAAAACATGGTGCAAGTGTACCTCGTTATAAATAAATGTAAATAAATGAATATATAGATACACAAGTGAACCCGTGCTTATCCGTACTCACGCCTACACACAGACACATCGGCACGTCAACTTATGTATGTTAGCTTATATATACACACGCGCACAAACAAACATACACCCATCTACACACAAAGCAGGAAAGAGAGCTGGAGTCATGTAAATTCTAGGGTGAGGGTCTTTTATTTTAGTTTGTGAACTTAGACAAATAAAAAATGAAAATATTGTGTTAATGGGTGCATGTATAGAAAAGAGACGAAGTCTATTTCTAATACATGAAACAACTTTATTGAGTCTTCCTCGTAAGTACTTGCATAGAAAGGAAAAGGGCTAGTATGTCCATAAGTATGGAGAAAGGCAAAAGTAGGGGAAGTCCATTACTTTAATTCCCCATGAGTAGTAAAGTGAGAATAGTTCATCAAATAGAATGTTTGTACACAGGCTACGATGCCATCCCATGCCCATATGTGTATAAAGTATGTGTGCCTGTACACTGGTGTGAAAGTCAGTTCATATGTGAGCAGTTATGTGTGTGTGATATTAAGTCCATGTGTATGAGGCAGTAGCTATTTTGTCTTTTTGTCTTCTTGTCAAAGTCGAACCCAGGGCCAAAGGCCTGGGAACATTTATGTTGCGTGGGGACGTGGGTTTGGCTGGGCCAAAGAAAGAAAGAGAGAGAAGAAGCGTCGCTAGCGGCAAAATAAAAGAAAGGGCGGATGGCGCTCAAGTGTTTATATAGTTAGGATAGCCATCCGTGATTCGCCTAAGAGAAGGCCACTGATTGGCCAAGACAAAGAGGAAGTAGATTGCTTCAACCAATCAGCAGGCAGCTAAGAGGTCATTGATATTTAAACAATATAGCGGCTTGTAGAAAACTGCTACACATGCATACACCCGTATACACACCTACAGAGATTTATATACATATACACACAAACACACACACACATATATATATATATATATATATATATATATATATATATATATATATATATATATATATATAGACATACATACATACACATGCATACATGCATACACATACATACACAGCCGTGCCCACACATACACCCACATTCATGTAGAAAGAGAGTTAGAGAGGCATAGACATATACATGTGTATAGGTATATACATGCTTATACGCCCACGCACAAGGGCATACGCACACACACACACATATATATATATATATATATATATATATATATATATATATATATATATATATATATATATATATATATATATATATATGGAAAGAAGGGGACCTAGAGCGTGTGAGGGAGAGGGGGCATAGTCAGATGAACGAATACAATTCACTGGTGGACCTGGCAAGTATGAAGAAAAACAAAAGTGGATATTGGGACTCTTAAAGTAGGAAGATGTTTACATGCAATCGTAACACACACTTGTTCTTCGTCTGTTGGAATATGTTGTTGGTCAGTTCGTATGTTTGTAGAAAGAATAACTGTTGAGAAGTTCCATGTCTATATTTAATCCTGAGGTATGTGTGTTGAGTTTCAGAATGAGTTTTGTCTCATATTTTTGTCTGTGTTGGTGTAATTTGAATTTGGAGGCTACAAGGTTGCATTTCATGTCGTCTGTGGTGGGGTTTGGAATATTCACATTCTCGGCTACTGGGTATCGTGTGATTTTGTGTCTACTCGTTGGTTTATGGTTGTTAAGGCGTTTGCGAAACTCCAGACATAGTTGCCTTTTGTGCATCTGGTGCAGTATATCAAGTAACCCACGTTGAGGCTATCGTAGAGGAGTGGGGGATAGTTAAGGTAGATGCCGGTGCCTGGAAGTGTGACTGTGCTGTTAGTGGGATGCATTAGTATATCTGGCATCTGGGGTTGTTGGATTTTCTATATCCTTGAGATGCGAGGGTGTGGTGTGTTTGGTCGATGTTAGTAGAGAATGTAAGTTAGGTGCTGTTGTTTTGCATAGATGGGTGATTTGTTGTATATTGTATTAATGGTGCGGTCATATATATATATATATATTCTTTTTATACTTGGACACTTTTTTATTCATATTTAATTATTTAATTTATTGTGGCAGTCTCATTATAATTGGACATTTATCACCATATATGTGTTCGAGGAATGAAAATAATGTCTTGCTTCTTAGCTAGCGTTCAGCAGAATTCTTCGCCTATGCTCTTCAAACGTAAATCTATATACGAACTATTACTAATGATATCATCAATATACTAATTCATTTATATATATATATATATATATATATATATATAGAGAGAGAGAGAGAGAGAGAGAGAGAGAGACAGAGAAAACAAAGATGATTAAACATATTAATTATGTATTAATTAACGCTTCGTCTTTATTTCAAGATTTCCTCAGACTAATTGGTCTGAATAAATAACACGCAAGTATGAAATATTTGAAAGAGTGGTAGTAGGAGGAGAAAAGTTCGAAAAGACCGCTTAATAAAATATACAAGTAGATGGTAGCAGTGGAGGAAAAAGGTTTTATACAAGGAATTATGTCAGTCGCATCCACTCAACCCAATGATTCAGTATTACCAAAGTAGATACTTTAAAACTTCAACATAATAACAATAACATCATTATATCACCATCAAATAAATATAGTTATCATGGAGAATTAGTTTTATTTAAAGAACATATTAGACGAAAATACATACACCGACCCAGACTTAATAACTATTAAAATAAGCAGTGAAACTTTTAACAAAACTTGTAAAAACCATTACGTTTTAATATTAGTTTGCGTTTTTTTTGTTATATATATATATATATATATATATATATATATATATATATATATATATTTCTGCACGAGGAGGTGTACAGCTTAATAAGGTTTTAGTAAGCAGCATTTTTAGTTAACTATCAAGAAGTTGACGACAACTAGAACCAATACCTGTTTAAGCAGAGATAGAGAAATTGTTATGTAGAAGTTTACTTTCTTTTCGAATAGTTGCACAACTAAGTGATAAGTGTAGATTACCCAACTATTCAATTCATAGCTGGGTGATGGGTATATGCATTTGTTAATTTCTTAAGAGTATTATTTTTTGTTGAAATAGCGCTGATAGAATTTGGACCTGACACGCCTACTCTTAAGTCTACCTGTATTACGACTGTACCACGCCAACAAAAATGGATTGGTTTGGTCACAAATAGTTTTACCGTAACATTGTTTGAAGCGGTAATAAACTCATCTCATTCCAGAAGGAGTAATGCTTGGTGTATGGGCTCCTAGAACCGGACCATAGACTACTTAATTCAGGAAAAAGAACCTCTTTGATACCAGTCCTTAAGGTTTTAATTTGTGAAAACATCCCTGATTGGTGTTGAAGTAATAACCGGGAAAATACATTTTTTATGTGCGTCTTAAGACAACATATATATGGCATAAGGTCAGATAAATATTGAGGAAAACCGCCTCGAAAGTGCACTGACCATTGAACAGTCCATTCTGTATTCTCCAGTATTGGCGTTTCAGATATATATATATATATATATATATATATATATATATATATATATATATATATATATATATATATATATATATGGTACGTCAATGAAAATTAGTAAGACCTGCAAATGGAAGCAAATCGGTATTTTCAGTTGTTCAAAACAAGGAGTAGTTTAGTTAATAAAAACATTTATTTTTCATCTCTTTCTTTCCTTAAACCAGGCTTTTCAAAGATTAAAATCTTATCATCAGAGGAAAAATTATGATTGATAAGTTGACAGGGTGGGACTGTCAAAGTTCCAAATTTGAAAAAGTTTTCTTTTAAAATTAAAAATTAAAGAAATTCAAAAAACTTCTTTAAAAAATGTTTCCAAAAGGTTCAGACGGGCATGGGAATCACCAATAACGAAATCCAACTTATCAACTTGTCAACTTATCAATCATAATTTTTCCTCTGATGATAAGATTTTAATCTTTGAAAAGCCTGGTTTAAGGAAAGAAAGAGATGAAAAATAAATGTTTTTATTAACTAAACTACTCCTTGTTTTGAACAACTGAAAATACCGATTTGCTTCCATTTGCAGGTCTTACTAATTTTCATTGACGTACCATATTTTTTGCTCTATCCAGTATATTGAGCTTTCCTTATTTCACAATAGGTCCAACTCTCTAAAAGTTTACCTTTTAGTTATAATCTACATATATATATATATATATATATATATATATATATATATATATATATATAGACAGCATCTTTTCTTGCAGGCAAGTAATGTTGAATATAAGAGACAACTCATGTCTAGATATTCTTTGGTAGATCCTTTCAATAGTCCGAATCAAGATCTTAGTTTAACCTTATTCCGCTGAAGATGGACCCGGATTGGTCTGTAATTACTTGGGAGACAAATCCAAACTATGGCAAATTCCTCAGCAAATTCCTCTCCGAAACTAAGATCCCGATTTGGACTATTGAAAGGATCTACCAAAGGATATCTAACATGAGTTGTCTCTTATATTCAATAATATATATATATATATATATATATATATATATATATATATATATATATATATATATATATATATATAATTGGAGAACTAAAAGCGAACTTTTAGGAAAGGTAAAACTTATTGTGAAAAGTATACAGCTCAATATATCGGATAGAGCAGATAGATAAGTAGAAGGATAAAAGGAATTAGAAAAGCGACGGAGGCAGATCTTTTTTCAATTCAGTTGCTCAATGCAAGGTATATTCCGCAAAAAAAACAATTTATTAAATTACGTTTTTTCCTTAAGCCAGGCTTTTCAAAAATCAAAATCTTATCATCAGAGGCAATTGCTGGGATAGATAAGTTGGCAAAGGCCAAAATTTAAAATTTGAAAAAGTAAAATAAAGATTGGGGGGAAAATACAAGGCAAAAAGCTGTCCGAATGCAAGCAAGTGTCCGATTAAAAAAAAACCCGGTGTCAAAAAGTCCAGCGGAGAAAGTGCTTTGTAGTTAGGTCGTTAGAAGGCAAGAGAAAAAATTGAGAGGTTTCAAAGTTAAATTCCAGAAACCACCATCTTCAGGTGCGGCCAAACTAGATAGAATCCAGAGGGTAAAAAGTCAAATTGAAGGTTTGTTCGTGGATGCAACAAGGCTCAGTAATTCGTGAGGTGCGAAATATAAGCCATATTAAAAACTCTTCCTGGGCTGAAAATCATAAAATAAGTTGAAATTGACGAAGTGACAGCGAATTAATATTTAAAGGCTAGGCCAAGATCTCAATTGCCCGTTTATAAACAGGACCGTCTGAAGAAGTGAGGGTGTGAGGGAAGAAGAGGGTGCGGATGTGATGAGTAAATGCGATTTAAACTTAGATTGCGAGTGGGAGGGATGGGACGCTTATAGATGAAAGTAGACGCTAGTGTTAATAAGGGTTCAACTAGAAATGGGGTAAGGGATGGGGAGAAGTCAATGAGTGCGGGAGGGGAGGATTAAAAATACCAAAATGTGTCGGGGAAATATGAACAGGGGGTGTGGGCTGGATGTTCAATCAGATGACATTATTTATAATGAGGCAAAGTAAATTTGAAGGATAGAGATAAAAATAAAAATAAAAAATGAAACTTAGGCCGCAAGGAAAATAATGGATTAACAGATATAGGAATACATCATTGAGGGAATAGTCGATAAAATTAGAATCCGGAAGTAAATATTTGATTAAGGAAATGGTAATTTGACGTTGAGTATTGAATCGGAGTGTTTGACACCGGATGTTTTTGCAATTGGACACTTGCTTGCATTCGGACAGCTTTTTGCCTTTTTTACCCTCACAATCTTTATTTAACTTTTTCAAATTTTAAATCTTGGCCTTTGCCAACTTATCTATCCCAGCAATTTATTCTGATGATAAGATTTGATCTTTGAAAAGCCTGGCTTAAGGGAAAAAAAGTAATTGAATAAATTGCTTTTATGCGGAATATACCTCGCATTGAGCAACTGAATTGAAAAAAGATCTGCCTCCGTCGCTTTTCTAATTCCTTTTCATCCTTCTACATATATATATATATATATATATATATATATATATATATATATATATATATATATATATATTTAGAGAGAGATAGATAGATAGATAGATAGATAGATAGATAGATAGATAGATAGATAGATAGATAGATATATAGATATAGAGAGGGAGATAAAGAGCGACAAATAGACAAGCAGACAGACAGGCAGAGAGAGATGGGATACATGTCCTAGGACGGGTTAAAAATCCAGGAATCAAATAAAGTAGAATGATCCAACCATTTGTCCGTGTATCTTAGCTAAAAATTCCATTTCAGTTCTAGAGTTAAAGTCAGTCCTATGCGCATTCATTTCCACAATGGCAAAAAGAGGTCTGAACGTTGGTGGCTAAATAAAGCTTCGGTTTAGAGGTGTTTAAATTAACAACATACTTTGGCCATTGCACTACATGCTCCATGTCGGAAGACAATAACTGAGTAACATTAATGTTTATTGTAGATTTTTAAATGTCGATGAATGATCTTAGTATAGCGTTTGGAATATCATCGATGAAGATCAGGACAGGAATTGGAGTCTGAGTAAATATTTGAAGCACGCACACGTTGTTTCCATTAGTTTTATACATGGAGCTTTCAAAAACTATTTTATATCCCCATCAGAAAGAAAGGATCTGATGATTGAGAATACATTGTAAGATATGCCATAGCTAACACGTCTGTTGAACACACTGTTGTGGCAAAACTTATCAAATGCCTTTGATATTCCGAGTGCTATCGCCATAGAAACGAATCTCCCATCGATAGATTCACTGCTCCTATGTTATATTATAGGCAGTACGTAGCAGGACGGAATCCATATTGCTTGGGACTAACTAGATTGCTTTTAGCTAGGTGATTTACTTTTTTTTTAGTTCATCACAGATTCTAAGAACTTACTTATGACGCACAGGAGACTGATCAGTGTGTACTGATTTGTAGTATTGTTAAACACTGGCCAGCTCGTAGAATATTTTTATAGAGATCGGTACCAGTTATCTTGAACAGCTTTGCAAGAATATGATTCTTAAGGTCAATGACAACAATATTCTCAAGACCAGGAGACTTTTGGGCATTAAGTGTCTTGATAAAACTGGCAACATGCCGGATAAAAGTATGGACGTCGCTTAGAGTTCTCTCAGTCATAACATAGACCACCTAGAGGTAGCTAACCTAAATTTCAAATTGTGGAATGAATGCAAAGTTCGCTGCAAAATGTCTAAAGGAGACAACGTTTGTTTAAGTTATGATTGTTAAAATATATGTTTTAATCTGTTCGGTATCCTGTTTATTTTTCTTTAAAACTCACGAACACTAAGCTTTGGTTTATCAATTCTGGATTTAAGGAATTGAGTACATAACACTATTGCGTGTTTTTTTACTGTTTTGCAGTGGTTATGCATAGTTTTTTTTAAGCCGGCATTAGTTTCATGGTATCCATTCTGTTTAAAGCCATTACAATAGTGTTTTTTGTGAGTACCATAACTGGTTATTTGGCCCTAGTTGGAATTTTCCTGAGAGTATAAAACTCCCAATCGCAGTAAATAACTACCTAAACAAAGTACCAATTTTTAGCTGAAAAGGGTTAGGGTTAAATTTAGATATGCAGGGTAAATTCCGAAATGAAAGATATACAGCTGTTCTAATCAGTCGTTGAGTATCGATAAACTCTGCGATGGAAAGGCACATCCGAGGTATTTCTGAACTCCGATTAGATCGTAATTAAGACAACTGAATGATTGGAGGAATCCAGAAAGGATAGAAAAATAGATGTCTACTCTTCAGAGAAAAAAAAGAGCAAGAAAGCTTTAAAAATACCCATAAAGTACGCGAATAAGTGTGTCAACAATCTTATTAAGTATATATAAATAGAATACCAATATAACAAAAAAACGTTCCTATTAAAGTCTACTAGCTTTTTTACATTGTGAACATAAAAGTCACCACATAAATAAATGTTAGATAACGGGTAGCAACTATTATCTTCTCACTTTACCACAGATTCGCTGCATGACTGTTCTCTCTCTCTCTCTCTCTCTCTCTCTCTATCTCTCTCTCTCTCCTTCTCTCTCTCTCTCTCTATGTATATATATATATATATATATATATATATATATATGTATTTCTATGTAACACAATTGTTGTGCAGATGGTAAGAAACAACAAAGTTTAAGAAGAGTTGTGAGCAAGTTCTACATGAAAACACAAATGAGTCAACTTCGAGTCTTCACTAGTGATGTCCCTACCACAAGCAAAACTATCCCTGATGTAGGCATTGGTTGTATGACTATCTTGATGGCTTGGGGTGCAGTTATGTTGTAATAACATGGCATTTTGTTTAAGAAATTGGCGAGTTATACTTGTTTCACACAGAAACAAGTAGGTTTTATCTGTTATACGCTGTTTTTCTCTGAAAGGTTCTCACAGTTTTTGCAGATGTAGGCGCCGACCGTCTTTGGGTGCATTTTTCCAAACCCTAAAACTTTTACGTTAAGGTATACATCCAGCCGAACAATTGGACGCTTTATTTCTATCTATGTCCGTAGATTATTCTCGTTGTATCAACCATTACCAGGAAGTAATGTTTAGTAAATAATTTTACATTTTATTCATAGATATCGCCTGTAGTGAGGAATACACCTTCAACCACCAGAAGACTTATTTAGATCTGATTGATAATCAACTCCATTATCGTAAGTTCCACAAGAAGAAGGGTGGAGATTACAACGGCCGGAACGCTGTGGGAATAATATCCAAAATAAGAATAGTAGTCCGAATAATTCTAATATTCCAAAGAATCAATCTTCATCCAAAAGAATTCGAAAGAAGTGCTATACTGTGTTTCTCTTGGAAATCGATGAGAAAGAAAATGCTGGAATTTATTTTCGGTTTCCTTAATCAAATCACATTTCATAAATGTCTTTGAATATGAATAGAATGACTCCTATTTCAATTCATTAATATTCGGTTTTTGATTAAAATTAAAAGAGATATAATAAAAAGTTGCTTTGAAAAATGGCTAAATGAACTGAGAGACGAATTGTTGATTGGATAACGTACTGCTGCCTGGGGAGATAGAGTTTTCTCTGTCGACTTAGTATCAATTGACCTTAAGAAGGAAAGAAAATAACCACTTTCTGTTGAGAATATAAATCCCTGTATATTAGAAAAAAAGCTAAAGTTGTCGAATTGCACATAGGAATTATTCGAGGAATGATTTGGTAAATTGGAGACTTAAGGATTAGGTTTCAAGATTACGAATCAGAAAAGGATTACTCGCGACATTTAATTGACTTACGTAAATCAATTTCTGAGATTTAAAAGCGTAATTTCTAACAACATTCCACGCGATAAAATCAGTTTAAATAAAAGTAATTCTAAGATATAAGTTTATTAGAGAAACATGAAACAAGTACTGAGTTCTAACCTCTGATTTTTTCTTGTAAAGTATTCACAGCATAAATGAAAATTACTTTCCTTTTTTCATCCGTGTGTATAGCTTCAGGAACATCTTCAATGAATATAATTTCTTTCTAAGTGCATCCCACCTGTTAAACACATTAGCAGGAGATCGTTTCCCTGCAGACTGCAACATGGTTGTCTTTAAATCAGTATCAACCAATCCGTGCCATAAACTATCCCCATAAACAATCAAACATTGTTCATTCCATTACTCATTTTTAATTTATTCACAATAGGTTTTATCAACAAATCAACACTCCATCCATCATTTTAACATTGATCCTTGAGTGTTTTTTTGCTTTGATAAATGGTGATACATTACGATTGGCAATAAAAGAATGTAGTAAATTCTAATGTTGGTACGGACGCGTACATCTGACCTTACAGTTTGTATATAAAGTTTATTGAATGTCCTATATCGTTTTTAAAAACGGCCTAAGACCGGTTTTTTTTAAAAATCAGGATGTTTTTAAAATATATCTACAAACCCTTTGATACAATGTACAAAAATGAGAAGTTGAAAATGTAGATTAGAATTAATCCATATGAGATTGATGTTTTGATACTCGAGAGACAGATTAAAGAGACAGTCAGACATATTTGATATACAGATTCCTACAGATGATTACGCATCCGTGCTCATACATGTCAAAGAAATAAGTTCGGTGCTTATGCAGTTTACGGACCGGGCTAATTTTTTATAGGATGTTCAAGTTTGATTCAATTTTTACGGTATCTTTTGTTTATTAAATTGTTAGGTGAAAATACAGAATAGTTAATCCACCCCGGCCTCTTCATTTTAAGAATACGTTTCTAAATTATAACGTTAATATTTCAGTCTAGTACGTAAACTACATAAGTACCAGAAATTCAATTGGCGAACTGTTATATTCTGAAAAATAAAACAAACAATTTTTCAACATTTGCAGAGTAAAACTAAACTACATCCGGTAGTTAGTTTTTAATTTGATAACTTCGAAGAGTGGAAAATCACGTATGTTTTACAAACCCATGTACATTTTGGCCGTGAATATTACGTCACGTTTATTGGTAAATTATAATCAGTTCTGGGTATGCTATGTTATTATGTTTAGGAGCGTTAGAAATAATGCAGTCACCTCTTAGTCTTCTTTACACCCATATCTACTCTGGGTGGCGTGATAGGACCTGTCAGGATCTAATTTATGAGTTAAATAGAATCTATCTCGAATATTACATGGAACTATTCCCGTAAGTAAACATATATATCACAGATACTAGTTAAATCAAAAACCATGAATATCTGTTTAAATATATTCAGAAATTTAAGTATAAAACACTTCATCAAAATGAAAGAATTCGTCATAAAATTAAATTCAGATACCATAAAATTACATTAATAAAGCTTTGCAGGAAACGGGGAATGACATTTTTCGGTACTCACGCAATTTCCACCATGGAAAACGTCGAAGGAGCCGTACATCTCCCTCAGCCCTACACGAAATACCCAAACATGCTGACATTGCAATACAGCAGGTACTTATTTGTCCGATTCAAATCTCTCTATAATATGAACATATTTTAGTATCGGATTCCGTTAAGTTTACACTAGCATGATTGCAGATGTGTGTTTATTAAACAAGAAACAAACTTCATGTATACGTGACACTGCTGGCCGTACTTCCGCTTTCTATCCACTCCGAGACGAATTTCTGCAACGTTTTTCTTCACTCTCTACGAATCCGACTTTTCTCCTATGATCAAACTTCTCTGTTCGCAATCTAACTTCCCTCTGCCTCCTCCCCCAATCACTCCTCTTTTATCTCTTTCATTTCCAATCAGGAGCATCTCATTTGCATACCTCGTAGTCACCCTGTAGGCATTTAAAGAAACAAGTCGGCCATTCTTGTTTCCTTCTTCTTCACACGAGGTAAGCCACGCAAAAACGCGGTCGGTCGTTCTTGTTTTCTCTTCTTTTTTCCTCATTTACACCACACGCCCCCCTTGATCTTCGAGATCAATAGGATACTTCGTAATCCTCCATCCAAGCAGGCCGCCTCCTCTCACGTCGAGGCCTCTGGGGAACAACTTCTTGGGGGTTAACATTTTCAGGTTCACTACAACGTGGGTCTAAGTCAGGTAGAGTCGCATCATTTGCTTCTCGGTGGCCCTCGATTTCCTCTTCTTTACTGCCCTCACTGCGTACCGGCAGTGTCATGCGACGCAGGTCTAGGATATGCCGGGGAACGCCGTTCACCATCACATTGTTCTTCGACCGCAATCCCGTTACGACCCCTTTTTTCCAACGAGTGGTACACTGTGCATTAGGAGGTTTCACCCACACCTCTTCACCTACTTTGATAGTGGCTTCCTCACTCTCGATTCCTGCTGTTTTGTTGCACGGGTGCCGCCACTTATATGTGAAAACGGCCCTATGAGGGACAGTTGTCTCGTCTTGTTTGGTTTTTGGCGAGATGTTGTACCAAAACACCGCCTCTATGGGTGATACGTTGCTTTTTTCCGCAGCGGCTTTAATGGTGCGATGATTCCTCTCCACTATTCCGTTGCCACTCGGCCGATACGCTGCTCTAAAAAATTGCCTTACTCCCCACTTATCGCATACCCCTTTAAAGGCTTCAGATCGGAAAGCGGGCCCATTGTCCATCAAGAGTTCCTCAACCGGCCCTCTCTCCAAAAATATCTCCTCGATGACCCCTCCGATCGCCCATGCCGCTTCTGCCCTGATTTCTCTCCAGATGGCAAACCTTCCCGGTCCACAGTCGACCATCGAGAGATACAATTTGTGGCGATAGTGCGTCACATCAATAGCCAATCGATTCCAGTCCTCCGCAACGTGCAACTGTCCTGTTTCGTGTCTGGACGGTCTAGGGTCAATTGATTGGCACTCTCGACAGTTCTCCACCACTTCCCTAACCTCCTCCTCGGTGGTCTCCGGGTAAACCTCTCTGGCTAGGAATAACGTTCGTTCCCGACCAAAGTGGTGCATTTCGTGTGACTCCTTGACTTCTTCCCCTGCATAGCATACCGAGGAGACCTCCTTTCCCTCCTGCAGCCAGGCCTTCTTCACGCGTGTCATCGAATCCGCCTTGTTTTTTTCTGATGGGACCAACACGACAGATACTCTTAACTGGAACTCCGCTATTAGATCGGCGAGCGCTCCGAGTCTGCGCTTGATCAGCATTTCCGCAGCACCTTTGGTCTTAACTCTCTTATCGCCAGTTACTGCCGACCGAATCCACGATGCTGCCGTTGCCGAATCGGTTTTAATTTCAATTATTTTCAATCCCCACTTCAGGGCCAGATTGAGTCCTTTCATAACGGCATCTAGTTCTGCTACGTTGATATGGGAGAAGTCGTTGGTTTTTCTTAGCCATGCCGCATCCTCCACAGTTACGCCTCCCATCTCTAGTACGACGCCCAACGCCAGGTTACTGGCATCGCACCAAATCACACCCGCATCTCCGCTGCTGACATACCAGTCCCCTTTCACTGGGTCCTCATTCCTCACCCTCGCAATGATTTCTTGCAGCATGTTCATAACCTCCTTCGTTACACGGCCCTCCCAGCCAGCAGTGCCTGCTAGTCGTTTAATAAAACTACATGCTATCCTGAGCCAGCCAGCGATAGGATAGTGCCCGACCAGCCTCCCGCAGACTGAGAAGAGTTCTCGCTTCGTCAGCTCAGATCCGACTTCGGGTATTACACTCCCTCGTTCGAAGACAAGGCTTTCTTTTCCATCTCGCCTTAGTTTCAACCCCAGCACCCGTCCTCCATCCAGGGCCTCCGCCGGTTTTGCAGTTAACCCATACTTCTCGACATGGCTTCTTACTTTCTCCGCTGTCACCTCTGCCTCCTCCACCAGAATGTCGTCAATGTACGAACTAGTGGCCTCCTCCACTGAACGGTCTTTGCTCAGCACTGTCTTCAGCACGGCAGTCATAATTTTGGGGGCTGAACTCAGCCCAAAGCCTAGCCTCGTCAGACAATACACTCGCCCCTTGTACCGGACCAGCTGGTACTGCCAGAGTTTTTCATCTACATGGATCTGCAGATATGCCGATTTCAGATCGACAATTTTTGTGGCCCGTCCCATTCTTCTCCATTTCCTCATGACCTCCTCACATACGTCGATCCCCGTTCCAGTGTGGCAGGCTACGTGTCTGTTCAATTCTCTGAAGTCCAGTACGGGCCTAATCTTGTTTTTCGTAGGCTGAACAACCGCCAGTAGTGGCAACACTCCTTTTTCTTCCCCTGTCCACGGTTTCAGAATTCCTTCTTTTATCCACCTCTCCACTTCTTCCTCAAATCCTTTTCTTATTTCTCCTCGCAGGGTGTTTTCGTAGCAGCCCACTTTATTCTGTAGTTCCGGGGGTCCGGAGATCCATTTCCATTCCACCGTCCACCTCACGCCATCAAACATTGCCAGGAAATCTTTGTCCTCAATGCAGCAAACGGTTTTGGTATTCTGATGGTTCTATCACCTTCCACTCCTGTCATCCCCACTGCGCCGAGACGTCCGAACGTCACTTGGCTCCCTCGTAACGTGGCGCCCCCCAGTCGGTTAATTGCACTCATACCTATAATCACGTCAACACCACCGACCAGATGATTCAACACTAAGGCTCGCAGTCCAATGGACACCCCTTGCACCATTACTTCCGCTGTCGTCTCACCTAGGCACTTCACATCCCTGCCATCCACGGTCCTAATAGTCCTGGTTCCGCTCCATGACCTAGCGACATTCCTCGCTAACAACGTTGTAGTACAGCCTGTGTCGACAAGGGCTATGGCTTTCTTCCCATTGACTACTACCGGTAACCGAGGCAACGTTCCATCATGCGCCATCTCCGCACAGAAGGGGTAACCACTGGCGCAATAGCTCCCCTTCACTCGTTTCCCTGGTGCCGTGCAGCAACACAATAGCGGCTAAGGTGCCCCACTTGTCCACATCGGTAGCACGTGATCCCCGGTCTCGGCTCTTTGCAGTCTTTGATCAGATGAGGGCCCTGGCACCGGAAGCACTTGATTGCAGGTCTCCCCTCCTGTCGCCTCGCCGGCTGCCTCTCATTCAAGTGAGACCTCATGCACATATTTCCACCCACAGCTGCAGCCACGATTGGGCTTTTAACATTTTTCACTAGGACTCTGGCGTGAACCAAGAGATCGTCCACTTCCATAGTATGGATCCCAGTGATTCTCTGCATGTTCGTAGAGATTTCCTCTGGGAAGCCGTTAACTAGGTACAGCTTTACCGTCATCTCCAGGCTCCTCCCCACGTAACCAGCCAACCCTGCCAGTCTCCTGATCTCTGCCGCAAAGACGTCAACCGACTCGACGGTCCACCTCAAACTGGAAAGCTTACCAAGTGCTTCGAATGGGCCCTCAGCGAAGGCCAATTTCAGCCTTTGCTCCACTGAGGCAAAGTCTTCCTTGTCTTCATCTCGCATCTGCTGGTAAATCGTGAGGGCTTCCCCCTCTAAGTATAGCGGCAGCAGGGTGACCACATCTTTTGCAGCTTCGCCACCATCTTTAATTTCTCCAGCCACTTAATCAGGTCACCCTCCCCAGTAAAGGGTCTCAGCATGTGAGTGCTCAGTCTCCACTCAGCCATGGTAATTTGCTCGATGCGCCGAAATAGCTGGTGGTATACGTGACACTGCTGGCCGTACTTCCGCTTTCTATCCACTCCGAGACGAATTTCTGCAACGTTTTTCTTCACTCTCTACGAATCCGACTTTTCTCCTATGATCAAACTTCTCTGTTCGCAATCTAACTTCCCTCTGCCTCCTCCCCCAATCACTCCTCTTTTATCTCTTTCATTTCCAATCAGGAGCATCTCATTTGCATACCTCGTAGTCACCCTGTAGGCATTTAAAGAAACAAGTCGGCCATTCTTGTTTCCTTCTTCTTCACACGAGGTAAGCCACGCAAAAACGCGGTCGGTCGTTCTTGTTTTGTCTTCTTTTTTCCTCATTTACACCACACAAACTTCATGTATTTCTTCTCTATCTCTCTCTCTCCCTCCGTTTAGATGCTTATAGTAAGGTGTAAAACACAGAAATAGTATATGTTCATACGATATTGATTAACTTAGCTACTACAGGGACAAAATAGCAAGATTTAAAAAGAAGCAGACGATAACTATGTGAAAATAGCATTAAAACCAGACTGCAATCGGCGACAGAGACAAATACTATTGCAAGAAACAATAATATAAAGATAACTAGAATTCTTCCTGAAACAGGCAATATTCAATCTTTGTAAACACATTTTTATCTTGATATTTCCACATATAAAGAAAGGTATATATTATAGCTAAATGTCATACTGATCGAGTAACTTTGTTCGCATGAAACTAATAATGTATATCTCATGCTATGAATATATATACATTTTCAAGGAGAACAATCGTAGTGTAATATATATATATATAGTCTCAAGAAGCGTTCAGTCATTTTAAACAAAAGAAAACGCAGTTTAAATTCCCAGAGAAACTAACTAGATCCGAGATATGCTAGATATCTAGCACGTGCATAAGCCGACCCACCGTTGTATAATTCATAAATAAAAAAGTGGATTCAAGTATCCAACAGTGAAACAACCACAGGGGACCTTAACTTCAGCGTTAAATATTAAAACGGGGATCATCAGCTGTTTACCATGTAAATTTTGTGAAATTTAATAACAGGACAGTTATAATTTTCATGGCTCTCCAATGGTACTGATCAAACGACCACTTCCCCAATAGTTAAATGTAGAAATAATGCAGCTTTAATTTCTACTAATATATACATAAATAAATAATACTAATAATATAATAATAATAATAGTAATAATAATAATGATAATACATCATCCTTAATACTACAGTGTGATATGGTAATTTGCATATCAAATAGTATCATAACAATAATAATAATACTATCCACACACTACACCCAAGAACCATTCTGCGATATGATAGCTAGCAATAAAATTATATAGGAATAAAAGTTGCATTAAAAAAAGCTTAAGTACCTTTGGCACCAGATAGGAAAGTAGATAAGCGGAAGGGAACATAGCCATACATCTAAAAACCCAATACATAGTCTAAAGAAGGGTAGAGTAATTTTAAACAAAAGAAAATGCAGTTTAAATTCCCAGAGAAACTACCTAAATGCAATATATCGCAGACTTAGCACTTGCATAAGCCGACTCACCGTTGGAAAATTCATAAATAAAAAAGAACATTTAAGTATTCAACAGTGAAACAAAAACAGGTGACCTTGACTTCATCGTGAAATATGAAAACGAGGATTATCAGCTGTTTACCATATATATATATATATATATATATATATATATATATATATATATATATATATATATGGGAAGAGAAGGATGAAGGTAATCCGACGTGATGGTAAAATGAAAAAGGAAAACCAAAAACTGGATGTTTTTTATGTGTACATCAACGTTTCGTCTTTATTTATAAGACTTCATCAGGATGATGATATAGGGAAAAGATATCATGCAAGCACAGATACATGTAGGGTAGACATGTTGGGAAGAAAAATAAAATAAAATGAAAAATAATGGCAGCGTCTTGCTGGACGTCCGTACTTGTTAGAGAATGAAAATGAGTGGGAGAAAAAAGGGGAAGGGTGGAGGGAGCAAGGACTACTGTGGCTGGCGATGAGAGAAAGAGGTGGGGGATGAGCAAGGGTAAAATGGATGGCAGAGAGAGATTGGAGGAAAAGGGGGAGGGGGTGTTTGACCAGATGGCTGTGGTCGAGATTGAAGGGGAAGAGTGAGTTGGAATGTTTGTGTGTGGGGGGTGTATGCAGGGAAAATGGGGATGGGTAGAGAGGGAGGGAGGGGCTGTGATTTTGGTGGATGGGCGAAAGTTATGGTCTTAGAGAGTGTTTGGAGAAAATGAGGGAATTTAAGAAGAGGTATGGGAGAAAATAGATGAGAGGGGGAAGAGGGAGGATTTGTCGTGATAGGGTGTGAAATATTTGAAATATTTGGAAAATGATAGCAATGAGTGAGGGATTGGAGTGGGTGGGGGAGGGGGGTGATTGAAAGGGTGGGTGAGGAATATTTTGAAAAAATGGGCATCAAACATTGAGTATCACCCTATCATTCCCACATTATACGGGCTCCCCAAAACCCACAAACCTGACACCCCCATGCGTCCAATTGTATCAAGCATAGGTAGCACCACACACAAAATCGCACGGGCCATAGCTAACATCCTCACTCCACTAATGGGTACCATCAGTCCCTCCCACATAAAAAATTCAGGCGACCTTCTTAGCAGAATAAAAAACATCAACGTAGAAAATAAAAATATACACAGCCTAGATGTAACTTCGCTCTACACTAACGTACCTGTAAA
This sequence comes from Sepiola atlantica, assembly GCA_963556195.1. Classification (NCBI taxonomy): domain Eukaryota; kingdom Metazoa; phylum Mollusca; class Cephalopoda; order Sepiida; family Sepiolidae; genus Sepiola; species Sepiola atlantica. Next base: position 67,730,512 of record OY744527.1, on the reverse strand, counting down.
AAAATGCCTACACTTACTTCACACACATATAAAGAAAACAAAAACCGACCTACCTTTTCCCCCCAACACTTTTATAGAAATAATTAGACTCATCACTGACATAACATATTTCCAATTTAACGAAGTATTCTACAAACAAAAATTTGGACTCCCCATGCGCAACCCCCTTAGCGGTGTATTGGCCTGCCTCTTTTTAGAATTCTTAGAATCCGGTCCTTTCAAATATAGACTACCTCCTAACATCGAATACTTTAGATACATAGATGATATTTTAATTTTCCTCCCCACAGACACACAAATCATTCATGTTAAGGATAAACTCAACACAGTAGAACCCTCCATAAAATTCACCCATGAGACTGAAATAAACGGCTCTATTCCCTTCCTTGATACTCTTATAATTAAGTCCAACAATAAACTAGAATTTAAGGTACACCGCAAAAACACTCACAAAAATGACTACATACATTTCTACTCCCACCATCATAGCAAGATCAAAACAGGTATAATTATAGGCTTCTTCCTACGCGCCCTTAGAATATGTAGCCCCCCACACATAGATGAAGAAATAAAATACATTTTTAATTCCCTAAAAACATTGCAATACCCCACACATTTCATATTAAATGCCAAGAAAAAAGCCTTCCAAATATTCTCCAGAAACACCACACAAAAAAATCAAACCCCTAACACCTCTCTCATAGACAGACCCCTTCTCCTACCCACGCATTCCAATAACACATCCATATGCAACACGCTCAACAAACTAGGCATTCCAATAGTACAAACCACTTCTCAATCCATAAAACAAACTTTAAACACATCCAGACATTTCCAAAAAACACCCACATCCCATGCCGGCTTATACACTGTCCCTTGCAATGATTGCCATCAATTCTACGTGGGAGAAACACAACGTGAATTAAAGAAACGATTAAATGAACATAAAAGGGACATAAAAAACAACAACCCTCTTAGTGCACTTTTCTCCCATGCTCTAGAATATGGTCATGCATTCAAATTTGAACATGCCAAAATCACTAAACACATCCACAACAAATCTCGGCGAAGATTATTGGAAACTGCCCTCATTACATCCTCCACTACTATCAAGCAGCGAAATGGTTTCTTTAACCTATCACCCTTAATAAGCAAGATCACCTTCACAGAACAAAGTCTTTTGCCTGATCATGGCTAACTTTTATTTTCATCTCTAACCTTATGACACTCTTCCATTCACCCACACCCTTCCCTCTTCTCCCTGAATCTTCTCTTATTTTTCCTCACTTTTTTTCCCTCACATTTTTAATACTACAGTCCAAATAAACTTTCTCATGTTCCAAATATTTCAAATATTCCTCACCCACCCTTTCAATCACCCCCCCTCCCCCACCCACTCCAATCCCTTACTCATTGCTATCATTTTCCAAATATTTCAAATATTTCACACCCTATCACGACAAATCCTCCCTCTTCCCCCTCTCATCTATTTTCTCCCATACCTCTTCTTAAATTCCCTCATTTTCTCCAAACACTCTCTAAGACCATAACTTTCGCCCATCCACCAAAATCACAGCCCCCCCCCCCTCCCTCTCTACCCATCCCCATTTTCCCTGCATACACCCCCCACACACAAACATTCCAACTCACTCTTCCCCTTCAATCTCGACCACAGCCATCTGGTCAAACACCCCCTCCCCCTTTTCCTCCAATCTCTCTCTGCCATCCATTTTACCCTTGCTCATCCCCCACCTCTTTCTCTCATCGCCAGCCACAGTAGTCCTTGCTCCCTCCACCCTTCCCCTTTTTTCTCCCACTCATTTTCATTCTCTAACAAGTACGGACGTCCAGCAAGACGCTGCCATTATTTTTCATTTTATTTTATTTTTCTTCCCAACATGTCTACCCTACATGTATCTGTGCTTGCATGATATCTTTTCCCTATATCATCATCCTGATGAAGTCTTATAAATAAAGACGAAACGTTGATGTACACATAAAAAACATCCAGTTTTTGGTTTTCCTTTTTCATTTTACCATATATATATATATATATATATATATATATATATATATATATAACAGTTTTTTTTAATTATATTCCAATAACCATGGTTTGTTTTATTACTTCTATTTTGATTTTGATTTTTTTCACATTTCCAACAATTCCAAATTTCTGTGAGATATATTTAACGGTCCGTTTCATTTGTTTTGTGCCAAACAACATTTGTATGTCAATATCGTCTCTGCAACACTACAAAATCATCAGAAAAAGTTCACAAATAATAAGAGTTCTTAGATTAGAGTGTCTTGAAAAACACCCACATTATACATCAGTTTCATTTTTAGGTTAAAATAAACAAAGGAACAAACAAAAATTTTAGAGCAAACACTCACATGTGTACGATCAAACAAATCAGCCATTTTTTTATTTTTTATTTTCGTTCAAAGCTAGTATCTCCCTCCAAAAAAATAGTGCGATCAGTTTAAAAACTTTAATTCGGAAATATTTGCTAAAATATTTAATATGTACTATAATTTATTTATAAAGTTCCAATTTATTTGAAGATAATTTTTTTTATTAAAGTTACCTGAATGTTTATGGTGCGAAACTCATTTAAGCAGATCATTATAGAGCTTGTCTCAATGTGTCAAACCGTCCATTCAATCAACTATTAAAAAAGTTTCTTCTACATAAGTGTTTATATGGAATTTATATAGTATTTATTAGTAAACCTTTTCTAACAATATTGAGACAAGCTTACCTTCCCAGAAATTCATCACTCAAGTAGTAAACCACTAGTTGAAATGCGAAACTAAGGGGGTTATATTTACGGCGAAATATATCCTCCATATTTAGCCAGATTACGATTTCGAAATATAGAATGGGCATTATATATTTATTTATTTATTTAATTTCTTAAAGTGTTCTAAGGATTCAAAAGTAGTTTAACGGGGATCTGTACCGTAAACATTAATTTTTACTATGTTTTATTTCTAAAACAACTGTTCTATATTTTGCTCTGTTATCAATAATTGACAAACATTGAGCTGAATCTTCAAAGGAGACTACAAAGTAAAAGGATCTGATGATATATGATAATACATATATTGTCTTTAATAATTAATTATATATATATATATATATATATATATATATATATATATATATATATATATATAAATAAATAAGTTTAATTATTTTATAAATTTACCATGTGGTTTTATTTTTATTATAAATTAATCTTAAATTTAATGGTTTTGGTTGGATGATTATATATAAGGTTAGATATATTTAGTATTAGTGTCTAATGCGTACACTTTTAATTTCATTCGGATATACGTATTTGAAGTTTTAAGGAAGATCTGAGGGACGTAAATATTCGGAACATTAAGGGTAACATAGCGGTTCAGGACTATTTTAGGATAATTTTATACATACATCAAAATTAGATATATTTTCTATTTTAACAGGATGTTTTCCCCCTATAGATCCATTAGGTTAAGAAGACAATTAGAGAGGCGGGACAACTACTATTGTCTACCACAGAAAATGTTATACATATTATTTACATTTCATAAATTGTTTTGTTATTTTACGAAAATCGCGGTAGACAAGGCATGAAGTCACTTGATGTGAGGAGCTAGAAAATACTACAAGATCTTAAACTAGCCAATGATAAGTGTTAGGTCGAAAGATTCCGACCCAGAAAACAGAAATAGTTCCCCCTTTTTCAGACACATCACTCATCAGATGTGAGGACTAAAGGACAAAATAAAAGAAGCGAGAGTTACAGGGCTGTCGAAAGTAAACGCAAGTTCTACTTTCTACTTTTCTTTTAATTGAATATATTAACAGTTTTAATGTGGTTATACCCACATAGGGATGCAACTAGAGATTAGAAAATACTTCCATTGTCTTCCTCGGTAAATTCTACATTCGAATATACTTTTAGATTTCATGTAGATTCTTAAACAGATCTTTCTGTAGGGTAAAAAGTTATTTTGAATAGTACATTGTACTAGATGGAATAGTCGTCATTTGATGGCTATTAATATCGTGGTATTCACGGCTTTTAAAACTCGGAGAGCTTCGGTTCAACATAAATCAAAGGATTTAAACATTGCAACGATAGTTTTATACTTAGGAAAATGTCTTCTTTACAAATAGTATATATCATTGGGTAGATTTAAGTAGATTGAGCTGTCCCAAACCTTTGACATTGCACATAATGCCGTGTATTTTATAATGCTGTTTAATCTTATTAAATCATATAATAAACATAATATCGTATCAAATAATTCACGATGTTAATTATTCTATAGATACTAGCTATTGGAAAAGGATATTTGTTATGTCTCTTTGTACTTGAAACCAATAAAACACATGTTGTAAGCTGATTGAAGTTATTTAATTTTGAAAAAGCTAATTCTTTAAATTAAGACTTTATCAGATGATCTCATACAACTCGGAATTTAAGCTAATTAACTAGGGTTTACGTCCTCTCGTAATTAAACGTTCAGCTAACATCAGTGGATTATATGTTGCTCTATTAGGCGACCTTTCTTTGCGGAGGTAGAGAAAAACCTCCATCTACATAGATAGCAGATCAGACAAACAAAATGTCAAGTTCCTATATCTTATATATCTACAGGGAGTTAACAAACACACAGAAAGAAACGAAGGTACACAAGTATCTCATATATATTCGAACACACATATAATGAAAGATTAAGAAAACTACTAAAATGTTTTGTTTATTTTATTTACGGTGGAAGTTGATTTAAGTATAGTTGAATTCATCTTGTTGTCACTAAACACTTGAGTTAATGTGATATCGGATGGTTGGGTGAGTGTTAGGGATAGAACTGAATTCTTTCTGAAGTTGATTTTCAAATAAATAAAAGGCTGATGTATTGTTATAACCTTTTTTCTCATCAATCATTTAATCGGAACCATTTGACTGAAACCTATTCTTTAGCAAGAATTAATGTTTTTAATCTATTTCGCTCTTCCTGCTTCTTTCCATAATTTTAAATTATTTTCCTCTTTCTAATTTCTTCTTCTTCCATTATTTGTACTATTACTGAAACCTATGTTTGTAGCTTCTTCTTTATCTTCTACTACTTTGACAAACACTGATACTAATACTACTGTTACTACTACTGCTACTACTATAACTTATTTTCTGTCGTCGACAATTACGAATTTTTATTTGATTTCTTTATCCTTTTTCTTCTGCTGTTCGTTTCTACTTAAGGTCATCAGGAAAGTCAATAATATTTCCACCTGTTCTCGGTGGCGGCTATGACGAAAACAAAAACACAGACATCACATTTTTATTTATTTATTTCTTTTATGTATTGTTTTCTTTCTTTATTAATCTTCATTTAGTATTTTATCTTATATTAACCTCGACTCTTTACAAAAATCAAAAATACTCATACAAGTAGTCCATGTACAGTAGTTCATTTTTGCTTTGAAATATTTGGAATTTAAGACTTGACGTGAATCAGCGATTGACGTACTAGTTCTATTCTATTGTCTCTTTTCCATAAATTATACATTTTATTAAAATAATTTCTATTTCTTTTGTGTCGTCCGAAATAAAAGAAAACATTGTAATTCATATCTAGTGTATTACGTATTATTTTTCTCTTTTATTCATTTATACTGCTTCTGTTGATCCGAAATGACACAAAAGGGTTTGCTACGAACCCTCTTCTTATTTTTCTCTGTTCTATTTCTGATATTGTTGTATTCTATCCGGCTTTAATATGGTATTTTAAATTCTACTAATATACACCCAAGAATTCACATTCGACAATACACGATTTGCTTCGCAATCACTAACAATATATTATTTTCAGATAATAATTACGCCCGATGGGAACATCAACTGTTATTTCACAATTGTTCCTTGATATATAAAGATTTCGTAAGGAATTTTGGACGTGCTTGCTATATTTCATTTAACTGTTGTTATCCAAAGAAATAAAAAAATGTACCCTATTTCCTTCCAGTTTATCCATTTCGGTTATTGTGACTGTTGTTTCTTTTCATTAGTTTTTTACTTATTCTTTATTACTTACTACATGCCCATTTTTCGGCGATCTTTTTCATTAGTATTTGACTAGCAATACCTATCATTTATTCCTACCTCCTTTTTTACATATTCAGTCAAATAAGGCACATTGCTCTTAAGACGTGAAAGACTAGTGTTAATTAGGGGCCAGAATTATAAATAGATCATGAGTAGATGGTTGTGTAACGAGATGTTTTGCTCACATTACATTCACATTTCTGCATGTTGGTACAGTCGTTGGATAATGGCCCTATGAGAATGGACGTATCTGTTGGGAATCGTTGGTTTGACTTGCGCGAATTAACGCGGGTGAAGTCGAGTGCAGATTAAGGCCTGTTCTCACAGTCATAGCTAACAGACGTGACAAGGTTACCGTGTGACGAGACCCCAGATCAAGGGTCAGTCTGCACCTGTGAGAGGTTCTTTGACGTCGCGGGCCTTCGGAAGGCGAACTGAGAGGACGTGCGATTCACGATGAAAAACTAAGGAGAATATTTCCCTTAAGGGAAGACAAGCGCGAGAAATCCTTTCCCCCCTTCTCTATGAATAGTTAAGAAACATTGTTAACTAACTACGATGAAGTAGGATTAGCTCTCTCCCTCTCTCTCGACGTGGTGAATGACTCCCAGTTAAAATAACAACTCTTGAATAAAATGAATTCAATCTAAAAAAAGAGTTTGTCTTCGGAGTGCGTTATGGCTTTTGTTGCAGACAACGGAGGGCGTGGTTCTCGGCAAAGAAGTAAGAATTCATCCACTAGACGATCCGACCGCCCTCTACAAGCGAGGGAGAAATCTAAGGTATGCAACACAGGGAGAGTATCCTAAAAGAAAGCAGCTCGAGGAAAAAAGCAATTAGAGTAGACAGCTTTCCGCATCTGGCAACATCTACAGTAAAGGGATGTCGTGTTTTTGATTTTCGAGTTGGTCAAGGGTATTTTTGTTGATGGGGCACAAGTGCAGAAAGTTTGTCAGAGAACATTCAATTAAAGTACTTGTAAAACAAGTAAATAAATGCAAAATTGCGGTGAGGGGACAGGGGATGGCTATACTAGACAATGTGGGGCATATTAATTAGAAGCGCATTTTTAACCCTGTTCGAAAAAGGAGAGACTAGTGGTTGGTGAACCAGACCAGATGTAGCAACAATACTCAATGCATGTAGAATGGTGACGTTGTAGAGATATAGAATACTGGCAGGTTTGAGAAGTTTTCTAGTCCGGAGGAGGGAGCCCACCTTCATTGCAACACACCTTGCAGTCTTTTCGATGTACGATTGAATTCTTTCTCACTTAATCTTTTAGTCACCAAGTATCACTTGTGCTTAATGTAGATTCATCCATAACTTCAGACACGTTGGCCTCCACTGGATTGTAATCTAAGATAATCCTTGTATATATTTTTTAATAATGTTATCTTTTCTCCCATGATCTTAACGAAACTTGTAGCAATTTAACATATAAGAACAAGCCATAATATATGTGAAATACCTATATGCTAAATTCGCTATATTTGGCATTTTCTATGCACTTAAAAGAGACCAATTTTAAGGTGATTTTCTCATGTTTCGTCTGTCTCTTGAACGTGAGTTTTATGTTCAAGGGTTCATGATACCAACGTTTACATTTTATCACTGTTTCTTCTAATCAAAAATTTCAAGATTTAGAATTTCTTTTAATGTAAATTCTCTATGAGAAAGACATCTTGAATATTTTCTTTCAAATTTCATTCTACATTTAATCTTTAGATAATTAATCAGGTTGATTAGCTTTCGAGTTGTATATTTCTGTAAAGAAATACTTGTAGGGTCGTTTCTGTGCGCCATATGTGAAAAATATATTCTATGCTCTCAGTGTCCAACAAAAGCAATCACATTCTTAAAAATAAATATGTTAGTGAACGTCTACATCCTATTGCAATTCAAACTTCCAGTCTATTCCAGTTAGTTGTCTATTCTATTATACTGAATCACACTGTATCAAAGATCCAACCAAGTTGACTAAGTGGTTAACGACACTGATTGAGGGCCTTGGTGCGCTGAGTTTTATTCCTGTTCGTTCAACAGAAACACTTCCATTAACACCCAAACCTGTCCTTGTGTTAACTATCCTGGAGTGGAGGTAAATAAAATTAACTTATTAGATATTACATCCAGAATATTCTGTATTTGTTGTGAAAATGTTATCATCTAATAGATAACACACATCTAAACAAATAACATCTACATAACGGGTACATGTTTTAATACATTCTCAGATCATATTCCCATTCTCCCATATACCAGCTATCTCAGAAATATAACCCACCTATACTCGTTTGAGAAAGTATATGGTGACTTTGTATACCATCGCTGCGAAAAATCTTTCAACATTTTAAAGTGAGATTAGAAAGCTTGTCTTTAATATGCATTTAGGCTTCAAGATAAGATCAACATGTAGCATATGTTCTCTCCCTATCCCGAACAAGAGATATATACATAGATTGAGACATTATTCTCCTATTCAGTAGTGCACATTTAGAGACCTGGGTTTCTTCATCTCAAAAACTAACTTGGTGTCATACATTGATATCTTCACGAGGCAAAACGTTAGAGACAGGCCGATAATAATGTCTGTATCAAGAATGTTCGTTCCATAGAGACAGTAACTATTCCTGTGAGTGTTATTCCAGCTATTGTTTTATTTAAAATATCTCTTTACGCACATGTCTGTATCCTTTCCGATAATATCCCTTTGGCTTGTTTTAACCTTTTTTTCCTAGGTTTCTTTTTTAAACTACTCGCGTAACCTTACGCCCATATACACTCTGATTAACATAATAAACTAACATTGATATTCTCAATAAACACGATTTTGGATAAACAAAGACGGCTATTCTTAAGATGCGTTTATACGGGTTTAGTGAAGAAAATACCACTTTAAAGTTTAATGTATGGAAACATACGATTTAAACGTAAGCATGATAAAATAAAGAATATGCAATTTCAAACTTGACATATAGATGTTACCGTCTGCATGTTGAACATATAAATCTATTATTTATGTGAATAAACGTCTGTAAAATTCAAAGAATACTCTTGACTTAATTTACCGTTATGTTTTTATTACAAAATTACTTAGTATTTCAAGGAAACACAATCCAAGCTGATCGATTTACATTGATTACTAGATATTTTGTATTTACTGACTGCAAATCATTTCTATTAGTAAATAAACATACATATATTAATATAATTGTTTAAATTTAAAAAATAGACAAAGTAACGATACGCTATTTTGGCGAATACAAAGTAATCGTGGCATCTTCAATTTCATTAAGTAATTACATTAATATATAAATGGGATGCAAATGAGGTTTCCAATATTTTCGTAAATGGCACAAAATATATTTATAAAATCTAATATTTGATGACCTTTTCAGACAATTTTTAAACACATGCAAATAGTATTTACACAAAGTTTCTTCGACTAAACTTCAGCCCTTCTACTTAAAATGTCACCTGTTATTTGATGTTGATTACATAAACATCATTTTAGGCATGGATCAGTTTCTTTAATTTGCTGCCATATTTAACACCCTTAAAACGAATGTAAAATGATGTTTGCAAAAACAATCTGAGATTATGAACAGTTTACATTTTGATGTATATACGCTTTTAGTATTAAAAAAGTAATATAACATATTGTGTATATATTTCAGTATTTACTTCAACATTGCTCAATACCTTAGGAACACTTAGTAACAGTTGAATATCACTATATCTATTGCCTGTGAGCTACACAAAAGCATCCATGTTTCACACCCATCGGTATATATATATATATATATATATATATATATATATATATATATATTTATATTTATATATATATATTTATATATATAGTAAGCTATGAAAATATATTTATGGCAATTTAGCTACACAGAGGCTCCCGCGTTTCATCCTCGCTGGGAATCCTCAGGCCAAAATACATGGAGTTATTTTTGCCGGGTGGTTTTATATACACGGCTGGCTAGTAAACCAATCAGATTCTTTGTTGTTCTCTAAGCCAATCGTTGGGCTTCCCACGAACAAAGCTGTGGTTATTGTTACTTTCTTCCTATATCCTGTTCTATTGTTCTTTTTTCTATAGATTGACCTATATCCTGTTTCTTTTGTTGTGTCAATATAATGGGTGAATTTATTTTATTTCATTTTAACACGTGGTTCCTTGTATTTCTATTCTAGGTTTTTATTTTAAAATTGTTAAGTTTTTGTTTAGTTTAGTTTTTGTTTATTTATTATTTATCGTTACCCTAAGGTACATTTATTTTTGTGTAGGCAGCTGTTGGCTATCTCACTTCTACAGTCTAATAGATTTCGAGCGTCTTTAAAATTTAGGATTTCAAATTTTTCATTCAGGCATAATATACACGGGTTGTCTAAATTTCTACATGTACTGGCCTGTCGTATTATTTTCCATTTAATTATTGGTGAGCGTCCATTGTCTTTGACATCCCAGTAGTGGTTTGCTAGTGCTGTTTTCACGCGACGTTCTCTGTTTTTAAATGTGTTTTTGTGGTCATAATATCTAGTTTTAAAATCTAGGGAGGTCATAACCAACATAGTACTTCTAGTTATTCGGTCTTTCCTTGGCAAATATTGTGGCTTGGTATACAATACTTTTGGTTAGGCCTTTATTTTGTAGTGGACAAAATGTACGATTTATGCAGTTACATATTTGATCTTCGTTGCTAACTTTTTCATTTCTATTCGGGTGGTTTTTATTAGTGTTTTGTTTATTTCTATTCGTATTGTTTATATTTTTGTTCTTCTTAGTGTTATTTTTGTTATATTTCTCACTTTTTTATGTAATTTGTAAATTTTTTCTTCCTCTCTGCTGTTCTCTTTTAGTATTTTGTTATTGTGTGCCTTAATTATAATTTCTAGCTTTTCGCAGCAGCTGTAGGATAGTATTAGGTTATTTTTACTGAATATTTTATGCAGGGGATTGTTTACGGGGAAGTGTTTTTCAATCAGATTTAGGAATGTTTTGCCCAGTTTAGCTTTTAGCATATGGTTATATGGCAGGGTATAGTAGATTATATTTCATCTCCTTTTCTGTTTAATTTTGTTGTAATTATTAATGCCCTGTTTTTATATTTAATTTCGGTATTATGGTAACCACTATTTTGAGAGCTGTATTGTAAATGTTGATAGATTTTTTTAAAAACACTTTCGTTGCTAGAATTATTGATAAGCCTACGTTCGTTAGAATTCGGAATATGTTTTATGATTGATGGGGGTGATTAGACTTTGGGTTTACGTATATTGGATTGGCGTTATCTTTTAGGTATGGTTCGTAAGTATTTTTATTTAAGTTTAACGTGACGTCTAGAAAGTCAGTTTTTATCTTAGCTAGTACTTCTACTTTTAGGCCTAGTTTTTTCATTTCCATATGTATAATTTTCTTGAAGTTTTCTCCTTTGACTTTGTTAGAATCTCTTATTATCGCTAATCCATCATCTCTATAAAGGCCGATATCTGTATTATCAAATATATTTGTGAGTGTATATTAAATGAATAACCCCACAAGATCTGATGCCTCCGCAGAGTCAAGAGCACCCCTGGCAAAATCAAAGGAGTTTGTCATATTTGTTTTAATCCATTGGTCATCGTTATTGATTAGAAGTGATCTCCTACATTTTTAATCATGTGGATTTTATCCTTTAATATATCTGTATACATCTCGGAAAATTCTAGGGCGATGTTTAAGAGTTCTTCTGATATATACGGGTAGAAATCCACTATGTCGAATTGTAGGAAGGTACATTTGTTCTTATTTTCGATGTTGTTAAACCAAGCGATTGCTTCGGCAGTATTCACCGATTGGTTTAATTCTAGGTCTTTTTTACTTGTTTGTTGATTCTAGATATAATTGTTTTGCTGATTCTTCCTAATTCCGGTTTGGTTGGGTTAATTAAGCGGGTGCTAGGGTTATTGTTAAAGTTACTTTTGTTGTCTTTAAATAAGATATAGGCTTTCTTAGGGTTTAATTTACTAACTTTGTCGCTAATTTTTAGTTTATCGTTGATTTGTTTACTTTCAGTATTTCTTATAACTATGTAGTTACGTTCGCTTGTATCTAGTTTTTTGTAGTTTCTCGTAATGTTTTCTATTAGTAGTTTGTTATACTCTTGTTTATCTATTTTGTAAAATTTTCTAGTTCTGCCCGCTTTTACGAAGATTTTTTTAGAGTTATTTATATTTATAACGACGGTGTGTAATCGTTTTTGCAAATTATTATGTTGTTTGTGAAATTCAAATTTGTAATTACATTTAAGAGCTCATTTTCAAAGCTAGACATGAGATCTGTTGGTTAAGCGTTTTTTAGACTTTTGAATCCGTATGTATTTTTTGTATCTAGGTATATATATATATATATATATATATATATATATATATATATATATAGCACTAGATAAAGTGAAAGAATAAAATAAGGTTCGAATAACATTTTATTACTATTCAATGTTCAAGCAAAGTACTTTAAATTCCTTAAATCGTGAGTTTTCAAAGAAAATCTTCTCCTCAGAGGGCCATTACCGCAATGAATTACTGCAGGTAATAAAACTAAACTTTGAAAATATATAAATTTTTTTACATAAAATATATAAAACATCAAATATATCGGCTCAAAACCTACTTTTTTGCTAAACTTATACAGTTCATCCAAGTCATAAAGTTTAAAACAGCTTCAAGAAAGATATCAAAGAGGTTGATTAAGGAACAATCCAGGTGGTGAATGGTATTCAAAAAACAAAAAAGTTATCCAGGCGGGAAGTTTGTTTGCTATCGATGCAGTATATGACAGTGAAAAGCGTATCCAAGGTGTATGCAAATTAATAAAACGATAGAAGAAAACAAATCATATGAAAAGTTAAGAAAAAAACTCACTTGGTGTTGAATATCATAATGTCCAAGTTCAGGGTTCTTATGAGTTGATAAGAGTTGTGCAAACCATAACTTCCTGTTTAGATGCAAATTCCGCTAAAGCCAATTCGAATAAAATTACACTGAACTGATGTATTCGGACATTTTTTCTTCCGGATCCGATGAAGTTAATCTAGTGAAAGAAATTTTACATTCGAAGGTAATCTAGCTCCCGCAAGGCGTATTGATAGCATAACAAGTTCAAAATAAATCCTTCTTCTCGGTAAGACAGACTTGCAAACAGTAGTTGAATGTCTACTAATTCAAACCGCGTATACAAACGGATTATAGTTACACATGTGTAAAATCAGCTATATATACACCGGATGCTATATGTCTGGGTCAAATCAGTTATGTGTATAACGGATATTAAAAGTCTGGCTCATAGAGACGGATGTGTAAATTTAGGTCAAAGCCTCCAGGCACCCTTTGATCCAAACTTACTACTTGATCGTCTGCTTTAAGTATATAAACGAAATTCACACATCCAGACTATCAAATAATTTAGAAGAAGTATGAAATTAATAATTAATAAATTATTAAAACATTTAGAGTTTATTAAAATTAATATAATATAATTTCGAAGAGTTATAAAATTTATAATTAAGATGTTATTAAAACATTTAGCATTTACTAATTTAAAAATTTGAAAATTGTAAAAAATTAGATTTTTGCAACTTAAAAAATTTAAAGAGATATTTAGGCATGTTCAATGTGTAAACATTTTAGGCAGGGAAGATTTAACAAACACAGTTCCAAAACTGGATACTCCGAATCTGGTCCCGACACTCAATCAGGTTTCATGATGGGCTGAATTGTGCATACTTGAATTCCCTCCTATGGCGACATTTGGAGACTAATTCATTTCTAGAGTTGATCAAATTTAAACGTTTAGGTGCCGGGGCAATATATATATATATATATATATATATATATATATATATATATATATATATATATATATATATATATATTACTATTTCATGTATCCACATAACATTTGATAAGGAGATATCATTTTTATGTATAAATCTCCAGTTTTTATCTCAACATATATATATATATATATATATATATATATATATATATATAGCTTACATCAACATGTTAAGATTTCAAAATGACTGTCTATTCAGAGCATTAATATTTTTCTACTAAGTTTCTACTGTTGCATTGTACCAACATTTTACTCGATACCCCCTGTTAAAAATTTAGCGCGATAAGGTTAGTATCAAGGATACGTTCCCAAATACTGGTAAAAGAGTGATGCCTTCTCCTACTATTCGATGTAGTATATAATAAAAAAAAGAGTTTCGGATCGCTTTTAACTATGCTCGACCACATTACCTTTTAATGCTAAACTTGAAATCTTCAGTTATATGTGTTTACATTTGATTAGGCATCTTATAGGGTACATCTGTGTATTAGTTCTGCTTTTCTCATTAGAGTGGACTATAAGATATGTTATCTTACCAAGGAAAAGGAGTTGACTAGTGGAATAACCGTATTTTTCAGATTTATTTTCTTTTTCCATCTTCGAATTATTGCTTCGTATCTTCTTTTACTAATACTCTCAATATATCTAGACTGTTATTCTGGCAAAAACATATCAGTAAGACGCCTTCGAGCGACTAGAAATTCAAAGTTTAGTGTAAACACATAGCTTATTATGGTAAATAATTTTGCTTTGAAAAAAGGAAATATACAATAATATCTGTTGTACTATGGTATTTAGCACTTATCATCTGCTAACACTGACATAATTCATATATATGAGATTATATTACAATCATTTTTTTAAATAATTGAAATCAATTTGAATAGCTATAATTTTCCAAATGCAAAAGAAATCTCGATATTTAGAATATTTTATAGAGCTCACAATAAATTAAGTATCATGTTCCAACTTATATCATTTACTGATTTAATAAAAATTTTACGATATATTCTGTTTTACATATGTTTCTAGATTAGTTGAATGAAAATACAGATAGTTCACGCTGCTTACTCTCTCTTTCTCTTTCTCTCTCTCTCTCTCTCTCTCTCTCTCTATATATATATATATATATATATATATATACTAGATACTAGGACAGATAAAATAAATTTCTTAAACAAAATACTTTCATCCCCCCTTACGAACATTAAAACAAGATATAATAAACACCCAACTTTATGTTTAGAATCCTTTTCCTAATTTTGATTTAACTCGATTACATGGTGTTCATTCTGAAAAAGGTTTTATATTTTAGGCTTAATCAGAAATTCGAATTCAGGAAATTTTGCTTCATATTCTTCTAACTATTGTTTAAATTGCAAAAATACGTTTACTAAATTTACACAAAAGCCTCCCACACTTTACACTCTTTGCATGAAACTAAGTTAATGAATTTAACCTATATTTGTATCTGTTGCGCGTAACAGCCGTTTTCCAAAATTCATACTGAACTATTTATTAGTTTAGGAGTGAATCATGTAGATACAAATGTATAGATGTAAACACGATTAACTTTATATATATACTATATATATAATATATATATATATATATATATATATATATATATATATATATATCACATGACCATCTCTCCTGACCATAGGCACTAAGTGAACACTTACAGATTCAAGGTGTCTCTGTGAACCGGGTTCTCGCTCTGTGACCGTATGAGATTGTCATTTCCTTGCGCTGATTAGAGCCGTTAGCTCAAAATGACGTCGTACGTAGGTAAAATATTAAAATATAATGTTATTTTATTGGAAGCCCTTTTTTAGAAAAATCAAAAGTAGTGCACTATATAAAATGTTATAAATAGACATTTACGTGAGGCATCAGTGCAATGCTCCGACTCTGTCGTTTTATTCTATTAAATGTCTAGATATGTAAACTCGAGACTTTCAATGTAAATATCACTTAATTTCTCCATTATCACATGACAATCTCTAGTGGACTCATGGACTAAGTTAATGGTTACATATCATTAGTGTCTCTGTCAACCGGGTTTGCGCCCTGTAACTGTCTGAGATTGTTACTTCCCTTCGCTCATGAGAGCCGTAAGCTCGAAACGACGTCGTACATAAGTAAAATATTAAAATATGATTTAATATTATATATATATATATATATATATATATATATATATATATATATATATATATATAAATATATACATATATATATATATATATACATGTGTGTGTGTCTGTGTATATATATATATATATATATATATATATATATATATATATATATATATATGTATGTATATACACTTCATCAGAAAACGAATACTGTATTTTATAGTATTTTTCAGTATTTTGTGGATGATAATTGTTCACTTTCCGGACATGTCTTTGCATCTTTGCCAAGCATGATTATCATTATCCCATACTTACGGTTTTCCCATTTGTAAAAGTCAGTAATTTTTGTTGCGCTCAACTATTTATTAGTGGGGAACAATTATATAGAAAGTGTGAAACTAAGGAAACTAGAACAGAATTACTGACATCATTTGACATACCGATCTACTTAGCCAGATATAGAGAGGACCACAATATTAGGGCCTAAAATTGGATTATACGTCCTGATAGTAAAGTATGGACATAGTTAATTAATTAAGTTAAATTTATGTGGGGAATATTAATTTAAAGAAAGATTGTCAGAAACCTTTTAGTCGGGCAAGTAGATGTATATTATTTTTAGTTATATCATTTAAAACGAAAGATTGGAGTTTTTAATTTTCGTTTAGAAACTGGGTAAGGTTACACTTGTAAGTAGACTCATAAAACAATAATTTTGAAAAATCATTTTCTGTATACAAATTACAAATTATCCAAAACAATTACTGTTAGGTAAAACGCAGCTGAACAAATCGGATTTACAATTTGAACATTCAATGAATGAATCAGCGCTACATCTGATATAATATTATACGGTGTGTCTGTGTCAACAATATATCAACCTCCTATGTTCAAATTGATTTAAGTTTTTTCCAATGCGTGAAACGAATACTTTTTTGGATTAACCAACCGTTAAAATAGTTTAAAATTCAAAGAGATCTGTGACTAGTATTTATAGCAGAATAGTGGCCTAAAGTTAGACATCTAAACAAATTATAAAAAAGGAATAGTGGCCTAAAGTTAGACATCTAAAAAACAACTAACTCTTTAGATCGAGCACGAATTGAAAAAAAAAATGACAAATACAACTTGCGTTTTCTTCCCAACAAAAGCAATATAATTGTTTATTTTTTACATATGTTTTAACACAACTGTTCCAAGGCATATTTGTTATTGTTAATGGCGAGTCTTTTTAATGTTTGAGTTGCTGATAGAAGTAACTAATTTACCGAAGTATGGGCTGATTTCAGCACCAGTTCTGTAACTATGTTAACCAGCGTTGGAGATAGAACGATTAACCAGTCGAAACGCAGGTGGTCATCGTATCTTCGGAATACACTTATATTTGTATTTACCTCATCCAAGGGACACATCGCTAAGACGACTAGAATATTGGTTAACATGTGCTGGACATTTTGAGTTTAATCTGCAACAAATATAGAGACGATATGACTGAAAAAATGAGAGAAATAAGAATCGACTGAATCTAACCAGCATGGTATTACATAGTTGAAACCTATCATATGCTTAATGTAAATAAAACATTCTTGTAATGTATCACAGGATCAAAAAAGTATATTTCCAAATAACTAAATTTTATCTTTATTATTTAATAACACTACTTATATGCATGCAGCATATCAGCCATTTACTATAAATTAATACGTGAATTTAATTAAATGGCATTGAATTAAAGTCGACTTTCTTCATAAATATCAATAATTAAATAATCTTCGTTGTAAAATAATTATGCAAGAACTCTCTAGAAAATGTATCGTATGTTTATGAAGAAAATCAATCTCAAATCATAAGTCCTGCGTGTTGCTTTTGTATCATGAGAGGAACATTATTAGTAATTCTATCAAAAAACATGGTCATTTTGTTAATAGTTGAGTGAAATGTAGATGTTATTAATATAGAGATAGCACTGCCATGTAATCACGGTCGATGACCTACCAAGAAATTTCAACTCTGTAAACATTTATAATTATAAAGCAAATACTAAGCACAAAAAAATACAGTATGATTTCCCGATAATAGTTTGAATTATTAGACATATTTGTACAAACATCTTATGATTTACATCATATTTAAACACCATTTTTATCTTCAATTCGTGTTCGATCTAAAGAGTAAGTTTTTTTGACAGCTTACGGAAGTTACACAACGATGAACTTAATCAGTGGTTAGATGGATGATTATTTGCGGATTCTTTGTTCTGTAATTTGAATGTAGTAGTTGCTATGAAAGCAAACTTTCGCTATAATGAATTGATATGTGTTAAATAGAAATATAGACCCTGCTCTCAAACATTAAGAGAATAATAAACTCAGAAATAACAAAAGTTTCTCACATATACCAACATTTATTTCGCTGTTTTGGATATTTTTTGCGATTAGACTAAGGAACTTCCGTGTCAGGATAAGTACGTTTAGAATTTGGAGCTACTGTTCATATTTACTTGTTCGCCGTCGAGGGCAAAGGTCTGTTTTAATGCGAGAGTAATCCAGCTCCCCCCAAAAAGGCAATCTAGATTGGAACTAAAATAAAAATTGCCTCAACATGGAAGGATTTACCATTTACTGATCAAGGATAAAATCGACTAAGTGTAGCATTGGAATAGATACTACATTTGAGCAACTGTTGATTCGCTATACATTATTCATCCTGTAGTTACCTTTTGCAGCGCCTATCTATTGTCTCAAGAATCAGAAATAGTGTTTAATTGGCAGGAAGAAAACGACGTAGCATGCAAATTATATGTTGTCTCTACTAATTAAGCAAACAGTATTATACAATATCTGATTATTGATAATTAATTTGAAATCTTTATATTTTCTTTTTACAACAATGTAGAAATATCTCTGGCCTCCGTTACCTGTCATAACAAATAAAAAGGCGAATGAAATAATTAGCTTTTTCTTGCTGATAGTATGAATGTCAGGAAATAAGAGACGATGTCAAATAAACATATCGCAAATAGAAAATATAATTATGCATTTTCTTTCGGTTTTCTGTTTCCCATTTAATTTTTATCCGATTTAATGAATTCGACCTTTCCTTTCAAATTTTCACCCCAATAGAAACATATCAACAATTATTATAATGCGAGAAATAACCTGAAAATGCGGGAACCGATTTTCATATTTATTTATGACTAGCAGGACTAGTCGGTGTTGCCCGGTGTCATAAAACCAAAAAAGAAGTCTAATAGCGTATGTAATATCTTTATATTAAGACTTATATTTCTCTCCCTCGCTCTCTACCCGTCTCTTTATATGCCTCGCGTTCCCTGTCCCCCTTAGCATTCCGTCCCTCTCCGCAATGTTTTCTTTCTCCTCCACCCAGCCGAATCCTTTCTCCTCTTGTTATGTGTTGAAAAATACAATAATCATATAATTCATTAAGTGGAGCTATCTCTTGTAAATATGAGACTTTAATCTTACATTTATTGCTCTTAGAAAAATCCTAGTACAACAAAACACAATATATTTTATGCCGAGTATTTTTGTTATCCCACCCCGCTTTCACAATTATATGAAGAGAAATAATGTTGATAATGAAAATAGCCCCACCATATTTAAATATAATACTGTACTTTACATTTATTGCTTCCGGACAACTCCAATAGAACCAAAGATTATGTTCCCCCCTTGCTTACCAAATATAATACAGTAATGTTAATAATGAACAATTGTTTGCTCCCGAACAACGCCAAGTAAGACAAAGGTTTATCTACCCCCTGCCCTTACTTCATTTACCAAATATAATATTGTACGTAAGGAGGCTTTCATAGCACTGCCAAAAGTACGGTTAAGGTCAAAGATTGAAAAAAAAATGATGTTGACAATTACAATGTATCTGTCCACGGACAACGTTGAGTAGAACGAAAGTTTCTGTAACGTCCCTTATTTTATACTTACACTTTTTTCATCCGTGACAACGCCAAGTAGAACAACTAGTGCCGGTCAATTCCTAATCTCTTCCAATGCCCCTTTATTTTAACATATTAAGAATATATGGGATGTTAGTTTACTATATATATCTTACCAAACGTATAACTGTAATCTAACAACGCCGAGTAGAACAAACTGTCTTCGTGAATTCCAAATTTCTTCCACATTCTCTATTTAAAAATATTAAGAATGTACGTTATGTTGATCAAGTTAGTAGCCCGAAAAGATTTACAATATCTCCTTTACCAAAAGTAATACTTTAATCTTACAATGTTTGTTCCCGGGCAACACTGAGTAAAACAAATGGTTTTGGACCCCATCCATTTCAACATATTAAGAAGATACGTAATGTTGCTGAAGTTAATATATACCAGATAATAAAAGTAATACTGAAATTGGTCAATTCCTAATTTCTATCCCTCCTCCATTTCAACACATTAAGAAAATAGATGTGGTTGATGAATTCTATAGTTCAAAGAGATTTACTGCATATCTCTTATAAAAATAATTCTGACATGTTACAATTTTTGATCCCGGACAACGCAAAGTAGAACAAATGCTCCCGGTAAATAACTAATTTGTTGCACACCGACTTCAAAATATTATGGACATAACTGATTTTAAGCACTTTGTATTATGGCTCCTACAACATTCTAGAAAAAGACAGATAAGTTCTTTATCCCGGGCAACACTACGTCTAAACACAGTTGTTCTATCTATGAAATTGAGCACTGTTATGAGCACTTTTGAATTACTACCTGCTATATCCAGGATATTGATAACTTTAGATGTTACTTCCTTCCTGGGGTATACAGCATTATGAAAAAGGCAGATACATTCTTTATCCCCGGATACACTGCGTTTCAACACACCTGCTCCATATAAACAATTTAGCCTTACTACTTGCTCTATCCATGATATCTAGCACTTTCTATTATGCATCTTGAGTTTAACAACATTATTAAAACATACGTGGAAGTTTTTTATCCCGGGCATCACTGCGTTAAAACACACCTGCTCTATCTACGGTAGACAGCACTGTTATACCCACTTTTGTGGGACTACCTGCTCAATCAAGGATGTTCCTATGAATGAATGAAATGAATTTTAAAAATTGAATGAATAAAAGTGAATGAAAATATGAATGAAAAAGTTAATGTAATAAATCGATTTAAAATCGAAAACAAAATGAATGAAAAAGTAAATGAAAACATAAATGAAAAAATCAATGAAAAAAATATGAAAAAACGAATGGAAATTGAATAAAAAATGAATGAATAGTAGATTGAAAATAATTGAATGAAAAAATGAATGCAAAATAAATGAAAATAATGAATTAAAAAATGAATTAAAAAATGAATTAAAACAATGAATTTAAAAAATGAATAAAAAATAATGAATGTAAAAAGTAAATGTAAATACAAATAAAAATAAGTGAATTACAAAATGAATAAATAATCAAGGATAAAGTGAATAAAATAAAATGAATGAAAATAATTGAAGAAATATAGTTAAAGAACATGAATGCAAAAACTGAATTTAAGAAATGAATAAAATTAAATTTAAATAAATGAAAAAAAATTAATGATAAATAATGAATACAAAATGATGAATTTAAATTGATGCATGAAAAAATAATGAATAAAAAATGAATGAAAAATAATGCATAAATAATGAATGAAGAGGTGAGTAAAGCAATTCAATCAAACAATTCTATGAAAAAATGAATGATGAGATGAATTAAAAAATGAATGAAAACATGAATTTAAAAATAAATGAAAAATGAATGTAAAACGTATGAAAAGCTAAAAAAGTATGAAAAAATAAATGGAAAGATAAAATATGTCTTCTTCCCAACCGACTCATGTGAAGAAGAGAGGCGGATGCTGATTGAGCAAGATTTGCTTCACTACAGACTCATTTTCAGAACAGGTGCGGTAGCAATTGAGCAACCGGCTGTTTCCAGGATATTGAGCATTTTTGATTGACTAACTTATACCATTTATTAGATATTATGATGTATTATTACTTTTATGACCCCCCGAGCAACTCTATGCACTTTGTTTAGTATACAACATGATAACAAAAGAAGTTATTACTCTCGAGCAATGCTGCATATAAACACATCTGCTCTATCTAGGATATTGATCACTTTTTGATTACTATATACCACTTCTCATGTGAATTACATTTATGTTACTATTATGATTGCTGGACACCGCCGAATAGATTTTATTGTATAAAATAGTATAGCCTAAAACAATGATGTTATTTTTCCAGGGCAACTAGGTTTTTATATATAGTTGCTCTATCTAAGATCTTGAGTACGTGTGATTAACTAACTTATACGACTTACCAGATAGTATGATATATTATTAACATTTATGACTCCCGGGCAACACCATGTAATTTTTAAAGACAAAAAAGTTATTTCTCCTTGTCAACGCTGCTATTTAAACATATCTGTTCTATCTAGGATATTGACAACTTTTGGGTTACTACGTGCTCTATCCAGGATATTTAGCACTTTGGATTACTGTTCCAAAGATATACGACAATATTAAAAATAAAACATGTAGGATTTTTCTTTTGATTAGCACCGGTTTGTAATTTCTGATGTCAGATAAGGCGGCCATGAGCAAGTTGATATCTTCTATTGTATCATTAAACACATTATTAAAAACAAATTATTATTTGCGAAAAAATAAAATCCGGCTTAACATATAATGTAAGGATTTTCTTTTGATAAACATCGGTTAGCAATTTCTGATACCAGGGCTGTTTGAAAAAGGGGGGAAAAAGATCTCAGTAGTTGTGTGAGTAGCACTGATGAGGGTTGTTTGAAAAAGGGAAAGGAGTTGGAGCCGCTGGTGTAGGAGCCAGGACTGCAGGGTGCTGGAGCAGTTGGAGCAGGGGAGTGCTGGTGCATGAAAGAGAACTGCAGGGTGCTGGTGCAGGAGTCAGGACTCCAGGGTGCTGGTGCAGGAGTCAAGACTGCAGAGTGCTGGTTCAGGAGAGAGCTGGAACAGGAACTGGAGATGCAGGCTGAGGCAAGTGTTGACTTCTCTGGAGGCAGGGAGCAAAGGGAGTAAATCGCATTATTATAGTAGCCCTAAGAAGGCTGTCTGCTTCCTGGCTCAGCGACTGGTCCACCCAGTGGGAGTTTCCTAACCCCCCGGCTGAACTGTTTTTATTTACCTTCTTCCCACAAGGTAAGATGTGACACAAGGTCGGGCAAGTGTAATTTGAAAAACCAGCGTCCGAGAATTTGAGCGCTCTGGCCATTAAACATTGCCTGGGCAGCATCGTCGGCATTCCCCGGTAGGGGCGCCTCAGGCGATTAGCAATAAACTAACACCTTCTCAAAGAATGAGAAGGCAAAACCTGGGAGGGTGCACCTCCTAGAACTGCGCAGGACAGACAACCAATAGACCGGCGTAAATCAAGACCCGAAGGCCAAGATAATACCGGTCTATGGGGTGTAGTATCCATCGGAACAGATAGAAACCCCCGGCTGAACTTTTTTTTTTCAGTCAAAAATGGGAGATTTCATGGAATTTGTGTTAAGTCACCGTTGCCAGTCTTGTGGAAAAGAATTAATTTCGACAAATCATTTCCGGAGAGATCTCTCGCCGTACAACATAGTTGAAAAGTGCCTTGAAATTATATATATTAAAGTAAGGTTATTTGCATAGTCGGCGAATCGCATTTGTATTCCTTAAAGGAAAAAAGGGAAAATATAAGTAGGCCAGTTTTTTTCGCAAAGTCATTGCATACAAAATGGCGACTACAGCTGTTGCTGATTTTCTAAAACAAAACGGCGTCTGTTCTTTCTTTTGCAAGTCATTGCAAAACGAATAGCGACTCCTGCTGCTACGATTTTATTTTTCAAGATGGCGTAAAAGTAAACACACGTCGCGATGTGTTGAACCCCGACAGTATTTAAAACCAGAATAACATCATGAGTTGATCTTTTTGTTTGTACTGTTTATCGGTTTAAAATAAGTAGCCGCGGGTAAGCTTGAGTTTTAAAAGGAATGCTTTGTTAATTTTTTAGAAAACATTTCCATTTTGTTTTATTTTTTAATATCGATACGGTGAATAAGGAATATGTTGTTTTTTTAAAATTAAATAAAAAATAAATTAGTTAAAACAAGTATAACATCACGGGTTGTTTTTTTGTTGTTTTTTATCTATTGAAAAAAGTAGTCGTAGGTAAGCTGTAAGATGTAGTCAGCATTAATTTTGTTCGGTAACTTCCGGTTAGGGATCTGCACATGCGTATGAAAATAAATAGAAATATTGAAAAATTTGAAAATTCCTAGCGAATTTAATGCCATTTCTACATGAACTAATTGATATTTTACTTTCTAATTTGTAGATAGTATTAAAGTGTGTTAACACCGGTAAAAATAATACCAAGTCATTTCATGTTTGTTGCATAGTTTTAAAGTTTTAGACGGACATACGCACATACGTACACACATACACACTTTTACCCTTTATATGTTAGAAAATCACAATTTTATACATGTAGAAGTTTATAAAAGGGTCAGACAAGCACATGTACGCATAAACACGCAGATAAAATGGATGTTATTCTATCATTAATAACATGTTGTTTATTTTTAATTAACTGAATAACAGATAAGCAGAATGATATTAAAATAACACAGAGCGTTCTTAGGATTTCATACGAAAATGTTTCCTTTTAAGACGTTTACATCATTCATAATTTTCACCATTTATTTTGTATTAAATTTTATGCTATTTTATTTAATCACAGGGTGTGCCATTCTGTGCTTCTACACACACTTCAGAGTTATGGTATTGGTGGTAAGGTTTTTAACACTTTGGGTCTTTTCTTTCCGATCGAAGCTTGCGAGTAACTTTGTATTGTGTCTTTAATTTTCTTTTCCTATGAATGCTAGTGTTTAACAGGGGTCTATTTAAGTCACGACCATTTTTCGACTTAATATCAATGATTTTCCAGAGAATATTATTCAGAAAATGAACATCTATCGATGATACCACTCTTTATTCTGTTGAATATTACCCATCTGTATCGGATCAGTTGAAATATGCATCATATCTGGGTTCAGTTGGGTATTGAGGTACTGAATGATTTATTTCGTTTCATTATATTAAGACTCAGATCGTGTCTTTCAATCGTAGGCGGGTCCCTTTTAATCCTGGGATTCTCATTAGTGGCTTTCCCCATAGCAGAAATCGACTCTAAAACTTATTTGTCTTTCTTTCTCATCAAATATGTATTGGAGTTCATATATTAAATCCATTGCTCTTTCTGCTTCATGAAGCCAGCTCTCTCTATAGCTTTAAATAATTTCCCACACCTAATACTATTCTCTATTTTTACAAATCTACTATCAAACCATGTATTGAGTATTGTTGACATACTTTGGCTAGTCTATCTCTATCCCATTTGAGGGTTATTGATAAGGTGCAGAAACGTATATTTAATTTGATTGGCACTCACCTTTTATTCCTCTCTGCAACCTCTTTCTCACAGACGTTATGTTACTAGTGCCAGTTTTTTCTATAAATACTATTATAGCCTATACTCTTCAGAACTGTGTGATATATTCGCAGCTTTCTTTGTTAAATCTCGCCGGACTCGTTGTTCTAGTGGTCACAATCAATTAGCTGTGTTGATACCTTATTGTAATACAGTTTCCTCCTATTCCAGTAGCTTCATTCCAAGAACTGCAAGCTCGTAGAACTACTTTCTGGCTAGATGTTTACCTCCTACTCACAGACTTGTTTTTTTTTCAAGACTTAGGCTAATAAGCATATCCTGTCTTTGCGATATTAATATCTCGTTCTTGTAAGCTTCTTACATCAAGTGGCTTCATGCCATGTCTGGATCGATTTCCAAGAAAAAAGAACGATTAATGTAAAAAAAAAATGAATCCTGCGTCATGCACGTTACATAATGCTACCTATTATAATCTCTACATTTTTTCATGGATTATCGATTTCCCTATCCGTATGAACCACAAAAACATATTTATGTGTCGTACATACAATCGTTGATGCGGATTCGAGTCATTATTTTTACAAATAAATCTGATCTTTTTTCAATATTTTTTGTTTTTAAATTTGAGTGCATATCTTTTGCATGATAAAACTTGCTTCTTCCCAGATAACTCCGGACAAATTATCGGATGAACCCCGGTTTTCGAATGCTAACAACCCTTGCATAGCGATTCTTCTTCGTAAGCAACAAACGCAGTGGTTATTTAATGGCGAAATTGCCTTTTGACAGTCATGTAAATCATAAATTTACTTTAAACGGTTTTATCATCTAGTCTTCTTAAGATTTAAGTGATCGGTTACGGAATGTTTTTTTCATTACTATCAAATATAACTTTCATTTCACTGCTTATGTATAGACACAATTACTTAACTCCTCCTCCAGAGTCATTCTCGCATCTACGTTGCTGTGATGATGTTCTTTTTATCGTTAGACGTTACTTATACATATAATACATACAGAATGCGATTATTAATACTTATAGCTAAGTAAAAAGAAAAACGAGACAAATATTTATATGGAACTCAGAGGTGGAAGAATGATTTATCAGGGCCCTTTAATTTTCTCGGGTAACGCCACTTCCCGGATTTCGCTAGTTTGATATTCTTAAACTGACTTGAGGAAAATCATTATAGTACGTCACTTCATATTTAATTAGTAAAAAAATGTTCCAGCAGTCTTTATAGGATATGACGTCGAACGTTGCAGCGGACAGCGAAGCAACAAATATTCGCAAATCACAAGATTGACAGAGAGGTGGGAAAAAGGGGAAATTGCCTGAAGGAGTTCGTGTCAGATGTCATCGAGTATGTGTAATATGCGTCCATTCAATCTGCGCGTTTAGCTGTTATCATACTACCTCTAACCGAAGTCTGACGGAGCGAAGGAAAACACATCTAAAAAGAGCGGGAAAAGTTGCGCAATGGAGGTAAATCTAAAATGAAGTACACATAAAGAAGAAACAAAGGTAGGAAAACAAAAAAAAAACAGTGACTACAAGGATAGAAAGAGCATTACAAAAAAGAAAAGAGGAATTACATAAGAAAACTAATCGAAGCCTGAAGAAAGAATTATGACCTATAATTGTGTTTGACATTTCCAACAAAACATCGATTCCGTGTCTCTCGCTCTTCTCGTTCTCTTTCACACACGCTCTCCGTTTTCCAACTATTCTGACATACTCTCTCTCTCTCTCTCTCTCTCTCTCTCTCTCTCTCTCTTTCTCTCTCTCAAAGCATTTTTCATACATATGTTTCTATTTACTTGTTTCTACAGGGAGGGAGTGTAAAAATTAGACACATTTCTATAAATTTGGGAAAGTTCATTTTTTAAACATCATTTGAATTTTAATATAAATATAGAGGCAAAATGCCTTCATAAGAAACCATGTGTTAGGTGCAGATATTTTTTATTAAATACAAATTAAAAAAAAATGTCTACTTCATCTTGACTTTTTTTATCTTATTAGATAAAAAAAGTCAAGATGAAGTAGAAGAAAAAGAAAAAAATGTTTTTATTTTTATTTTGATTTAATAAAAAATGTCTGCATCTAACACATGATTTCTTATGAAGGCATTTTGCCTCTATATTTATAGACACATTTCTGTTTAATATGGTGAAAATCCAGTTCCACAAAACAAGCACCCTGTCTTGGGAAAAATAATTCTTCAGTCTAGAAGAATTTCTACTTATATTTATGTTTTTAGGCAAATCGTCGTTTTTACGTTGTCGTTTTCGTAAACTCTCCTGCACTTTGATATACGTTATTGTCTTTATTTACCTTATTCATACCATTTGATATGTTATTCATATCGTGGTGATTATATGCATACCACTCTAACCGTTATACTCTGAGAGTTTCTTCATGTTTTCTTTTTCAGAGACACACTGGGGCAGTCTATCTTTACAGATTAAATACAATGTTTAGTTTCCCAATTTATCGACTATAGCACAGATAATATGAATAAGAGTGTAGAATAAAACGAGAAAAAGCAATATATATAACATGTCGGGTCATAAAATAACCTATTTTATATATTTCAATCGGTCCTTGTAATTACAGTGGTATTTTATTATTTGCAAAAAAAGTTCAATATGTCACTGAACAAAACAGGAAATTCTTAGCGTTCCACTGAATTCTCATTTCGTTTTATTTGTCTCGAGTTTGGTTTTTGTACTCTTATAGATGACGCACCATGTGTCCGTGTCTTCGCGTCGTCAACCTTCGCGCAGTACTCGGAAGAACCTGATAGTGGACGAAACTATTATACAATCAAGTTGCAACAGGCATTAGACAATCAGGCTACACCAACAGCCGATAACATTTGGAAAAAATTAATCGCGTTCAATAACAAAAAAATGAATGTCTATAATCGCTGTTAGCTCGTTGAATATCCCGAAATGACTAATTGATCTATGCCAAAAACAGAACCAGTACACAAGAAAACTTTTGGACCGGTTGCAACCATACACCCTTACCCATAAACTGCTATAAACGAAAAAAAAAACATAGAGAAAAAAATGGAATAAAATCAACCATTTGCTTTAAAACAGTTCGTTCGTTAAGAAACACAATTGCTTAGAAACAGTTGTTTCGGTGTTTACGTTAACAAGAAAAACACATTGACAAAGAAATATAAAAACAACCAATGAAAATTAAAAAAAAAACATTGAAAAAAGAAAAAAAACAGAAACGTTTGCTGAAAATATCAAACAAACTCCTATATTATATTTAAAAACATTTCATTAATGTTTCCTTCGACAAAACATGAATACACATCTTATTAATAACAGTTGTTTAGCTATGTGTTATTATTATCGTCTGCCAGTCTTCAATTTAACGTTTTGCAGTTTTCCTCTCGTTTTCGCCTCGTCAACTCTCGGGCGCTTCCGAAAGCTGCTCGAAAGTTGACGACGTGAAATCACGGAAATATGGTGCGTCACCTATAAAAGTACTTAAAAAAAAAACTTAAGTTCACCTTAAAGAAGGCAAATGCCATTGAAACGTAGGTGGCTACTGTCAATTAGGAGAATCCTGTATAAGGAGTTTGGCAGCGAGACGCTTGTTCACATAACATTAAAATGTATGTATGTTAGATCGGTAAGCTAAACAAGAAGCAGGAAGGGAATTCCGAAGCCTAGCCATACGAAGAAAAAACTATTAAAGTAGAACGCTCTTTGACATTTAGGGACCTAAAATGTGATGATGTGGGATCTTGCTGACTGACGGATTGGTCGAGTGTATTTACGTAGAGGATGCACCAATGCAGAACCTATTTTGAAGCACATTTCATTGAAGTACTTGTAAAACAAGCACAGGGAGGCCACATTACGGTCATGGCACAGGAGCTTGGACATGCTGGATAGCGAGGGGCCTATTAGATTAAGGACTCATCTTTAGACCTTGTTCAAGAGGGAGAGACTAGCGTTTGGCAAACCAGACCAGATTTGTACAACAATACTCCATGCCTGAGCGAATGGTGATTTTGTAGAGATATAGGATACTGGCAAGGGTGAGAACAACTCCGGCCTGGCAGAGAGAGCTCCTTCTCCCCGCATTAGCCTTTGCAATGTCCTCTATGTATTTGTTCCAATACATGTTATCGGTGAATGTTAGCCTTAGTAGTTTGAATGACGAACTCTTAAACAGGGTGCCACCAGCCATGACAACGATGGTTTAAAAGGTCTCCAATAATTGCTGAAGCACAGGAGTTTTGTCTCAGTAGCATTTAATGCTACCATCCACTTTCGTTCTCATATTTGCATCATGCGATACAGTGCAACCTTGAAAATGGTCTGCTTGTGTTTCTCTCATAATCTACTTCCTTTCCATCTTCTATGTTCCTAACTCCAAACGGGATTTCCATACGTACTGTTTAATTCTAAGAACACGTATTTAATAATTTATTTACAACGAATTCTGACAACAATAGTTGATATTCTATGAGCCAGAGAAACGAAATCAATCAACGCATCTTTCAAGATAAATATTGTTTCGAAATTAAATAAGACAAAAAAAGTAGTAATTTCATAAAAGAGCCTAAACACCACAGCAAACATCAGTAGATTTCTTTATGCTTGAAACTATTTATCACATATCTGCTTCGCGATGATTTTCAAATTATGATTTTTTTTAACCTGGTTTTTCGCTAGTAGTAGTATACAAACGAATGAGTAAAATACCAGATTAAGCCAAGAAACGCAGATGAGGCTAACGCAGAGTAACTGCATAGAAATATACGCGAATATCTAACATATAATGCGAATTTTACAGGGTTTTTGGCAGAAACTATTTGAGAGAAACCATTCTGCTCTGGAGATAAGCGCTGCATGCCCGGAAAATTAAGAGGTTTCACTTGTGATGCCTCATCATTCTTCAGTCACATCATGATATATTTATACCAAAATAAATATCTGTGTTTGACGGTGAAGATTAATTACGAACCAAAATAAAAATAAAATATTTTTATTAAAATTTATATTCGTATACTTTTATATTTTTGCATTTTTAGTTCGGTGTATTGTCGGGATTTAAATATGTTTTTCAATGTATACTTCTCCGCTGCTTTTTATCGCTCAATACAATAGAATAATATCATATTTCTCTTTACAAGGTTTACAAAATATATAACTAGAACACATAGAACAGTAATTGAAATGCATAATAAGAGTGTGAAAATCCCTACAATTACAAATATGCCAAAATAAAAGCAATAGCAAAATTCACACAAAATAAAACGTTAAACCAAAATATTACCTTTTGTATATATATATATATATATATATATATATATATATATATATATATATATATATATATATATAATAATAATAATAAAATAATAAATATTTGTTTTTGTTTATTATCTACGTACGTATAATTTAAAATCGGGGCTTATCAGCATAGAGATATGACTATTCACTACTATTCACTACGAGTATTTTACACCTCAAATACCGACATATAGAACCACTAAGCGAACGCTAAATAGCGAATAAACAGTGATAATGTTAACACATTATCCGGCGGCTTGACGCCATAAGAGCGTTCAACTTAATGAAAGGAACGATGCACATACATCTAGCGACGTTATAATGTATTAATACTACACTTACAGTGTCAATCTAGACGGGTTTTATGGGAGCTACAAGCAATCAATATTTGTTTTTGTTTATGATCAATGCATGTATACGTTTCGTCCTTTAGATCGGGACTCATCAGCATAGATATATGACTATTCACTACTGGTCATGCGATTTGAAACCGCGGATTCCGAGTATTTTACAACCCAAATCCCGACATCTAGAATCACTCGGGCAACGCTGAATTAACAGTGCTAATTTTAACACATTATCCGGCGGCTTGACGTCATAAGAGCGTTCAACTTAATGAAAGGAACGATACATTTATAGCTAGCAACGTCATGCTGTGTTTATACCACACTTACAGTGCCCATCTAGACGAGTTCTATGGGAGCTACAAATAATAAATAAATATATATATATATAAATATATATATATATATATATATATATATATATATATATATATATATATATATATATATATATATATATTAACATATATGGTCGCGACTTCTTTTGAAGAAGCTCAGAATCTTTTGACAAAATTTGCAGGTGCATGTAGGGCTTTTGGTTTAACAATCAGTTTAAAGAAGACTGAGGTGGTCCATCAACCATGCCCTACCCCTAAACAAGTTCAAGGAGTGAAACAAAATCAGCCTGTCCATGAATTTCCATTAGAAAAACTCAAAGTGGATGGCAGACCAATGAACTATGTCAAACACTTTACCTACCTAGGTAGCAAAGTTAATTCTGCTGCTTCACTTGATGATGAAATCGTAAACCGAATTGCAAAAGCGGCAAATGCCTTCGGAAAGCTGAAACATCGTCTTTGGAGTAGTAGAGGCATTAAGTTGAAGACAAAAATCAATGTGTATAGGGCTGTAATATTGACAGGTATTCTCTATGGATGTGAGGCGTGGACGCCTTACCGGCATCACATTCGCCAATTGGATGTGTTCCACAGGAGCTGCCTTAGGACCATATGTGGACTTAGTTTGAAGGACAAAGTCGCTAACATCGATCTTTACAACAGATGCCATATTGGTGGAATTGAAAGTTTCCTGTTGCAGTCTCAATTGCGATGGGCTGGTCATGTAGCAGGAATGGATGAAGGGAGGATACCTAAAGCACTGATGTATAGTCAGTTAGCTTGTGGTAACAGGAATGTTGGTCAGCCCTTGCTGAGGTACAAAGATAAATTGAAAGATGCGCTGACGGCAATTGGAGTACCCCCCAAAAACTTTGAAGACTGTACAAAAGACAGGAAGACATGGCGAGCAGCTTGTTGCATTGGACTGGAAAGATTCAACGAGACCTGTGTGGATAATATGAGAACTGCCAGAGTTAGGCGAAAAGCTAGAGAGAGTGCTCCACACCTGGCATCCGATTACTCACACTCTTGCACTGTCTGCGGCTTTTTTGCAGGTCTCTTGCCAGACTCAGGTGTCATGAACGATCTAAACACAAATGAAAGTTGTTGGAACCTCATACGTCGCAATCGACGGGAGAGTCCATCATCATCATATTAACATAGTTCACCTCAAACAAGCCAGACCGCCACTGTAGATGTAAGGGGCTACTGAAAGAAAAGGGTGACAGTTTTTTTTATTGGGGGTGGGGTCAACCTAAATTGAGAGCTGCGCAGCGAGATGTCTGTTTACATACGTTTTAAATATTTGATGTAAGCACCGTCAAGAA
This sequence comes from Sepiola atlantica, assembly GCA_963556195.1. Taxonomy (NCBI): domain Eukaryota; kingdom Metazoa; phylum Mollusca; class Cephalopoda; order Sepiida; family Sepiolidae; genus Sepiola; species Sepiola atlantica. The sequence continues at coordinate 67,697,540 of OY744527.1, read as the reverse complement.
AACATAGAGCAGGGAGGGAGTTCCAGAGTCCAGCAGCACGAAAAATAGAAGCTTTTGGAGTAGAAAGCTCTCCGGCATCTGGGGACCTCTACAGTAAATGGATGGAATTTCGCTGATTGTCGAGTCGGTCTAGTGAATTTGCGTCGTGGGGGCATCAGAGCAGCAAGCTCATCAGAACTCAATCAATCGAAGTACTTGTAAAACAGGCACAAGGAAACAACATTGCGGGTGTGGGATTAGGGCTGGAGCTTGGTTGATAGTGAGGGACCTATAACTTGGCGACTCTTTTTTGGACCTTGCCTAAGAGGGAGAGACTAGTGGATGATGCACCAGCCCATATGTGGCAACAATACTCCATGCACAGGCAGATGGTGGCTTTGTAGAGATATAGAATAATTTCAGGTGTGAAAAGTTTTCTAGCACGGTAGAGGGAGCCGACCTTCTTTGCAGCAGTCCTGGCAATGTCTTCAACGTATTTGTTCCAATTTATGTTATATGTAGAAAGTTAGGCCGAAGAGTTTGAATCATGCACTTTGAGGTAGAGTGTTATGTGCCATGACAATCGGTGATTAAAGAGGTTTCTTGTAGTTATTGAAGTAAAGTTTTTGCGGTATTAAAAGTTACCATTCAATTTTTACCCAAATCCACTACAGACTGGACGTCATTTTCTAAGGATTCAGCTATTGCCTCAGATATGTGCGCATCGGGTTTGCCTACATGACGAGAGTTGAGCGTGGTGTCGTCAGAAAATATTCCTATCTCAGTCTCAATGACATCACGGAGGTCATTAATGAAAATCAGGAACATTAGAGGCCTGGGATGGACCCTTGGGGTACACCAGCATTTATGTCATGTTGCTTAGATGAATGGCCATTGAGGATAACCTGGATATTTGTTTTTGTTAGGAAGGATTTAATTATATTAAATATTTGTCCAGAAATACCATATGAGTGCAGTTTTAGGAGAAGCCCTTTATATCAGACCTTGTTAACAACTTTGGATATATCAAGCGCTGCCGCCCTAGCTTCACATGACTTGTCTAGTGTATGATGTATGCATTCAGCGAAGACCGTTAGGATATCTGCGGTAGATTGTGCTTGTCTAAATTCGATCGTATTGATAATAAGAAAGAAGTTTAGCATTAGCTAGGTGCCGAACTATATCAAAATTGATGAATGATTCAAAGATTTTAGCAAGGATCGGGAGTAAGCTGATTGGACAGTAGTTTAGAGGATCAGTTCTATATTCAGAATTCTTGAATACTGGTATAGAGGCAGGTTTCTAACTATCAGGGAAACAAGATTCAGCAAGGCATTTGTCGTATAGTTTGGAGAAACAGGGGCCAGCTGAGCAGAGCACTTCTTTATTACTCTAATACTTATACTATATATGAAGAGTTCGAATGCAAAACGCGACAATTTAAATAGACTAGATTAATCGCGTTTTACATTCGAACTCTTCATATACATATACATATATATATATACATATATATATATATACATATGCGTATATACATATACAAATATATACATATATATATATACATATAGATATATATATACATATATATATACATATATATACATATATATACACATATATATATACATATATATATATATATCCTATAAAGTTTACCGTAAACCTACCAATAAGAATGATTGTGTTCATTTTTATTCACACCATAATAACAAAGTTACATCAGACATTATAATTGGTTTCTACCTCAGAGCACTTAGAATATGTAGCAATGCACATCTAAATGAAGTATATAAATACATTGAACACACCCTCAAAACACCACAGTACCTAAAGAAAAGAAAGCTCTTCAAATTCACTCAAATCTCAAACAAGAGAACTCATCATCCAACTCTATAATAAATAGATATACAGCTCTACCGACTAACTCTATTTATACACAACTTAATAAACTAGGCATACCCATAACACGATTAACTTCAGCAAGTATTATACATTTAATCAAACTATCAAAACTTAACACTACACGTAATGTCAAAGCTGGCATATACTCCATCCCTTGTCTAGATTGTAATATGATCTACATAAGGGAGGCGCAGCGTAGTCTGGACATCGGATTTATGAGCATAAAAGAGCGATTAAAACCAACAACATACTTAACGCCTTATTTACTCACACTATGGAGTATGGCCATTGTTTTGCCTTTGATAAATCTACTTTAATCAATATAATACATAATAAATCAAAACGTCCACCAATTGAATCTGCACTCATAGCCCTTTCCACAAATAAAATTAAACAGAGAATAGGGTTCTACTTTTTCTCCCCTAACCTATCAAAAGCAATCATTCATGAAAACAAGGTATATCTACACACCGGTTGATTCCCTGAGTTCTGAATTAGTCTCGTTTTGGACCCCCTTTCTACTCTTTATTCTTTTCTTTTCTTTCCCGTTAATAATTGTTTTTTCTATGTATTTATCTTTGACTCTATACATATTTACATATCTTCCCTCTCTCCATGAAGCCTACCACTATATATATTTCTCATAATTTATAAACTTTCTCGTCTTTTGTCATTTTTTGCATTTTTTCGTTCGCTCTTGACAAAGCCTATATAATATTTGGGCGAAACGTTGAGCTTTTTATGTCTTCCGCTTATTCCATTTTAATTTCATATATATATATATATATATATATATATATATATATAGAGAGAGAGAGAGAGAGAGAGAGAGAGAGAGAGAGAGAGAGGGGGAGAAGGAGAGAGGGGGAAGAGAAATAGTGCCCAAAACTTCTATAAAGATCTAATAGTCTCAAAATTAGAGCCCTGTTTTAAATTGAAATAATTATTGTCATTTCTGCGATAAGCAAATTCCGCTCAGGCGTTAAACACTGTAGACAACAAGAAACTTCTCACGCTCCTGGATAAGTGTATTTCAATTTTAATTATAGTCTGTGACGATTTCTAACAGCAGTCTTGTCCTGACCGTTTGTCTCGTGATTCTAGCTGTTCGAGCTCATTCAACCGCCAGCAACCGCCTGCACCCGCCACTCCTACCACTGATGAGAGTAAGAGAGCAAGAAACGACGTCGTTTGTAGGTGAAAAACATCGTAATATTTTAAAAATATTTATAGTATATATATATATATATATATGTATATATATAAACTAAATATAAATTATTTTTACCTACAGACATTGATGTTTTATACTCACGCAATCTTCAGTGTAGGGGTGTTAACTCAGGTCGGTCGGAGGTCTTGAACCCGCTTTTTACAAATCGCCACTGTCGTAGCCCTCGACCAGCGAGAATTCACATGACAATTAAGACGGATTTAAATCTATAAACGCAAAATCGGCGAGCGCTTATAGTGAACAGTTGAAAGTGATTCTATGACAGTAAATGTGGTCATATTTCGCTTTTAAGCCATAGTATTACTGCTTGTTTATACATTATCTCAGAGTGCAACAATCCTAGTAAAGCAAGCTATAATTATAGATTTTTAAAAGTAAATATGAATTATTTTTACCTACGGACATCGATGGGTCATACTTACGCAATGTTCAGTGTAAAGATAATTAATCATGTCGGTCGCAGGGCTTGAACCTGGTTTTTACAAACCGCCATTGATGTGCAGTCGGGTGTCGTTCCATCGGCCGGTGAGAATTCACATGACGATTAGGAAATATTTAAATCTACAAACGTCAAATCGGCGAGCACTTATAATGAACAGTTGAAAGTGATTCTACAACAAAAATACATATATATATATATATATATATATATATATATATATATACAGGGTGGGCAAAAATAAGGGTCCTATTTTTAAAAATTCATAACTTTTTTATTTATTGATTTAAAAAATTTTTTTTTTTAGAATAAGTAAAGGACCCCTTCCGAAGCAAGCATGAGCCGTATTAGCCCTAAGGAACGTACCCTCATTTAGAAAACATTATTTTTGCTTAAAAAACTCAAAACAGTGTAAAAAACAATACTTTAGTTTTTGTAAGTTTTAAGAAGTGTTTTTCGCCTAAAATTTGTTTTGTTTATTTCAAAAAATCTCGGAAGGGTCAGTCTACACACACATAAAGTTTGGTGAGTTTAACTTTTATTTTGTGGAAGTTATTAAAATTTAAGTTATTCAAATTTAAAGATAGGACCCTTATTTTGGCCCACCCTGTATCTCTCTCTCTCTCTCTCTCTCTCTCTCTCTCTCTATATATATATATATATATATATATATATATATATATATATCAAGGGAGGCGCGAGAGCGCTCTATTCCTTAATAGATGTTACGAATGGCCTATGCTGGAAATCTCATTGTTTTTATCAATCATAACTCATAAACCAATAAACCAAATTAGGTAAAACTTTGAAAACAATTTTTATTTGATAGGTTCTATAAGTGTGTAGAATTTCAGCATCATCAGTCAAGGCAACTGAGAGATCCAGAAAGTTCAATCATTAAATCATGTTATCTGTGTTTACGTACGTAGGTACGGACGTATGTGCAACCCTGTATCTCATCAACTATTTTAGATTAAGCTGATTTTTGGCAGAGATAGAGATTCTTGGGTCTAGTTGATGGCATTTTGATTTCAATATACCATATATCTTAGTTTTCCAGAAAATTCCAAAAAAACTCATGAAAAGGCATTGTATTGAAGCATAGCCTTTACAAAAGTAGTGACATTCCATGAAAAATGCCAGTATACTGAAACTATATGCCCTTAATAGGGTTAAGATGAAAATTCATATACACTAAATGTAAAAAAGCAAGGAAATTCCCAAACTTTTACACTTTTATTGTCATTATGTGTATGACTACATATCAACCAAACCATTTCATTATCACATCACTAGAGTATAAATCTCTATGAATGAGTGGATGAAGTGTGTGAGGTGCGCTGAAGAAGAATTCCTACCAGTAAAATACATAGCCCTGTTGTGCTCGCATACCCTTAATGACAATAAAGTGTAAAAAATTGGGAATTTCCTTGCTTTTGTACATTTAGTGTATATGAATTTTCGTCTGAACCCTATTAAGGGCATATGATTTCAGTATACTGGCATTCTGCATGGAATATATATATATATATATATTTATATACATATATTGTGTGTGTATTTAGGCAGAATCCTTTCATTCAAGCAAACGTTGTAAAACCTAACAGAATTCATCTGCTTGATTAACTTTTTTATTTTCAACATTTTTTATAATTCTTTTTTGTGTCAAAATAAAAAAATGCAAGTACAACATTGACAAAAACAGATTAACAAACATCTAGAAAAAAACAAGAGAATTTAAAGAACAATCGAGTATCGACATGTAAAATAAGTTACACGTAAAAAGAAACATTTCTGGTCGCCACAATTAACGTCACAGGATAGATTACTTTATGTTAAGCATTTTACGTATGCAACTAGTAATAACATTTTAAAATGTTTAACATCGTACAATTCATCATGCCACGCTTATTCTGGCTCTCAGCATTTACATTATAAAACTCTTAGCTTGAAATTCAATTTAAAAATATATAACTTGCATTACGACCCCGTTACGACTATTATCGAAATTGATATCATCGATTTATTAGTGAATCATGTACACACATATATATATATATATATATATATATATATATATATATATATATATATATATATATATATATATATATATTGTAATTATTAAAGTGTTTTTATACCTACAGAAGACGCTGTTTTAGGTTTTCTACGCTCATCACTGCAGGGGTGGCGGTTATACTTTAATTTACGCTAAACCAAGCATGTTGCTATTAAAACTAGCGGGCTACCGTGTTTTGGGGCTATATGTACATGATACATCTTAAGTGGTGAGTTGTGCAGCAAGATGTGTGCTGACATCATATTTAAATGTCTGCACGTTTGGATAGTTGAAGAAACAGAGCGCAGAGAATTACTTCAAACGGAAAGCAATCCGAAGCTGTTAGTTTAGAAGGTTTTCCGACATCTGGGGACCCTTACATTGGCAGGGTGGGTTTTTTCTACTGGTCGGCTTGGTCATGTGTGTTTACATTGCAGTCACATTTGCAATAAGTTTGTGGGAGCACATTTCGTTGAAGTACTTGTAAAAGAAGCACAGGAAGGCGGAGTTATGACGACGGTAGACAGTGCGAGATTTATTAAGTTAGAGCTTTTCACAACATATGATAACAGAGAGAAATTAGTGGTTGGCGCATCGGTCTACATGTGGAAACAATTCTCCATGCATAGGCGAATACTGGTTTTATATATATATATATATATATATATATATATATATATATATATATATATATATATATATAATAGCCAGGTAGATGGGATGGATTTTCTTTGCAGCAGACTTGGCAGTATCTTCTATGTGTGTATTCCAAGTTATGTTGCCTGTGCATGTTAGGCCGAGAGGTTTAAACGTTTGACCCTGTGGAAAGGTGCGTGTAGCCATAGTTATCAATGGTTACTTATTTAAATGGTAGTAATACTTCCACTGGAGTTCAATTCATAACTATAAGTCCATAACAGAATACGACCCATTTTTGTCCTTTGAAACAATCTATTAGGAAGTTGAACCATAACTTACTTTTACATTACTATTGTTCCTGTTTTCAGATTTTCAATTCACACTAAGTTTTCTTTTTATTTCAATTTAACACAAACACACTGAATATAAGACCTTGGCTAGCTAGGTTATCACTCCCGACATTTTGAGTTAGTGTAGTTTAGGGGTGGTTGGCATTCGGCGTAATTCCGTGGTGGTAACCAGATACATCCCACGACTTTGATCCAATGAGAAACACCTCAGTCCATGCTCCTCCTCTCTCCTTACCTCTTTGGTTTCCCCCTTCCCCCCTAGAAGAAACTAAGCCAGCGTGATTGCTCATATTTTTAATTCAGAAACCACAAGTCTTTCTAGCACGTCTGATGATTCTCATGTTGGCGAAAAGAAATAAGTTATGACTTAAAATGATTGAATTGTTTTCTTCATTTATGGCTTTCTAACTTCTATTATTGCTCGGTGTAAACACCGAGCAACTCCAGATTTCCTACAAACATCGTCTCATATATATCCTTTTAAAGAATTATTATCATTCAGTGTTTCGTTTGTATTACCAATTCTTTACTTTTGTGAACTGTAATAATCCACACTTTTCCAGACATAATGTATATTTCCTATTATATATCTAATGTACTTTTTGAACATTTTACTGAGATGTTTTTGGGTGGAAGCGTTAAAAAGTTTACTAAATATATGCATAAATGTATAGTTGATGAGTTTATCTCCCACCTCGTAAAATTTTCCTTTATATCCTCTTCCGTAATTATTTTCTTTTCCTTGCTTCTGGCTTTCTTTCATTTTCGTTCATTCAATTCGTTATATGATTTGTTTCATGTCTTTTTCTAGCTATGCTTGCTTTTTTTCATATTTTGACAATATCAAAGGATGTATTCATTTTCCTGAAATGTAATATAAATTGAATAAATCATGTTTCACATCAAACTATTTCTATTTATGATTTATATAATACTCTAAGCTATTTTTTTATTTCCCCGTAATATAATAATATCTAAATAATTCATTACGTTATTTTTAAATGTCGACGAAAATGCACATAGAAATAATGAATAAATAAAATAAGGTAAACTAAATATATATATATATATATATATATATATATATATATATATATATATATACCTTTAAGGCATACAAGTCCTACCACAAGATACACTATATACCCTGCGTTGAATTATGTCACTACAAAGCTTGGATGTTAAATATATCCATGCTATAATTTGTATGTGTGCTTCGGTGTTTATTACAACATTTGAAAACAGTTATTATTGCCTATGCTCACATAAAAAAACTGGAACTGTTATATGTGATTCATTTAATATATATTTTGTAAAGGACTAGCATCTGATATATACATTCCAAGGCAAAAAGTTAAGCAGGGCTAATTTTTCAATAATTGTGTTAATATTGTGTTTTAAGTAATCTTTATTAATATCATACGTTTTGTTCTTTTAGTAATAGAATCTGAGCTGCTATATTGATATAAACACTTGATATAAAATGTAACTTTATAAACAAAATAAAGATTTGGATACGTCTCCGCGTATGGCGACTATGCCACTGTGCATTTATCGATCTCTGGAGACATTTTCACTGTGATTAAGACTCTCAAACAGAGCGAAAAAGTTACAGGAGCCATAGTCAATTTCAGGAAATCCGATGACCTGAGATTAGCTGCCTGGAGCTGTATGGCTGACTTGCCAGGCTGTTTTAACTGCCCAAATTGCCCGGTCCAGATCTTTGACTTGTGGTTTGGTCCGGGTATTCAGCTTCATAAGAACTGGTCGGAAGTACAGTCTACGGTCAAAGCGTATGTGGGAATTTGGCTTAAAATCGGGGTTTTCTCTTAAAGGAAAAGCACAGGCGTGCACCGCTTACGTCTTTTCGCTTATAAATTACTGATTGACTGATTGTCTGTATTAATCCTGCATGAGCGCCGCTTGACGGCTTTTAAACGTCTGCTACTCTCACTTTTGTGTCAAGGCAGTATGCCGCTAGCCAAAAGATATGTTTGTACTAAACATCTGTGTGAGTGGGATTTGGTGATGCCTGACTTAGCAAGTCATCGACATGTTGAGAGTTTGCCATTCCTGAGTCGAAGTCTGATAGAAGGGATTGCATGGGGCCCTGCAGTTAAGAAGGCTTTTCCCAACCTGATTCCTGACAACTTGGCTGAAGATCGAAGTACCTAAGAGGGCAATCGCAGTTCTCTGAATGCCGAGCTGCGATCAGATTGCTGTCGGGCTCCTATTACCTCGAAGGCATAGGAAACCGCTATATCGGGTGTTAGTGAAGGGGACCGCTTCAGATCAGCTAGGTGAGCGGCTGAGGTGATCAGAGAAGGATATCCGCCTTCAGTGTATTTGGTGGCCAGGCTGAAGTTATCTCAATAGTTCTGAGTTTTCTCTGACCTGCCGATTTGTCTGAAATGCTCTACAAATGAATGGCAGATTTCACAAACCTTAACTGGCTCTTAGCCTCGATTGCATACACTGTAATATAAAAATAAGATATATTTGAAGTTTTAAAGGAGGTTAGGTGCCAATTGTCTTCGCCCAGAAAAGGTTATACATATCATTTACATTTCAGAATTATATAATAGATTTCAAGTTCAAAGAGAGTTATGATTTTTAAGCCCCCTAAGCGGTGTACTAAGAGATTCGGGAGCACGTCGATTTTTTCGATTTTATTTAGATTCTTTAATCGTGTTTTTCTATTGGGAACAATAAATAACACATACTAATACACACATTGAGTTATATATATATATATATATATATATATATATATATATTGTTACAAACGAAGGGAGATCGATCAAAATTGAGAGTAAGACAGATCGGAAAGCATCGATAAGATTATACACATATATTTTCAGACAGGATTCGGTTTTCACCACTTCTGTATGCATGACAATGTTCGGGGGGCGATTTCATCAGCCAAATTTTGGGCCCTGTGTGATCATGTCTATTTTTAGCCGACACGACCAAGAAGAAGAAGGAGAAGGAGAGGGGGAGGGAAAAGTAAGTAAACCGCCCACGAGGAAGGGGGAATGACGGTCCTTGAGTACAGTCAAGAGGTGTACACGTCCAACTACAGCCGCACGAAAGGCAGGGACTTTTTGAAATGAGATTATAACCTCGTGCGAGGCATCCGAACGCCGGGAGATACGCTTTTCCCGAGATACTGTCAAATACCCACACGAAAGCCGGGAGATACGCTTATCCCGAGATACTGTCAAAAACCTACACGAAAGCCGGGAGACATTCGGATGCAGAATGAATGACCTGGAATTGTTTTCCTGAGGAAAATGTGCATGAATCTCAGTGAGAGACAAAACCCCCGTTTTCAGAAATCCCCAACATACATGTTCACGAAATGAACACGACAGGACGCAGAGACGCGTGACTACTACGAATTGCTAGGGACATCAACCCCAAATGAACGCGGTACTCGCTTGTAAGTTAACACCTTGTTGATTACTTTCTCCTCGGACATTCGCCTCCAGGGCTATATATATATATATATATATATATATATATATATATATATATATATATATATATATGTATACATTTGTGTGATAATGAATCCTGCCGCCATAACATTATGATAGACAACCCCCCTTTTTATAATAAACTTTTGTTAATGATTTTGTTTTGTTTTTTATAAATATATTTATCCTCTTTCTAGTATCTATGAATAAATATTGTTCATACTTTGTCTTGCCGTTCGTGTTGTTGTTCTTTGTGCATACTTCGCTTTCTTTCAAACCTATGCGGTCTTAACCAGGAGAAATCCCCCCCCCCCGCGTTCTGTCATTGATCATAGAACCTGGGATCATCATATGAGCCAATTTCCGGACTTTTCTATTCTTTTAATTATCTTTGTCACATGCGCGTTTCCGCCGTTTCCCAACAGAGATCCCGTCGTGACAATATATATATATATATATATATATATATATATATATATATATATATATATATATATATATATATATATATAAAAAGAGAGATAAATAGACAGACATATGTTAGGATTACTGTCTACGTTATTTGTAACAATTGTTTCCGATGAAGATCAGGAAATAGAAAGATTGAAACAATGAAACCATCAGAGGACGATGGATTCGTACAAAAAATCGACATTACAAAGAAAGCGAAGCACAAAGAAATCATTTCATTGAACTTGACTTGTATGTAATTATTAAACTGCATGCACATTGATTCAAATGCTCCGTTTCAACCTTTCTTTTGTTGTTTGTCTACCCTATCTTTTTCGTCTTCTTCATCTTCTTCTTTATCATAATCTTCTTCTTCTATGTGTTAACATTGAAGTAACTTGTATTTAAATATGCCGTGTATTTTATGTCGATCACGTTTTTCTTTCATATATATATTTATATATATATATATATATATATATATATATATATATATATATATATATAGAGAGAGAGAGAGAGAGAGAGAGATGATACGCTAAAGCAATATCATGTTCGGTCTACGTTATCACTCACAATTCATACTTTTTAAAGACCGATTGCCGAAAACACGATGAAAAGAAAGTATTGTTTTTTAAATTTAATCTGATTTTACTGTTGTGTAAGCGGTGAAACTCGAACAAAAGTATACTTTATTGGCCTTGTGGGTAGGATCAAAATGTAGTATCTGCTCTCCAAATGAAGTACAATAAAACCCTGCGGTATCCGTTTGCGCTGATAAATATGTTTCAGTTTGGATAAAAGTAGTACGAAAATATCGTAGGCTCTGCGTTTCCGCCATATGGTAATAGAATGCAATATACCAATATAAAATAGATAAAATATACAACTGTGGAATTACACGGATCCTTTTAGTGTATATATATATATATATATATATATATATATATATATATATATATATTATATATATATGTCTTTTTCTTCATTTACACAGACATGTACAAAATCTGCGACACTAGCAAGTCGATGTTATCGATCCAACAGCTGTTATAAACTGAGATCTCATTAGGCAGAGTTAAAAGTTTTAAGAGTTTTTACCCTCCTGATGTTATATATACCCTCCTGATGTTTATAACATCTGTTGATCGATTACAGCGACATGCCAGTGTCGCAGATTTTGTGCATGTCTGTGTAAATAAAAATAATCATATATAAAAGCTCTATTTTATAATGATCACTTTTTATAAACTCGGTTGAAACTTTTTGGATTACTATCCTGTGGATGTTTACTTTGCCTGGATTATATATATATATATATATATATATATATATATATATATATAGTTAATACGTTCAGGCACGTTATGTTCGTACGTCGTTACCACATTTAACACATAAAGACTTATATCTTTTTACTAGCAAAAATTGTTATTAGTTGTTTGTCTCTAATATAATCAAATCCGATTTTGCCTATCTTAGAATGAATTATTTAAAAAAGCAATTAAGTCGTCACGTTGTCTAAAAGATTATTTTTAATAGATTACACTAGTTTCATTGATTTGAAAAATGTTAAGCTGGAAATTATTTTTACGATAAGAAGGCATAGAATGTTTAATGTTTTAAAAATAATTAAATTGCTACAGTGTTGAATTAATGAATAAATGTCAAACATATAATTTTGATTTACTTAAAATAAAAATAGTTAGCTGAAATTGAAAATTATTTTACCGGAAGAAGAAAGAATATGTTTTAATAGTAATGAGCCTTACTAATAGTTATTATTTCGATAATGACTATTATTATTATCAGTAAATTATACAGATTCATATACACAGCTTTGTGGAATTTTCACGGGATCGCACTATTAATATATATTTTTCTGCAGAATAACTTAAAGTTCATACTCTTGTGTTGAGCTGTTAATCCACACTGTTCTTCAACGATGAAGCTATTCGACAGGACGTATAACAGATCATTAGTTCAACATCCGCCTGAGTAGATACGCTAATTATTTTTGTCGTACTTTGGCTTATAAAGAACTCTATTAGTTGTGTCTGGTAATTATACATTTAACGAGAATAAAATACCAATTAGTGACTTATTTTATTTTACGCAACGTTCAATCAATTCGAAAAAAATTGTTCTTTTGTAATTTGAACTTAGTTGATAAAATAAAAGATGGATGCCATTTGAATGCTTTCAAATTCACAAAGGACAACAGCTGACAGGAATGCAAAACAATACTAAAACAGAGGAAATAAAAGTAATTAATAGTTTCTATAGATCTGCGCTGATATATAGAGACCAATTACGCGTCTGAAATTAGTGCAATAATAAATAATAGAATTATTGTCTTGAAAAAAACAAGCATTGAAATTTATTTGATAATTGTATTTTATTTTATATTGATTTATTACGTTTTTAAATTTTATCAGTCTCAGTTCAGCGGATTTGCTTTTCGACAATATAAAATAAATAGATTTGTCTCACAAAATATTGGCAGATCTTTTACTTTAGTATAAGATATGGTCGAGGCTGTGTATTTTAGCATGTTTTCTATTATTTAATATGATCTCTTTGGCTCAGTATTTAACAATATCTCAACATAAAATTCATTCATACATTGGTCCATACGCATATATAAATATATATATATATATATATATATATATATATATATATAAATGTATATATATATGTATATATATGATATAGACATATGCGCATGCGCAAACAGATGTAACAAACACGCATGCCAATCAATCTGTTTTGTTTTTATTTGTCTCGGTCAAAGGACCTTAATGTCTAAAAACTATTGACAAGAAAATGTCATATTTAAAGATCTCAATAATTTAACATAAATAGCAGAGTAGAATGTTGATTGGGTTTACTTTCGTCAGCCTCGTAACTCCCGCTTTCCTTAGTTTGCCCTTTAGTACTAACACTCCATGAACGATGTTTCTAACAAAGGGGGAATAATTGCTATTTTCTGGGTTGTAATCTATCTATCTAAAACTTATCGTTTGCTAGTTTTGACCTTGAAGTATTCTAAGCTCCTCATATTTAATGGCTCTATGCCTTGTCTTGAGCGATTTCCATTAATAAAGTAATTTATAAAAAAAAAACAGATTTATTGACTTTGAAATTTCTACTAAATTGTTATTCAAGTTCAATATTTTTTCAGTGTCATTTTGTGCATTATATATATATATATATATATATATATATATATATATATATATATGTGTGTGTCTGTGTGTGTATGTTTGACAAATCTGATTATTTTGAAATCATGTTACGAATAAAGAGTATACACAAGGTATTAATCAGAATACATGTTTTGATTTCATTTAGACAATTTTAATATAATTAAAACATGTATTTTGATAGCTACACTTTATTTAGAACATGATTTCTAAATAATTAAGATCGTCTTACATACACACACATACACAAACACACACACACATACACACACATATATATATATATATATATATATATATGTGTGTGTGTGTGTGTGAGTAATGAAGGATCAAGGTAATCCGACGTAATGGGAAATGAAAAAGGAAAAACCAAAAAGATGATTTTATGTATTCATCAACGTTTCGTCTTTATTTGTAAGACTTCCTCAGGATGATACTTAAAAAAAAATGTCATGCAAGTACATGAAAATATTGGGTTGACATGATGTATTAATGAGAAGAAGTAGTAGCCAGTACTGGGAGCCAGGACCGAGGTCCGGGTTGAAGGAAGTCGGTGGCATGGAATGAAAATGATGTGGATGGCTGTGAGTGAAAAAGTGGAGGGGTGGGGTGAATGAAATTAATGTGGATGGCTGTGAGTGAAAAAAGTGGAGTGAGGGGGAAAGAGGAGGGGAGGGGGCTCTGTGTTTTTGGTGTGTAGGTTTTTAGAAAATATTTGAAAAAATGAAGGTGATTGGAAGTTAAGACTGTGAAAGAAGTAGTCGAAAGGGTGAAATGGGTGAAGGGGAGATGGGAGATTTTTTGTGGTTAGGTGTTAAATTTTTGGAGAGTGGGAGTGTTTGACCAGCTGGCTATGTCAGGAATGTGTGGATATAAGAAAGTTAGAAGGAAAGTGTTGACATCTGCTGAGAATGGGACAGTGAGAGGAGAGGAAAAAAAGAAACAGAAGGAGCAAAGTGATATTAGTGTTTAGGTGATTTTGGTAACTTTGTGCATAGAGTGATGATGGTTTGAGATTAAATTGAGGGCAAAAGAGAGGTTTAAATATCTAAATATTTGTGAGGGTATCTGGATTGTGTTCACATGCGGGGACTTGTGTGTAAGTACAACTGAGAGCGAAGAGAAAATAAGGTTAGCCATGATCTAGGTTCAGTTTTTGTTCGATCAGTATAATTTTGCTTATTAATGAAGAGAGATTATAGAAGCCACATCAATTTAATTCACCCCCACCCCTCCACCTTTTCACTCACAGCCATCCACATCATTTTCATTCCAGGCCACCGACTTCCTTCAACCCGGACCTCGACCTTGGCTCCCAGTAGTTGCTACTACTTCTCATTAATCCGTCATGTCAACCCAATATTCTCATGTACTTGTATGACATTTTTTTTTTAAGTATCAAAATGAGGAAGTTATACAAATAATAACGAAACGCTGATGAATACATAAAAAAGATCTTTTTGGTTTTTCCTTTTTCATTTCTCCATATATATATATATATATATATATATATATATATATATATGCGTGTATCCATCAAAATACATGTTTTAATTTTATTTAAACAATTTTAAATAAGCGAAAACATTCAGATACAGAATTTAAAATTATGTAAATGATCTATATTTAAATAAAATTTCGTGTGCTTATATTTTTAAACGAAAAATATTACTATTTACATTCTAGTGTTTATCACCCGTTTCCGTTGCCGGATGAAGATTCATTTGAAATTCGTACTATTATAGGAAACTGATATTTTTTTATTGCGTC
Source organism: Sepiola atlantica (assembly GCA_963556195.1). Lineage (NCBI taxonomy): Eukaryota > Metazoa > Mollusca > Cephalopoda > Sepiida > Sepiolidae > Sepiola > Sepiola atlantica. The sequence goes on along the minus strand of OY744527.1, from coordinate 67,682,024 downwards.
ATAATATTTGTAGGTCTGTCTCAAACGAAAAAAAACACCAGAAGGAGATATATGTCAGCCTCTTATCTGTCTTGTGTCAGTGTGTAGATGATCATATATTACACTGCTATTTTGTTCAGAATTTTGTCAAACTGTGATGACTTGGCCATTAATTGCGTTCCTTATTTCGCTCGTTTATTCTGTGACTTGTATCATCATAATCTAATTACAATGTCGATGTAACTATGTTTTGTATTGTTATGTAGCTACGATAGTCCTAAGGAAGGTGACAAACTCTGTGCGTTTACAGTAGTTCATGTATTATTTTACACATAATACACAGAAGAGTATACATATTTATTTTCAGATTATGCTCAAATAGCTTATACGAAGGCAAACTATAACACTAACTTCAACATATTTGTACGCAGCAACCGTGACGGTTTTATTTTATTCGCTAGTCTTACTTAACCACACACAACTTATCTTAAAATCGCCACTTCCTAATACATATACATATGATATATGATTATTATTAATATAATACCTTAATAACTATAACTAATCCAACAGTAAATGTAACGCATTTGAACACAGCATCGTTGTTATTTCGTGTAATTTTATTTAGACGTATTACTTCATTATAAACAACTTATGGTTCAGTCATCCTTTCGAAATAATAGTATACATATACTATAATACAGCTACAAGTATACGAATACTCGTATACATGTAGTATTACAAATATAGAGAGGATATCAAAATAAGTAATGATTACCGTAACAGTCGGTTTAACGCATTTGTACGCACACACGTAGTTCTGTCGGAGAATTTCACTAGAAATTTTGTATGATATCGGCATACTTTAGAATGCTAGAATACATGTACAAGTATACTACATATATCAGTATATTCATACAATTGTATAGAATATATTTACAAAACTTGAACTAAATTGCTTACTGTAACAATTAATATAACACATAAAAAGCATAAACAATTGTCCTTGCTTTTCCTGTGTACTAAATTGAACTACTATGAACAAAGTGACTTCCGAGAACTACTTGTATGTGTAACACAATACCACGGGGCTGTTTCCGTCACAGCTGACCACAAAATGGACGTTTTCAAGTTCAATGCTGATACATTCTTGTTAGGACGTCTTTGTAATAGTTGAATTCTACCCATGTCTACCCATCGTCTCCAGACTTCTAAAGGTATTGTCTTATCGTCCACGTGACAGACTCCTTACCCCTTATCCTCCAGTGGTCATTGGGCCTTGATAAGCTATGACTGATTGGAATAAAATCAGAAGACAGTATTCTGACGTCTGCAATCATGCACATCTATCAATGAACGGAATGAAATAGCAGCGATCAAACGTTTTGTGATATGTGTCAAAGAAAATTTATTTTTTCCTCTGGTTTCATACTTTTTCCAATACATTCCAATTCATATCAAGTATATAAGAAAGAAAAAAAGGAGAAATTGTTCTTAATTTCAAAGTCGACGCTATCTTTACAAACATTAGGAAACATTTTAGACACTAATCCGTCTTCATTATGAAACGCAGAGTAGGGTTAAATCAGTTTTATTTCATATAAGACGTCTAAAATGCTATTATTTATGTAGTGCATGCTTTAGCTTCGTCTAATGCATGCCATGGCCCACTATTAAACCGGCTATATAATATTCATTAATATATATATATATATATATATATATATATATATATATATATATATATATATATATATATATATATATATATATATATATAGTAATGAATATTAATAGTTAGTATGGTTACACATCTAAAACAAGAATAGATTTAAGGTTTGAAATTCATACCAGAATGGACAGCAAGGGCCTGTGAAAAAAAGGGTATTGGTGCTGCGTTATAATCAGTTCTAAGTGACACTTCTCTGGAGGTTGAAGGTTTAATCCTCAGTACGGGAGATACTAAGGATACAATTACGAACTTTTAAAGTCTTCTACTCGGTCATGGCTGAAGGAAAGAGAGCAAACATCTGTAGATTAAATAAGATTTTACTTTCGAAATTACATACAGATTCGCGGGTTCGACGAGACGCACATGGATAGGTTCGGATAATACATCCGTCAAAATGTTGTGAGAATAACATCCAATTTGATAAATGTAGTCAAAATAATCCTCAAATTAAAAATAAGAAGTTTAATTTTTGTAATTATCGCTCAGTATTATTTGTAAACTTTTTTATAGAATTATACATTGTATATATTATGATCTGTTATTTTACCCCTTTTGTAGAAGCACCTTCTCTGTCACTACGGGTCGGCAGATCTGTAAAACAGAAGTTAGTCGAAATCGTAACTAATTTTCTTGTCAGAGACATAATGCTAGTCGCAAGAAAAGAATCTAACATGGATAATACTTTTTGCGAGATAAGTGTTTTTATGAGATTGCTGATCTATTACTCGTGGATGCATTTCGACTATCACCTCAAATTCGTCAATAGACGGATAACAACGACATTCTTAATCTTTAAGTTTCTTTCTCTCTGACCTACTTTGAACTAGGCGTTGCAATTTCCGTTCATTGACACTTCCCAGACCGATTATCTTCTTCATCCTGATTCCGACATAGGGTTGCATTTTTTCCGTATTTTTCAGATTTTTTCAATGTTAATTAGTAGTAATTTGGAAGTTATCTAATGTATTTATGTAATAACTTCATAAAAGTGCTGACTCACTGAAAATGTCCCATAATCCCTTGCCGGATGTACCCGGTCTTGCCCTACATTCTGTCTGGTTGTATCAGGTAATCCCATAACTTCTGTCCGGATGCATCAATAACATCATTGGAAGACTACGTTAAGACTGTGTAGTGAAACAAGGGTTGCTCAATCACATCCGTACCTGACAACCGGTAAGAGTGATTTCAGTAGTGCTCAGGAGCCCTTCTTGATTTTCTAAATAATCAGCATTGTCCGAGGGAACAGTGCTCAATGTCCTAGATAAAGCTACTGTAGTGATAGGTTTGGATACTATTTTAACAGCATCTATGCTGAAAAGGAAGAGGAATCGGTAAGAGTGCTTTCAGTAGTGCTCTGTATGCCTCCTAGATTTTCTAAGTACTCGGCGTTTTCCGGGAGAAAAGTGCTCAATATCCTAGATAGAGCTGCTGTAGTGATTAATATGTATAATATTTAAACAGCATCTACGCTTCTTTTCGGATTATTGTGCAGAAGAAAAGGAGGAGGAATCAGTAAGAGTGCTTTTAGTAGTGCTCTGTATGCCTCTTTGATTTTCTAAGTACTCGGCGTTGTCGGGGAGAAAAGTACTCAATATCCTAGATAGAGCTGCTCTAGTGATAGATTTGTATAATATTTAAACATCATTTACGTTTCTTTTCGGACTATTGTGCAGATGAATAAGAGGAGGAATCAGTAAGAGTGCTTTTAGTAGTGCTCTGTATGCCTCTTTGATTTTCTAAGTACTCGGCGTTGTCCGGGAGAAAAGTGCTCAATATCCTCGATAGAGCTGCTGTAGTGATATATTTGTATAATATTTAAACAGCACCTACGCTTCTTTTCGGAGTATTGTGCAGAGGAAAAGGAGGAGGAATCAGTAAGAATGCCTTTAGTAGTGCTCTGTATGCCTCCTTGATTTTCTAAGTACTCGGTGTTGTACGGGAGAAAAGTGCTCAATATCGTAGATAGAGCTCATTTTAGGGGTCAGGCCTAAATTTTTAGGGGGTCGGGCCCAATTTTTTTGTTAACTTAAAATATTTGTCAGGGTTGGGGGAGAGTAAAACAAAATTCGGCGGGTGCGGTTAGAGAGATGGAGGGAGGGGGTCGGGGAAAATTTTAGCGGTCGGGCCAAACTTCTTAGGGGGTTGGGCCAAATTTTTTCTTTTTTTTAATTAAAATATTTCTCAGGGTTGGGGAGAGAAAATATTGGTATGGGGTAGGGTGGAGATATTAGGGGTGGGTTCGGGGAAAATCTTAGGGGTCTGGCCCAATTTTTTAGGGGGTCGGATCAAATTTTGTTCGTTTTTTAACTAAAAATATTTTTAGGTTTAAGGTAGAGTAAACATTTTGAAGGCTGGGTGAGAGTGGAGGGTAAACATTTTTGTGAGGTGGGACCAACGTTTTAGGGGGTCGGGCCAAATTATTATTATTTTTTTAACTTAAAATATTTCTCGCGTTGGAAGAGAGTAAAAAAATATTGGGGGTTGGGCTGGAGAGATTGGGGGTGGGGAACATTTTTCGGGGGGTAGGGCCGAACTTTTTAGGGTATCGGGCCAATTTTTTTTTTTTAACTAAAAATATTTCTCAGGGTTGGGGAGAGTAAAACAATTTTTTTGGACGGTGGTGGTGGAGGGGAAACAATTGGGGGCGGGGCGGGGAAATTTTTTTTTTTACTCAAAATATTTATGAGAGTGGGGGAGAGTAAAACATTGTTGGGGGCGGTTGGGGGTGGAGGATAACACATTTTTGGGAGGTCGGAGAACATTTTTTTTGTGATGGGCCAATTTTTTTTATTTTTGAACCTAAAATATTTCTAGGGTTGAGGGAGAGTAAAATCTTTTTTGGGGGGTGGGGCTGAAGTGTAAATATTTTTTGGAGGATCGGGGATTTTTTTTTCTTGAACTTAAACAGGGCTCATTAATATGAGTTCTTTTTTATGATAATGACATTACATAAATGAACTTCATTTTTTTCTTTGATACAACAGGGGCGCATTAATATGAGTTATTTTTTTAGGATAGTGACAAACATTAGCAAACACTTTTTTCTTGACATGACAGGAGCGCATTAATATGAGTTCTTAGGTAGGCCAACTGGGCTGGAGATAGGTACACATATAGTATGTGCACCCTTGCAGAAATAGGTAAGTATATAGTATGCACACAGGGGCGGCGATAGGTACAATATATTATGCGCACTGGGGCGGTGATAGGTATTTATATAGTATGTGCACCGGGGTGGCAATAGGTACGTGTATAGTAATACATAGGGGTGGGGATAAGTACGTATATAGCATATGCACAGGGGCGACAATAAGTACGTATATAGAATGCGCACCAGGGCGGTAATAGGTATATATTTAGCATGCGCTCCGGGGCGGCGATCAGTACGTATATAGCACGCTCACCAAGGCGGCGATAGGTACGTATATAGCATGCACACCGCGGTGGCGATAGGTACATATTTAGCATTCGCACAGTGCCGGTGATAGGTACGTATTTCGCATTCGCACCGGGGCGGCGATAAGTACGTATTTAGCATTCGCACCGGGGCAGCGATAGGAACTTATGTAGTATGCATACCGGAGTGGCAATAGGTATTTATGTAGTATGCACACCGGGGCGGCAATAGGTACTTATATAGTATCTGCACCGGGGCGGCAATAGGTACGTATATTGTATGCGCATCGGAGCGGCGATAGGTACGTATTTAGTATGAACACCAGGGCGGAGATATGTACCTATATAGTATGCACACCGGGGCGGAGATATGTACCTATATTGAAGGCGCAGACAGCGGTGGTAATTTTATAGAAATATGTCATATTTTTGCCCTGGGCAACGTAAGAGAAATGGTGGGGAAGAAACAGCTTTCGCTAAAGGCAAAATGAGTAAGTAGCGGTGAAATGGTGCGACTAGGGAAGAGAAAGGTAGAAAGATAAAGAGACGGCTATAGAAAGAGTGTAAGAAATAGAAGTTTGAATATAAAGATGTTACACACGCGATTTTTCTTCAATTATATGTTTTTATGACCCCGCGCAACGCCGGGTAGCCCCGCTAGTCGTTAATAAACACCAATTTCCTGAAGTACTAAACGCATCCATGTAATTTTGTTGTATCGTGCTCATCTTCTTACACATAGACACTCAATTTAAAATTTTCTTTTTCGTCATCCATCAAGTGATGTTGAAACAGTTATTATATTTTCCCGAATACTTATTGAATATGCGTCATACTAAACATTCATATAGTCTATGGTACTCAACAAACCTGAACAGTTAGATATTCGTATTTTCAAAATGTATGACCATCTGTGAGCCCATGATGTTCTGAAAACCCAATCATCAGTTTTTAAATGAGTGCAACTAGAACAAATGCCACCGTTGAATAGAAGGTTTTTTAGTCAAGGTTTACTCCTCTAGAACCGCCGTGTTCTGTCTATGCCCATGCACATTGACAGGGTAACTTTGAGAAGGAGGTGATTCCTCACCACGTAAAGACGGTCATTCACTGTGGAGAGACTATATTTTGCGTATCACATCGTGCGTTGATGCATGGGCACATCCCTAGACGCGGTCTTGGAAAAGTACGACCCCTTTGAAATTCCTTTATTATCCATAAGCATTGTGAATTGTGTCTGCTTGATTTTTATATATAATAAGAATAACTGAAAGATAAATCAAACGAACATCACACAGTCAGTAACGAATAACTAGATTCTAATATAAACGTAATCTTTTTCAACCAACTCGTTACAAACATTATAACATATTCTTCTCTTGGCTTGACGGTTAATCAAACTGATTTTCGTTTGATTTTCCAAACTCTCAACTCGATATGTAATCGACGGCCAAAGTCACGTCGGCGCAGATCACAACAAACGTCACTGCACATTTTGTTGCATTAATTTAAGTTGCAGATAAGTAGCCGTCTCTCTGTTTGCAAGGTTACTAGAATCGACATAATATGGAAAATAAATCATATTTTTTAGAAGTCTAGTTTCGGTATTACACATGAAAATATTTCGTCAAAAATTGAATATGTGATTAAATTGGTTGAGATTCGAATTTCTGAATGATATTTTCCTGCGGAAGAAAAAGATTTTTATAATTGGCTTTTTTGTCATCTGTAAAATGATAAGAAAGTCCGGCATCAATTTCATCAATTACAACCAAGGCGTTTTTCAAAGAAACCTGTAACCACAGGATTGTCTCAAACTTAATCCACAGCTAAATTATTTCGCACAAATTGACTAGTCTCATTTTAAAACACTAATCTTTCACTACTTACGAAGGTCGAAATCCACTCGAGGATAATTGTTTTTAATATTTTCAATTGAATGATGGAACAGTAGTATGAAAGGATTGAGAACTCTGATTAATTCATAAGACAACTCGACATATATTTGTTGACATTGGGCTTCAAAAGGATTATGTAGTCTTTAGGGGGAAATCCTGCAGTAACGTGTTTCACAGGTGGGAGATATTTGGAAAACACTCGGTCGGTTTGATTTTAGGCACACAGAGGAAGAAGGAAGATACCTTTGCAGCGTTGGTAGAAGACGAGTTCATTCTGAGAATATATCGACAAATGTCAACGACGATGAAATAATCAGTGGTACACGTGTCGGCAGCGATTCAGACGAAATGTAGATTTTAAATAAGAGCAATCCTATAACAGTTAGAATGTAGAATATTAATAAAACCACAGAAAGAGGTATTGCATAAGAACAGTATACATTAAAATACGCACATAGAAAAATAACAGTATAATAATAAAAAACTGTGATTGATAAATTGTTCAAACCTGTGTATGAAGCGAAATTAACAGACTGAACTCAACTCGACGATAGTCACAATGTTAACACATACCTCCTTTTCAATCGAATACAAATTAGACATGACCTGCCTTTGTTTACACCATAGTATACAAACACGTAATATGAACTGACCTTTTAGAGAAGAAGGTCACCTTTCAGGCATTTTTTACATAATCTCATCTGATACTGGATTTCACACGTCCACTCCCCTTTATATGCTATTTTATTAGTTTGATATCACATTCGTCGTATGCTAAGCATGGATTATTAAGCGTCACTTATTTTAACATGTTTCATTTACAAAGTTAATTCTGTAAATGAAAAATAGTCATGAACTAAGTATGCGATACCCTATAAATTTTCTACATTTTTGTATCCATAAATGTTTTCATTTCTTGATTAATAAATTAAAAAATAAATGTTTACCAAACTAATTTGTTTCAAATTTTTATAAATTTAGCTCATTTTAGACAAAGTAGATAACAGATCAAATCTATTTTCCAGTAAGGTAAAATCAACATGAGTTTGATTGTGTATTTCACTCAATTACATCATGTTTTAATCAGTTTTTGAATGTGGGATATTCTTAAAAATAAACATTTAACAATCATAATTAAAAGCAAGCAATTAAGTTTAAGTTTCTTACCTGTTTAAAAAATAAAATAATATTTTGTTGTCGATCTTGTATGATTGTTTCTTACTGACTTATGCGCACTTGATGAGCTCATCGTCTTGTAACGTCATCCGTTAAACAGATACGAGGGATAATCCTGTGCAATTGATAGTGTAAAATTGATACATCACCATTCAAAACACTGAGCGAGTGTACGAAAAGATTCTTTATGACGTTTTATTAGGATGAAGGGCGAAGGGTGAAGCGCGTAGGGCGAGGGGGCATGAGTGATTCACTAGAAATACGGTCTTAACTGTTTTATGTCTGGATCTTGCTTGCTTGTGTGCTTGCTTGTTTGCTTGTTACTTGTTTGTTTTAATGTACTCTGCATGCCATCATCTTTTTGAAAAGTTATTTATTATACCACGGGAAGACACTCGTTCATAGTGGATGATGTCACAAATGATGAATTCATACATTACACTAGAGACTAAGAAGAGGCAAGATATCATCATATTTAGAGTCACAATTGGCATAATAGAGAAATTGTCTATACAACTGCAGTTATTGAATATGTATGATATATATATATACACATACACTATTATATATATATATATGTATATATATATATATATATATATATATATATATATATATATATATATATACGCATACACTATTATATGTTTTGAATATTAAGCATACCATAGACCACCGGTTCAGAAAATGATAATAAAAAAGAACAGATGAATCCTTTCTCGGAATTCACTGAGAGATAAAAGGCACAAGAGAATCGATAAAAACAGATACAATACATAATTACCTTTGAAGTCATTTGTAATTCATACATAGTATATAGAAATAATTAACAAAACGTGAACTAATATAAGATTAAAAAGAGGAAAAAAGGTGTTTACATACAAATATAACGTGACTATAATAAAAAGATGATACTTACTTCTTCTTTGTTTTCACAATAACAGAAATGTTCAGATGAAATTATGTTAATTCGAGTTGGCCGCTTTTCTGGTTTAATCAGATCCCATAATGTCGTCGTCTGACTTAAAACGCAAGGTTTATAACGTCGGTGGTCTTTTTAGTAGTTTCGTTATATTGTTTACCGTCGTATTGACTTTCTGTGAATCTCAAAAATCGAACAATTTTATTAGAGGTCTACTTTGCCACCGCAATGCTAACGAATTAGCGATCCATTTCCACCATTTGCAGACGTGCATGAACTTCCCAACCAATTCCAAAACTAACCTTTTCATTATGGAAAGATGAGAAAGAAAATAGAAAAAGAGGAAAGAAAAGTGATTTGTGATAATTGTCACGAAAATAATGTGTATTCAAATTTTATTTTTTCAGAAAAAAAGTCGTGCATAAAAATACACACACATACACACCCACTTTCCAAATGGAAATCCGGGTAAATAAAGTAACGAGGACTCACATAATCACTGATGAAATAATTTATTTCAACTTTCTGGCATTGTCAAGCTCACTTGGATGCATGACAATGTCGAAATGTTGAAATAAATTATTGCACCGGTTATTATGTGATTCGTGTTACTTTATATATATATATATATATATATATATATATATATATATATATATATATATATATATATATATATAGTGGGCACTCTCCGTAAGAAATTACAGAAAAAAAAATTATGCTTCGCCAATGTTCTCACTTATATGCATATCAAATCCTAGAATTACAGCAGCAATTTAATTTTTCTTACATACATTATTATTACTATGTTAGATAACCTTAAGATCAAAAGCGAAAGCTGACGTTTTATTTAGAGTCGGGTAGTCTTTTCTGAATTCATTTAAAGCAGCTGAGGTTGCCTCTTGCTGGGTTTTTTCTTGCTTCTCCTCACAACTGAGGTAGTTTCGTCTCGTGGCTAGAAAACGCACGTTTTCTTTTCTCGCTAATGTTTGTCCTGACGGGACAGAAATATACTGATCTATATCAAAATAGCAAATAAATAAACAATATTTTTAATTATTGAAAAAAGAGACACAACGTTTATTAGTATGGTTGTTTTCTTCATGCTGGCGTTTCTTTTAAAGGCATCTCTTCCCGATTAGAGGTTGGCAACAATGTCTCTCTAAGCATTCATATTGTTTTCATGACATCATTTTAAGGAGGACGATTTGAGTGATGGAATACCAGAACTATTTCTGATATTTGCTTTAAGAATTGTTGACAAATCAAAACTAGATGATCAAGTAAACTCTACTATTAAATCCATTACTATGCGTTGTTCGAAACAAATTTCACACTTTGTGAAAAGTAAATAAAAATAAACTTCATGCCTTGGCTAATAAGTGAAGTATTTCAAAATTCAAAGTGCATCTGTTAGAGTAAGTTTTCCTATAATGCGACTAACTCTGTGCATCTGTCATGCGCTTAAAAGACATTTGGACGATAACTAAATATGGAGTGCGCAGCCTTCACGTTCACTATTCGAGAGACGCCTGAATATCAGTTTCATACTAGCAATCAGCTCAATCTTACTGTTGCAAGCGGTACGGTCAGTGTCTTTCTTATTTACTTCCGATACATAATAATCCATAGGGTTGCAATTAGATTAGTTGGGGTCAGATGTTAAGACTGGTGAAGTCATGGAAGTTCTCAGACAGCCGCGTCTGTGTTTTCTCGGAGGCGTGACACGGAGCCGAGTCATGCTTCAACACTTATAATTTCATTGCAACAACTCAATCCAATCTGACGCTTGCCAACATTGGACAACAACTCAATATAGCACACCGAATTAAGTGAGGGTTTTTTCCGAATAAGTCGGACACTATTACGTGGCCATCGCTGGAAACAAACCTACCGACCGTTAAGATTTGCAAGAACTTGCGGAACTTCAGGCGGGCAGTAAGTTAGCCACTCGTAGTTATGCCCTTTATGTAACGTCCAGAAAAGAACCATAGCCTTCCCAGCTTAACTGACTGTTTAATATTGGTAACATTGTTCCTGACTATCGTGGGGCCTGTTGTCCTTACACATGCCGTTGGGTAGTTAGGCCTTGCGTTTCGTGTATGAGAAGTAGTACGGATCTTCGTTCGCCACTTTGACCATAGTCGCCATACAGACGTCTATCTTTCTTGCTAAAGATTTTACCGCCTTGCTCGGAACTTGCCGCAAGGCTTTTCAGTAAAATTTCGACAAATTTCTCTGGGCGGACAATGCTATAATGTTTCCGTCTAGCCACTGCCGTCACATTTTGAAAATCTACAATGCACATATAACGGTCTTTAGCGTATTCAAAGAACGTTGACCTTCAGTTAAGATTACCGTGGTGAATCATCATTCTCTTTTAATAATCTTCTAGTACTTTGCAGTCGTTCATAGTCACCAGATCTTCCAATAATATATATAACAGATATCCGTTGCACTTTCACACTATTAAATACTTGAAATGTTTGAGAAATTATCAGTTTTGTCTCCAACACTTTGAAGAGAGAGGACCGTTTAATGAAAGTGATGCGATAACATACTAGATCCTTCGTCCCCGCCTGTTACCACTGCATTATAAACACTTTAATCATTCCTACGTACTTACATTCTATGAACATTTTCGTAAGTCGCAGCTGTCCAATTATAAAGCCGGAAACTAACTTGTCTGTCTTTGCCCAGACAAATATTAACGTTTGTTATTCATAAGATAATGATAAGAACATTCGGGACATTACCCCTAAAATAACTGCTAAATTTAAATTATTTATTTGAGATAAGAACACTTTTGAGACGGTCTTCGACGCCAATAACAATCCATCAAATAGCAAATAGTACATGTCCCCGACTTGGTGACGACATCATTCTCAACTCAAGTATATACAGCGTTTATTTAGAAAATGATGACTCTGAATACAGACACGTATTTATACATCGATTAATAATTCACCAAGTGTAATGGACTTTGTTCTCATTTCTGTCGCTTGCAATATCGACTAGTGTCGTGCTCTAAAATAAAGTTAACCAAGTGCCGAATATATAAATATCTCTTAATATCTCTGTTAAAACAGTTCTACTTGCATTTAACACAAGTTAGAACTTTACAGTAAAATAGGCGAAATAGTGTGAATGTATTTACCGTCTTTTTACTGTTGCCTTGGTGTGGATGACTGACTTCTTTTATAGCTGTTAGTGTAGCCGCTAGTTATTTAATGCGATTAAGGGCCTCTGTGCATAGCATAGTGATCTTATGCCTATTACGACGAAGTAGAAAAGGCACAGTTTTTACTCGCTAACTTTTATATGACGGTACAGATATATTTATTTATATACACATTAATACATATACTTAATTATTTAGTGGAGGATATACACACACACACACATATATATATATATATATATATATATATATATATATATATATATATATATGTTGCAAAGGGTCACATCATTTATTATTATGGTTGATTGTGTATGCTAGGTTTTTATTGTTTACTGATTTCTTCACTATTCAAGGTTGGCCATTATGTGTCTCTGAGCATTTATGCCATTTTCATGACATTATTGTTCATGGAGGTTGATTGAAGTGGTGCAATATTAAGACTATTTCTGATATTTGCTTCGTTGACTTATCAAAACAAGTTGATCAAGTCTATCCTACTATTTGTTGTAGACCCGTGCTAGGGGCACAAAGAAATAAACCACAAATAGTGACAGGGTTAAAATATAACAATGTATTTATCATAAAGCAATACAGAATGCCACTAATGTGGTAGGAGATGAACGGGTTCATAACATGCGGTAAAACATGGTATGAAAGTCTCTGAGTCTCTGCAACCAGTGGTATTTATTATACCTGGTTGATACCATCAGTGCTCCAATAGGAGTGATTTGTACCCCACAACACTATTAAATCCATTACGCGATGTTCGAGAAACATTTCACATCATATAAAATCGAATAGAAACGAAAAATCATCTTTTGACTAATAATTGATGTATTCTTAAACTTCGAAATTCTATAGTTGGAAGAAAATTTGCACAATACAGGCCACTCGAGAGATCTATCCTGTGGTTAAATAAGGCTGGAGTACATGATCTTCAAGTTGTCCATCGATAGACGTCTGAACGCTATTTTTATTCGGGCAATGAGCTCATGCTTATAATTTCAGGGGGTTCTGTCAGTGTCTTTCTCATTTGCGCCCCATGCATTATAACCTATAGGGTTGCAATCAAATTAATAAGGGCTAGATATGAAAACTTGGGAGAATGTTTTATCCTGCTAGACTCTATTTATATAATTGTTCATCTTTTAATCCGAATCATAAGTTCTCCCTGATCTAATGTTTGTCATTTTATTTTCCTTATGGTTCATCGGCAATCGAACTTGCTACTCAAGGATAAAGGTTAAACAGATTGTCAGTTTGAGAATAATCGCCGCCACAAGAGGATTAGTAATCTTGAGTGGAACGAGAAGAAGATTATTTCAAAGTAATTGATTATCAAACAGTACCGACTCAACGAGTATTTGTTTACATTAGACTTGATAATGACTATATTGTACTCGGATGGAAAGCAACCCCGTTATATTTAGTTTCGAAGATGGGCTATTATAGGAAAGAAAATTTATTCATAAAAGCTCCGCTTGGTTTCCGGTACAGACGTTTGAATGTTCATTTTTATTGTTGTAGCTGGGCGAATTCTTGCTGTAAATGTTTTTCGAGTGGCTTAGGAATTGAAACCTAGTCTAGCACTTACCATGAATATAACGATACAATAAAGAGAAGCTAGCAACATATCTGCTGTGTGATAGAGATGTCAGCGTAAAATAAGAAATCAACCCCCACTATGTTGCGAGGTAGGTTAGTGTGCTCTGCAAAAGCAAGAGAGAGGGTGCTCCGGGAGATACTTCCCTAGATATGTTTTGTCCTATTTAAGGACAATCTATCTGTAATAGAGGTAGAGGATTGTGTCAAGAGTGAGATACTTTCTGGAACTGTAGAATTATCCAATTATTATTTTAGGTCTAGAGTGAAACAGTCCTAGGAACTTATTGATACTATGTGCTACATCTTTCTGCCCGTCAACACAACTACTTTGATATACCTATAGGATTGAAAAGATTTGATTGTTGAGAGGAAATTTCCAGATATTCTATAACTTTCAAGAGTGTAAAGCTAACATTCGTGCTTAACCCTATCGAAGGCTTTTGATGTATGAATGAGCTATGACCATAGAAATGAAATCCGCGTCGATAGATTCACTGATCCTGTGTGCTAACACAATGAGCATGTCGATAGTTGACGTTTCAAGACGAAACCCATATTGCTTGTCACTAAGTAGATTGTTTTTACTGAGGTTGTTGCCAACTTCTTCATTCATTACAGATTACAGCAATTTAGTCATGACACACAGGAGACTGATATTTCTGTGCGGAGAGGCAGAGGACCAATATTTAGTATTGTTACATACTGGACATACCAACGAAATCTTCTAAGTGATGGAAATCATTTTATTTCTTAGTAACGGTGGATACTTTTGTACTTCGGGTTGCAATTTCTATGACTGGGATTTTCTCAAAAGTTGTTGCGCTGGTAGCATCGAGGTTCTTGATAAGTTTTGCAACATCTCAGTCAGTTACTCAGATTTCGCATAGAGTTTCACCGGTCATAGGGGGAATTCTGGGGTAGATTTCCGTGATCGCAAACTGTTGAATTTTCTGTACTGCTCTTTGAGAGCATTTGGGCTTCATCAGATGCTGATGGGATCACACCTAGTTCATTAATGTTGATGGGGATTAAAATATTTAATCTGTAATAAACCCGGTTTTCTATTCTCCAAAACTTATGTATAATTGTTAAAACAGTCCGTTATAAGTATACCTCTGTAGTTTGACGGTCTTTTCTTATAATACGTGTCAGCTAAGAATAGTCAGTTCGGTCTACCTATTCAGTTAAAATGTATCTTAGTTTTTACTCGATCATATAGGTTGTTACTTTCAGACAGCTGCACATAAATAGATGTCAACCGAACTTTCCGCAGGGAAGGAACACACTTGCTCTTGAATGTCTGTGATATTCGTGAGATCGCTCCAGCGTACCCTTCCCGAGACAAACAATCCTCCAAATCACGGTTTTAACCTTTTTTTCGCTCCAGA
Source organism: Sepiola atlantica (assembly GCA_963556195.1). NCBI lineage: Eukaryota > Metazoa > Mollusca > Cephalopoda > Sepiida > Sepiolidae > Sepiola > Sepiola atlantica. The sequence goes on along the minus strand of OY744527.1, from coordinate 67,666,741 downwards.
GATTTCGCCTAGTCCAAAGCGCAATAAATCATCAGTGACACTGGTCAAGCAAGCGACACTTTCGTCTAAATAAACATCGTATATGTACGCTGAAATCAGCTTCATGATTATGGCGTTCCGTTATAAGACTGTGTGCAAAATAGACCTTAATCACAACAGCACTTTCGCTATCTACTCGGAGGGTGAGCGCCATAATTCCAGATGCCTGCCTACCACGGCAAATCCTAACCATATAAACAGTCTGCTAAACATCCGACATTACATTTTGATAACGATGTTGCATGGGCACCTGGAATGAATTCTTACAGATTGTCATGCCGGGTTTACATTCTATATCGGGTCAGACACCGGTCAATTTCTATTTTATATTTTAGTATAGCTTTTGTTCGACATTTTACAATACTACTATGATGAATAGAACAATGTTCATGATAAGCATTTTTTTAACGAAAATCAGTTACGCAAAACAAGGTAAACAAGGCCATGAATAGCGATCGAATCTTTAATTTTAGGCTTATTTCATTTGACATACTTTAAATGATAACAGGTCTTACGTAAGGTAACTGTTGCGGACGTGATAATCCTGAACCCAGCTTGAGCAGTTGAATTGGACCCGACTTGTTCCATCCCCGCCATAAAAGTATCCGCCTTTTCCATGCGTGTAGTTTCAAATTATTTTCGAAATCATAGGTGCCTAGTGAAAATGGAACTCACAACCTATGAGAAATAGGACGACAAGTTATTTCATCGCAATAAGAAAATGCATATTAATAAGAAAATGATGAGCGAACAGATATTTTATATTCTCAGTTTTTAAAAAGACTTAACTGAGATTATTTGCTGTCTTATATCTGCTTGTTTAAATCAGACGAATGAAGAAGGAGAATGAAGAGAAGTAAGAAGAACCCTCAAGTGATTTGTTGGACGCATTATTTTTCACTGATAATAAGTCAATTATTATTCTCATGTTATTTAGTTAAATTGAGCCTAACAGCTCCATTGAAGTCAGAGCCTAAACGGTTCATTGATCGAGTTCTACACTTTCTGTCATTAACAATATAAACAAAAACTGTGTCTTTGCATTTGGCAGGAATTTAAAAAAATAAATAAATACGATAAACTGATAGTGTGGTTTTGGTTTCGTGCTTAGCTGCCCCAGCTTTTTCAACGGAAGCCCGCTAAATTTGTGTGAGAAAAATATAATGTCGATATATATCAGCAGTACTAGTAAAAAGGTAAACCCTACTTAAGAAAATGCTGCCCAACATGTTAGAAGATCGACCGTCAAAGAAGGCAACTAAGTGCCGATTGTCCGTTTTCACATGATTTTTGCAAGTTACAAGTAACGAAAGGATAATGACACGGTCACACAATTAGGAAAAAATGCCACGTCACAGTTATTTTGAACCCAATAACAATAACGAAGATATAAGATGAGAAGCAACGCAACCCTACACACATTTTAAGCCACATTATATAACGACTTTGAATTTCTTACTTGAGTGTTTGAATTACCTACTAGACAGTTTGAATTATCTACTTGAGAGTTTGAATTCCGATACTAGACACCAACCTTGTACAAGAATTTGCTAGAACAACCTTACATGAGTATACTTCACCCTACGAAGAAACTCTGACAAAATATTAAAAATGACAACATTTGGAGCCTAAATAAGATCCTCTCGACACGGCTATACACTGACTAATACGAGGAATGGTTCACTTTCTCCTAGTGATGTTATCTCAAGTAATATTACTTAGCTGAATACTCCGCCATACTGTATACTCCACCGGTAAGACCAAGAGACTACAAGAAATATATACTATAACGTAGTTTACTGGTCATTTTGGGAGGGAAATTCATGTTCTTCACTTTTTCACTTACCTAACGTTTGAGGCGTAAAGAAGAACTTTAGTTACAACACTCGGATGCCTATGTATTTCATATAAAGATTAGGTGTTAACTCCAGGAAGGTGACTCTAGATTTCTGAGGTTTTACACTTAACTAAAATGAAAAAATATAAAGATATTCTGAATAACGAAGCTTTGAATGGTATGTTACAACGTTCCGGACTGAAACAACATAAGGACATACGTTACAGTCGAAAAGATGAACACTCACCATAAGCTGTATAGCATGAACAAAATGCAGATACATGAAGGCTCCTTTAAGCCCTAGCTCTGTCATGAAGTAAAATAGCGTAGAAAGTTTCTAGATGTACATCAGAAAAAGTGCTCGATTTAATCTAGGTGTAAGTGTACAATATTGTAAATGAGGCAATATTGTAAATGAGGCTTCCGTTGTAGAGGCAAATACCCTTTATTTCTCCAACCAATTGCTGGTTTACCGCGAACGCACCAAGTATTAGAGGCGCTGTGACAACACACTCTATTCTAATCTCCGCACATTGTCGAAACACAGCTCAACATTTTCAATATATTTGCCTAAACATTTTCAGGGTTCCACACTACTCGACGTTTTATTTTACTACTGTCCACTACAAACAAGACAAATCGCCACTGAATCGTTCGCGGTTACTGTGATAGCGGTCATATTTTAGCGGATCAACTTGAGTGGGTAGTTGAGCATTACATTTAAATTTCTTAATGTTCGTACGGTTGTACAAACAAGGAGCAAGGAAGTTATCCCAAGAGTGAGCGGTCCGTGGAAATAAACTATTAGATTAAAAAATGTTACGACATTCTGGGGACCGCTACAATGAAAGTCGAACTTTGCCGCTATTCGACTTGGCCGGAGTTATTTACGGTGAAACGAATTCAAAACTCCAAATAAAATGAATCTCTCATTGTTTAGGTAGAATAGCTTTTTATAAGAGCAGGTTCAAACTTTTTAGAAAACATAAGTGGAATTTATTTTCAGTTGTAGTAACCGATGTTTATGCTTTCACCGTTTCGCTCTTTTGCATCAGTCGTAATAACTAGACACTTTTTGCAGTATGCTATTATGAAAATTGGTTATGTCAAACATTTCCAGGTCACCATGCATCGTACAGTCTATATTATGTAGTTTAACATATGAGTGCACTCTTAAACTACGCATTACATTACTCTATGTGTATGGTATATGCGCGGTCTGTGCTCTAACTAGTTCTGATACTTCACTTCACCATTTCTGTTGACGGTCAATGAAGAAATACTAATTTTAGACTAAGACTATTTTAAATTTTGTCCCAATTCAGAGTGCCCATTACGGGGTCTTTTATTTTATATACATACAAAACTGAACTTGTGCTTTACTCTGCTCAAGTGGGGAGCCTAGTAAATAGGGACTGTAAGTTTTCGAACGTTACATGGTTCGTTGAATCACCCGAATACGCCGCTCTCAGTGCGCCTCGAATTCCATTCTACTAGGCCATTAAATAATAACAAGTATTGGTAGCAATCAACTGTCCAGGCGTCTGCGTTTATTTGGCAATGGCATACGACTTTCGGCTAACGATGTTTCAATTAATCAACAGCGCTAGATTCACCTGACTTCTAGCGAAAACAGGATAAACGACAGATACAGATATGACTGACAACGTTCGACATTGAAATTGTCAGTGGTTGTAAATCTCCAAACCAAACAGATACAGATATGACTGACAACGTTCGACGTTGAAATTGTCAGTGATTGTAAATCTCCAAGCCAGACGTGCAACATACGACATTACTTCAAGACGCTTCCGACTTAACCTTTTACATGTGACAGCAAACAAAATCAATATGCTGTTGTGACAGTTTATGTAGTGTTTCTTTTGTTCCCATTGTAAGTATTTAAGAAGATATAAGATAGAAAATAAATCACCAAAAAGTAGATCATTTAACATGCGTAATTAGTGCTTTGTTATAATATGTAAAAATGATAATCGTCACAACGTGCATGATGAAAAGAGTAATAGAAAATAAATCGTCTATATTGGGGTCTTTTTTTTAAACAGCCGATTGATCTGGACAAAATATATTTGATTTATTTATTCCTAAAAATCGTAACTGTTTTATATTTTAAATTTTATTTTCATGACATTTTAAATGAAAGATTTATTTTCAAATTTTTCTTTCTCGTTCTATCCGCCTCCATCTTTCTCTCTCTCGCTTTCTCTTTCTTCTGAGAATTCTAACTGATAGTTCAGAAAGCAAATCCATAAAAATTAAAAGATGAGTATAAAACATGTAGAAATTCGAATATAAATATTATCGTATCTCCCGAAGTTTCTGACTTAAAAATTAATTTTATTTTCGCTCCTCGACCGTATAATAAAATCGGAACAAACACATATAGTCAGATATGATAAGAAAGCAACCTGGCATTTTATCGATTATTATTAAAAGTGAAATGGGTTGTGACATTACTAAAGTAAACAGCTATTTGCTGCCATGCTGATTTACTAATTTAAACAAACGAGAGATTAACTTGATTACATGTGAATAGACGGTGGGACTCGCGCATAGTTTACTACTGAAAAAAATATCGGACAAGATAGAATATGTAATCGAGGAAATCGATTGGAGTTTATTTTTTGTGGGGGTGATAATTCTTTTTATATAAAGAACTCAAAATTGTTACATAAATGGCTGGCTAGTTATATCAAATTATCAATATCGATGTGTCATGTAAAATGTTATTTAGGTCTAACCTTGAGTATCCTACTGACATAATTCTATAAATTAGATGTACGAACAGGTATATATATATATATATATATATATATATATATATATATATATATATATATAAGCTGCGAAATGCCGTCTCATAACATTTCGCTACTGTCATACATGTCTTATTTATCTCATCAGTCCATCTAAATGATTTTAAACATGAGTAGCAGACATATTTTAAATTCTTGCCGAATATGCAGACTTGTAACTGTGTAGTTTTCTAACTCATAGCAGGTTTACACTCCTCTATCGCTTTATGATATTTCTATCCTTAGAAAAATCAGATTTTACAAACAATTTTAATAACCTCTATTTTTTATTTTACTCTTTTAAATTAAAGACGGAAATATCACATATATACACAATCATAATCACAGTCCCCGCATGTTTGTACTGTAGGACGAAAATTGCAAATGTATAGTGATTTCCTTAAGATGTTCCTTGTCGCCTGTCTAATGTAGAAGTGTTAGAGTAAGTAGTCTCGAATATTATTTATTTGCGACTCCTCTAGTTACACATATAAAAATATTTTTTCTCATATTTTTATTAAATTATGAAATGATATAATCTACAATTTAATAGTTTACATATATATATATACATATTCATATATATATATATATATATATATATATATATATATATATATATATATATATATATATATATATATATGTGTGTGTGTGTGTGTGTGTGTGTATATATGTGATATTGATGATACAATTCTACTTTACATCATATATTGAGAGACTGTAGTTAACATAATCTGGTTAAGAAATACTCAATATTTATAATTCTTGAACTTCAGTTAGCATTTTAAATACGTTCAGTAATATTGTGAATTTTTTATAGTAATTTCCATTACCTAATCAGATTTAAAACTAACGATTCATGAAATATATTAGGTTTTTCCTAAATGTATTGAATAATCATTTTTGTTTTCGAAATGGTTGACAGAATGTTCACAAATCTCCACTATTGATTTAATTAGAAGCCAGTTTTGTGTATTTGTAGATATTTCCCAGGAGAAGTCATACACAAAGAGACTATTTGATCTGGCTCCTGGAAAGTTTACTGACAAAACTACATGTGTCAGTAACATCTATTTTGTTGGCAAAACTTACTTCGATTTATCAATAAATGATAGTCAAGCAATCAACTTAGACGGGTACAGGCGTTTTGCTTTAAGATTAATGTTCTCTCGCGACCAGTAGATAAACATTCGTGACTCGTTTTTTTTTTCTCCAAGAAAGTAAAATAGCTAAACATAAACTTGATAAATGTGTGTTGAAGTGAATCCACATAACATATCTGGCCTTTCAGTGCTATTTCTTTCAATATATATATATATATATATATATATATATATATATATATATATATATATATATATATATATATATTACTTGTAAGAAAGTAGGACAGAGTGCTGAATTAAATCAGTAAAGAGAATTAAGAGCTCAATATTCATTTATTAAACCAGAAACTACAACGACGGTTGAACCGGCGGTTTCGTACACTGAGGAATTGGATCTCAGGTACTCATCGGCAGCCGTCGAAATGGTTGGATCAAACGTTTTAATATCAAAAATAAAACCACGTGATAATCTTATGATTGGATGCCCGTGTGGTCTATTAATTAATTATTAAAAAAACATATATGTATATATATAATTAAATGAATACATGCGAAAGTTTTTTTCGATCTATTCTTACTATATTAACATCAAAACACGTTAGGATTATTTAATTCGAGTGATATTAAAATAGATTGAAATATCCTATATATATATATATATATATATATATATATATATATATATATAGATATCTCCAACTCACTGAAACTAATCTTGATTTTGCTCATGCGCATATTTAATGATTTTTAAGTTTTTAATAAATTAATATTCTGTAATATTCATTTCTACTTTGTATTGCCAAATTTTCTTACATACGCAATCGTTTTATCGATTGTACTATTAATATAATTATAATGCCTGATGTTATCTGTATCCCTAAGCTACAGATATAAGTTTTATAACTATTAAAATAATGCTTACAAATAGAATTATTTGAATGTACATGTGGTAAAATGCCCTTTTAGATCAATTTACAAAAGCTGTAATAGACACAAGTCTGTTTAGTCCGAATGTGAAACACATTTACTTAAGGCACACATCTTAGTTTAAATACAGATACACAGGCAGACCGACGTACTATTCTATATATATATATATATATATATATATATATATATATATATATATATATATATATATATATATATATATATATATATATATAACGGGAGTACGAAACAGAAAACAAAACCAGAGAGGTACAGACGGGCAGACAAACAGAGAAGCATTAGGTTCTAAATATACTAAAATTTAATTTCTTTCATTTTATTGTAGTTCAATAGGAAGACTATTTGTTGTCTTCATTAAGAAAACGCAATTCCAGACAGTATCGAACCAGCGTACTCGAGGTTGTCAGTTTGAGTCTCGTCCAACTGATTAATTGGATATTTGCTTATTTTTTATTTATAAATAAAACTTATAGTAACATTTCTATCGATTGTTTAAATTTTCACACGTATATAAACTTTTGTATTTTAGGAACACTCTCTAGTCGGTTTTTCTAAAAACGGGCACACATAGCCATCGTTCTATTTTATTATATATATATATATATATATATATGGGAAATGAAAATGACGTCATCAGGATGATAATTTACAGGAAAATATTCATGCAAATAAATCGACATTTTGAGTTGACATGATGGAGAGATAAAAGAAAAGTAGTAGCCACTACTGTTGAAGCTGGAGGAGAGTCCAGGCTGTGAGTAGTCACTGGTGACGAAGAATGAAATGAATATGAGACAGATTTGAGTAGCTACCATTAAGGCAGCAGTGAAATGGGGAGGGGTGAGTATATAATTGAACTTGCCTTAGGCTGGAAGGAATGAGAGGAGGGGCTGATATTTTTGTCGTGGTGATGTGTGGCATGGATTCTGAATAGCTGGGGAAAGAGTTGGGAAGGGGGAACTCTGGGTGTTTATCATGTAGGTGGTATCATGGTTTTATACATCTTTTGGAAGAAATGAAGATAACTTGAAAACAGGCGGGGTTAAGAGTATGAAGGAAATAGTCAAAAGGATGGGAGAGGTGAAAAGGGAGAGGGGTGATTTTTATTGTGGTCAGGTATGATTTTTTTTTAAGGCGGATGGAGGGTGGGACAGAGGAGTATTGACCAGGTGCTATGTCAGGAATGTGTTAGCATAAGTGTGTTTGCAAGAACGTGTAGAAGTGTGCTGGGGACGAGGGCTGGGCGTGGGCATGAGAAGAAAGAACTATGATTTTTATTTTAGGAGAGTGATAAGTACAATGTAGTTTCGTTCAAGATGTTTTGATGGTGTGAGAGTAAATTGAGAGAAAATGGGGTTTTAATATCTTAATATTTGTAAGGATGTGGAAATTGTGTTAATTTGTAAAGCTTTTATTTGTGGTTAAATAGTTTTGCTTTGTGGTGGGTGATTCATGAGTATGTGAATGAATATATATATATATATATATATATATATATATATATATATATATATATATATATATATCGTGAGAACGATAAGAAAAGGGGTTAACCATGATATAGGGTTTGTTTTTGTCCGGTCCGAATATTTTTCTTATTAAGGGGGTTATATTATAGAAACTATTTCGTTGTCTGATGATGTTAGAGTCTGTGATGAATTCTGTTTAAAGTAGTCTTCGCCGAGCTTAGTTATGAATGTTTGATGATTTTGGCCTGTTTCAACTTGAGAGCATGATCGTGTTCTAATACGTGAGAAAAAAGTTCACCAAGAGAGTTATTGTTTTTTCATGTCCCAATCATTTTTTCAATTCACCTTGCGTTTCCCCCACGTAAATTTGATGGCAGTTGTTACATGGGACGGTATATAAGCCGACATAAGATGTGTTTATTTCGGAAATGACTTGTTTGTTTCATGGTTTGTGATATGGGTTGTACTGTTTGAATACGTAGTGTGTAAACTGTATTGCAGATGGTTGTGTTATTGGAATGCGTGGGTAAGATAAGAGGTCTGTCTATGAGAGAGGTGTTTGGTATTTGATGCTTTTGTGTATTGTTTTTTTAGATTATTTGTCTTGAATATTGAAATGTTTTTAAATATTTAATGATGTGTTCGATTTCTTCATATATATATTGAGGACTGCAGATTCTAAAAGCGCGTACGAAAAAGCCTATTATCATACCTTTTTTATCTTGTTATTATAGTGAGAATAAAAGTGTATATAGTCGTTTTATGAGTTTTTTTGCGGTGTTCTTTGAATGCTAGTTTGTTGTTAAACTTTATTATAAGTGTGTCTAAATAAAGTATCGAGCTGTTTATCTCAGTTTCATGTGTACATTTTATGGAGGGTTCTACTGTGTTTAGTTTGTCTTTGAAGTTTTTAATTTGTATGTCTTCGGGAAGGAAAATAAGAATATCATCACGTATCTAAAGTATTCGATTTTAGGAAGTAGTCTACATTTGAAAGGGCCGGATTCGAAGAATTCTAAGAAGAGGCAGGCCAATATACCGCTAAGAGGGTTGCCCATAGGGAGTCCACATTTTTTGTCTGTAGGATTTCTCGTTGAATTGGAAATATGTTTGTCAGTGATGAGTCTGATTATTTCTATTAAAGTGTTGGAGGGAAATGGTAAGTCGGTTTTGATTTTCTTTAGGTGAGTGTTGAGTAAGTTTATACATTTTTTAACTAGGACATTGGTGTATAGCGCTGTTACGTATACGCTATGTATGTTTTTCTTTTATACGTTAATTTTTTAACGTTTTGTTAAGAAGGTCGCCTGAGTGTTTGATGTGGGAGGGGCTGATGGTGCCCATAAGTGGGGTGAGACTGCTGGCTATGGTACGTGCAATTTTGTGTGTGATACTGCCTACTTTTGGCTAATATCAAAGTGAAGTCTCTGTTCCGATGGATACTGCACCCCATAGACTGGTATTGTCTTGGCCTCGGGGCTTGATTTACGCCGGTCTAGGGGTCTGTCCTGTGCAGTTCTAAGAGGTCCCCCCTCCCAGGCTTCGCCTCCCCTCTTTGGAGAGGAGTAAGTTTATTGCTTACTGTCTGAGGCGCCCCTTACCGGGGGAATGCCGACGGGGCTGCCCAGGCAATTTTTAAACCCCACTTTCCCGACCCGACCTTGGGTCGCATCTTACTTGTGGGAGTAAGATACAAACTGGCCTTGTGCCTAACTCCTGGAGAGGAGTAAATCAATACTGCCTAGGCTTGATACTATAGGGCGCATAGGGATACCCGGGTTGTAGGTTTTGGGGAGCCAGTATAGTGTAGGAATAATGCAGTAATACTCAATATATGATATCAATTTAGGAATCGGTATGACGATGGTGATGATATTAATTCTTTGGTACGAAAGTAGGTTACAGAAATAAAATTGTAAAACGGAATGTAAATAATGAAATTCGGTGTTATCTAGCATGTGCGATTTGTTTATTTTGAGATTTCTTAAAAAATAAATTAGATAGAATAATATATCAATAAATAAAAATGTAAATTGCTGTTTAAAGGGAATTAACAAATTTAAAAAAACATTTATAAATACGAAAAAACTGATTGGAAAACAGTGCTTTTTGTTTATACTGTCCTACGCTCGTTTCTACAAGAAAGGGGGCTTCGTTTTCGATCTGGATATAGATAAATGTGTTATAGAATGAGATGTAAACATAAATAAAACTTAACAAAAAGAATACTTTTGTTCCGAATCTTTTTGGGGGATGAGAAATGATAGGGGAAGCCAGTGAACCCGGCGATTTCATGAAGCGTGACACCATAATTATTTAGTGCTGCTACATTGCGTAATCATATTTGATGACGTAGACGGCCTGGAAACTATCTGTTAAATAGTTATTAAAATGGACAAGCTTAATTTTGACTTCACACTGATGGATCAATTTATAATGTAAATACAAGGTAGAATGATGAGGTTTAAAATTATCGTCAGTTGGACGATGATCGAACCTAGGAGAGAACCGAAAACAACTGGTTGAATAGACAGAACATTACTTAAGAGGACTTGATTATCATAAAAAATGGGATCCAGAAGTATTTGTTTACGTTGGACTTGAAGACAACCATGCTGTTGTTAGTTGGGAAGAAGACTTGTGGTATGTTGTTCCACAGATGTTTGAGAAAAGAAACTTTCTTTATGGTATATCCGTTTGTTTTTGGTAAATAAAGAGAACGAAATGTTAGTTGGTGTGTTTAATAGGGATTGGAGCTCGGTCGATCACCGACAATGAACATACCAGTACAGTTGAAAGAGGCTACCAATATCCTTTCTGTGTGAAAAGAGCTTTAGCGTCTAGGAAATATAATCCTGCACTAGATAGCGAAGTCGATTTTGTATTTTCTAAAAAAATAAATAAGTGCTACGAGCGGACACTCCCAAGATATGACAATATCACTTCATCTGAGGATCTATATGACTCTTATAAAAGTAGATATTGCGTCTGGAGTGAAATACAGTTTGGTGTAATAAAATGATTCAACTATTTTTCCAGCAACGATGGCAACAAATTTAGTGTAAGTCTTCTATTTCAGGTCTGAGATGAAAGTCAGTTATTGTAACTGATTAATAAAGGATGCTTCCACGAAGGATCCGAATGTGTGTGGTGAAAAGAAAGGAGCTTGGTTTTAGAAGCGTACAAATAACAAGCCACCGTTACCTCATAGCAGCACGTACTCAAAGTCGAAATAGAGTGAGTCAGATCCATTTTGATCATGAATACTGGTAGACGTGCTGCTTTAAATAGTTGCATAGATTTCAACGAATAATCTCATAATATTATTTGAAATAACATTTATGATTATCAGAAAGATGATTAGTCCTAAAATTAATCCTTCAGGTACGCCAGGATTAATGCTGTCTGTTTGGACATTTGTCTGTAAACAACACACATTTCCTAGACCTATCGGAGAGTAGGAAGTAAGTGGTGAAGAAGATATTTCCAGATGTTCAATAACTAACAAGCTTTTGTCGCAAAGCTTCGCGCCAAACCCTATCAAAAGTCTTTGATATATAAAAAACCATCGACCTTAAAATAAAGATCTCGTTGTTAGATTCTTCTGTGCAATTTAACAGTAAGCACGTCAGCTTTAGATTTTGCAGGACGAAATCCATATTGTTTTTCATTCGAAGATATTTTTCGCTGTTGTGGTAGAAAAATTATTTTTTTATTACAGATGCAAGCAACTTACTCATGACGCTCAGAGAATAATCAGTCTTTTCTGAGAGCCAATTCCCAGCAATTTTGAATACGAGGCAAAACAAAGAAGTTTTCCAAGGTGATAGAAAGCATTTCTCCGTTAAGCAACAGTTAAAATGCTTTGTAAGGACAATAGCTTTTTCGGGTTACAGTGTCCGCAGTACTATGACCGGGATATTGTCAGGACTTGTTGATCTTTCGCCATCAAGCGTCTCAAAAAGATTTGCAACTTCACGAACAGTTATTTTGATATAACGTACTCTTATTCCAGACTAGATAGTGTAAGAGATCACGGGTAGCCATCTTCGTATGATTTGTATGGGAATTATTATTCTTGTAATTTATATTTATCGTACGAAAACAAATTGTTTCCATTCTCCACCCTAACCTCTCTAACGGTAAATCAAAAACAAATTAAGTGCTTTGAATATGATCCCGGAAGACGATACATGCATTTTCGACCGCTACCTATATATCCGTTATCTGAAGGCGAATTGTGGTTCATCAAATGTGGACCTTCGTTAACGTAAGCTAACTAAAATCGCAAAATATATTTGTAAAACCTATCCTATTGTTCCATACACAACTTATGTCAAATCATATTCAAAATGGTTTATAAAACTATGGGTTTAAAGAAAACCATAAAATTTAGCATTAATATGACACAATATGATTCTAGATGTTAAGAGAACTAAAGACAATTTGATAGAAATTAAATTTTACATCAAATCAGTATTTCAACTAAAGAGCTCGAACATATGTTTACTTACAGCCATGAATTCCATAGTCTGTAGCTACTATAGTCTTATTTAATAGCTTTTGTATATGTTCAATATACTTTACAGGACCACACAATTATTATGGCATAGTTTCACATCAACTACCTACCCAATCTTTCTTGTAAAGGTTAAACTATTTTCTATTAACCCTCTGCCCTTTTCAGACAAAGAAAGACGAATGGGTTGATAACGAAATCAACAAGAAATATAATTCAAAGGTGTTTTATCTTTCTTTCATACGAACGTGATCACTAAGAATTAAACGTAAGCTTTGACCAGAGCGAAATTCAATGTATCTCACAAAGGTTAGCGTATAACCTCGCTAATTTAAGCGAGCACTACGGGGTGTACAAAAACAGTGTTAACATCACTTCAGCAAAGCAATGAAGAAATTTGAAAGAAAATGGCGGCTTTGATATTTATACGTAAGTTTAAGAATGTTGAACTCTTGATTTATCTACCAAAGAGTGGGATGTTCTTAGCGAATTGGAGCGAAACTATCTTAGAGTGAATATAATAGATGGTAGTTTTCGTTTTACATAAACTTAATTTGATTCAGTATATAATAATAAAAATGAAATCGTCTGATTAAAAAAAGATCATGATTAATATTTATTATTCAATCCGACTTTACCAATTTTAATATGAATTTTTCCAAAATAAAATGAAATTGTCCAGTCGACTAAAAACATATAATTTTAAAATAAATACATTTAAAAAACGACATTGGTTTTATTTATCTGAAAAATAATTAGTCGACAATTGTTTAGACGGCATGAATATAGAGTATTTTCTAAATAAATAAATTGCTATAATGTTAAATAAATAACTTAAGACAGGAAATATCCGTTTTATTTATTGAAATAATATTTAGCTATGAATAACAATTATTATTACGAGAAAAGAGTAATATTCTCTTTTATTGTATTGACCCTGACAGACATTTATTATTTCAAAAGTAATATCATTATTATTTACAATAATTTATACAGATTACTCACAAAAGCACAGTGTGATTACAACAGGATCTAGCTAGTTATTATTTATATTCATTAGGATTTCGTACAGAACATCAGCACAGAAAACAATCATATGGAGTTCCCCGGAATCTGAATCAGAAAAGATTATCCAGATTACAAACACTCTAAACTTCTTTAAATACTAGTTGTAATTATTGTATTCTCGCAACAGCCGTTTACAATTACATTTTAGCTGATTACTACCAGTGTCTTTCTCTTGAATTTGACTGACAATAAGCTTACTCGGAATTTGAGTAATCTTTGTGACATTTTTGTGGAGCTATGAATGGGGCATTCTCTGCCCAGTCTTTTAAACCCCCAAACATGTGAAGGAAGTTTCTATAGTACTAATCGCTGCTCATACTACATCGTGTCTCTGGGGGCTTCGTAGTGTTACTTGGTGATAGGACATGTCTCATATATGTAATACAGCCATCGTAGTACCCATGGCTCACCTTACTATCGAATAGCTGTATTTAACTTCTGTTTACGAAGTGCATGCTTACCCTATTTTAAACTATGTCGCGAGTTATACTTTAAATCCTGCTTTAATTACGATATTTCGAAGTTTTTCTCCAGATTCTTTAAACTTCCTAGTGCTCCTATAACTATTGGTATTACGGTAGTTTTCCTTATGTTTCATAACCCCTTCAGCTTTTTAGCAACATTCATATATTGAGTTAGATTTTCTGCCTTTTTCAGATTCATCCTATACATTGGTGGGAATGCAAAATCCAGTTTGACAGTTTTGTGTCTTCGTATATTACTGTCAAGCCCAGTCGTTTTGCCTATATTATAATGGACTACGTTTCAAATCATCATCATCATCATCATCATCATCATCATCATCATCATCATCATCATCATCATCATCATCATCATCATCACTTTCACCACCGCCATCATCATCATCGTCACCACCACCACCATCACTATCATCATCATCACCATCATCCACATTATTATTATTATTATTATTATTATTATTATTATTATTATTATTATTATTATTATTATTATTATTATTATTATTATTACTTGTTCTCGTTTGGGGTTATCACACAAGTCATTGTCTGTTATTGCTCACCGAAAACAACCCGTGGTATTTCGTGGAGCCTGAGTGAGAACCAGTCTCACCAATTTTCCATTACTCTCAACCTTCTTTCGATCACCACCGAAAATATCTTGCATTTATCTCTTGCTTGAAACGACCATTAGTATCATCTGGGATTTGGGTGGCTATAAGCACCCCCCTAAAGTCCCAGCACTCTCCGCATATTTCCAGTGGAGGTCTAGTTAATGCTGTTCCTCCTTGGTCTTCCACTTGCTCTTGACCCCTTACGTCTATTTTGTGTAGTGTCAGCCGAGGCTGACGCCATTACTTTTTAAGGGATTGTAGTTTATGATATTTCTTGCCGTTTCTGTTCCTGGGTTTGTGTGATAGTGTACTTCCTGTAGTTTTGTTTTCTTCATGTTGTCTTGTCTATTAATACAAATATAGTTACGGGTTCGTTCCCGTTTCCGAGGATTTTCCTTAAGATTGCAACTCTTTTGATAATGCCGTCCTTTGCATGGTCTCAAGAATCACTTCTATTACAATTTCCCACAGTTTTTTCTCCATATATTTTTGCACTGTTCGTAGTGCTCTTACGATTATTGGTATTATATTGACTTTCTTCGTGCTCCATACCCCTTTCAGTTCTCTGGCAAGTTCCGTCTATTTGCTTCGTTTTTCTGTCTCCTTGACTTCCACTCTGTTGTCTGCTAGAACGGCAAGTTGTATGAGTTGGCAGGATTTTTCCTTCTTGTTTACTATTATGGCATCCGGTCTCCTTGCTTATATGAGTTTATTTTTTACAGCTCTATGTACTGTCTCTGATTGATGTTTGTACTATTTGTCCGATTGTTCGAAATGCAGTCGTTTGCATAGTTCCCAATGTATTGATTTCCCCACACAGTCTTGGCTGTTCTTGTATCCATATTGGGTTGGTTTGCTGCATTCACTTATGCGATTTACTGTTTCGTTTCTTTGCCCACATAATCTGTATTTACTGTTTTCCTGGGGGTTATATATTTTAGCTTTAATGTCCTTAGTACTAATCGCATTGTTCTGTAGAGCTGTCAGTAGAGATTTCGTTTGTCTGCTTAGGTGTAATTTTTTAAGCAATGACCAGGAATGTTAGTTGGTCTTTTTACTGGTAATTTTTATGAAACGTCTATTGTTTTTTTTCTCACCTTTCTTTTCTTGTCTTTTTGATTCTAGTTTCGGTACTTTCCCGAGTTGTTCATTGGGACAGTGTTGATTGGTGCGGTAATCAGCCTTTCTGTGTTTTGAATTATGCATTACTCCAGCTCTAGTTGTTGTCTTCTACACATTCTTCTATACTGACTAGTTCTCTTCCCCCTTCGTTTCTTTTACCGTAGAGTCTGTCTGTATCGTCTTTTGGATGTAGTGCGTTGTGCACGGTCATTGCTTTTCTCGTCTTCTGGTCAATCTGCCGCCTACTACTACTACTACTACTACTATTATTATTATTATTATTATTATTATTATTTACTCACTAGGAGTTATCACACTGGTCATCGTCAGTGGTCACCCACTACCGACAACCTGTGGTATTCCCTGGAGTCCGAGTGACAACAAGTCTCCTCAGGCCTCCAGTATGCTCCACCTCTTTTCGTTCATCACCGTTGATGACCTTGCGGTAATCGCAACAGCCACCTACCAACGATTTCCAGCTGCTAAGGGCCATTGGTCCCCTCTAGGGCCCGAGTGGAAACAAGCCTTCCCAAGGTCCCAGAGCTGTCCGCGCTCTTCCAGTGGAGGTCTGGTTTTGCGCTTTCCCTCCTCGACCCTCTGTCCATTATGTTTGCGCCTCTCTCGTGCGGTTGTATTTTCCCCGGTTCTGTTGTTTCGTACTTCCATGTGTTTGTTCTCCATTCGTTGCTTATGTGGGTTGGTTTCCGCATTCGAGGACATTTCTCAGGATTGTAGCTGTTTTGATCATTACTGTCCTTTGTATGGTCTCAGTTATCCCTTTGATTCCTATTTCTCCTAGTCTTTTCTCCATGTTTTTGGGGACTGTTCCTAGTGCTCCTATGATTATTGGTGTTATACTGACTTTCTTCATGTTACATATTCCTTTCAATTCTCTGGCAAGTTCAGTATATTTGCTTCTCTTTTCCGTCTCTTTGATCTTCACTCTGTGGTCTGCTGGAACGGCAAAGTCCATGATTTTGCAGGATTTTTCTTTCTTGTTGATTATTATCATATCCGGTCTCCTTGCTGTTATGGGTTTGTCTGTTTGTACATTCATATCCCATATGATTTTGTGTTTTTCGTTTTCTAGTACAGTTTCTGGTTTGTGTTTGTACCGTTTTTTTGCGTATTCGAAATTCAGTTGTTTGCACATTTCCCGGTGTACTTCTTTCCCCATGCTGTCATGTCTGTTCTTGTATTCCCTTTGTGCTAGCTTGCTGCATTCACTTATTATATGATTTATCGTTTCGTCTCTTTGTCCACACAATCTGCATTTTCTGTTTTCCTGGGTTTTATCTATCTTTGTTTTAATAAAGTTTGTCCTAATCGCATTGTTCTGTGCGGCCGTTAGCAGAGATTCCGTTTCTCTGTTCAGGTTTCCTTTTCTTAGCCATGCCCAGCTGTTTTCATTGGCTTCCTCGCTTGTGAGTCTTATAAAGCGTCCATGTAGTTGTTTTTCTTCCCACTTTTCCTTTCTTGTCTTTTTGTTTCTGGGTTCAGTGCTTCCGGGGTCGTTTGTTGGGCTGGTGTCTCTTGCTGTGGTGATCAGTCTTTCCGTGTTCTGGGTTACATATTTCTCCAGCTCTTTTTTGGTGTCTTCCACACAGTCTTCTATACTTACCAGTCCTCTACCTCCTCTATTTTTATCTCAGACAGGTATTGTCCTCCGGCTGTCAGTTTTAGTCTCCATGTTTCCATTGCTTACTGGATGAGATCAATAATCCTGTCTGGTATCTTGTATATTTTTAAGCATTCAATTATCCATGTTTGGGGGATTCTGTCGTAGGCTTTCTTGTAGTCAATCCATGCCATGGTTATGTTCTTTTGTCTGCTCTTCACTTCCTTCAGGGTCTTTTGATCAATGTATAGTAGATCATGTGCCCCTCTTTGTCCTTTCCGACATCCTTTTTGTTCCTCGGGGAGCAGTCCACGTTTGTCCAGGGATTGGTAGATTTGTTCTCTCAGTTGTGCTGTGAGAATTTTCAACATTATTGGTAGACATGTTATCGGTCTGTAGTTGCTGGGGGTTGTTCCCTTTTTGGGGTCTTTTTGTAGTAGTGTTGTTCTTCCTTCCGTCATCCATTCTGGTATGTCTGTTTTGCGGATACATCCGCTCAGTTTCTGCGCTATTCTTTCATGCAGGGTCGTGAATTTTTTAAACCAGTATGCATGTATTCCATCGTGGCCTGGTGCTCTCCAGTTTGCCATTTTTCTTAGGGTTTTCTTGATCGTTTCTTTGTTGATTTCTGTTTCGGTTCCTTCTT
The DNA here is from genome assembly GCA_963556195.1 of Sepiola atlantica. Classification (NCBI taxonomy): domain Eukaryota; kingdom Metazoa; phylum Mollusca; class Cephalopoda; order Sepiida; family Sepiolidae; genus Sepiola; species Sepiola atlantica. Next base: position 67,648,454 of record OY744527.1, on the reverse strand, counting down.
CGATTTCCTGCAGTTCATCACTCATGTTTTTCAACCATTGGGCATTCTTGTTGTGCTTTTTTGGATCTTCCCATATCTTGCTCCAGAATTGTTTTGTTTCTGTTGGGTTCGGTTGCTCTGTCGTTGTTTTTTCTCCATTTACGTTTTTGTAAAACTGGCTATCATTGTTTTCAAAGGTCCTGTTCTATTTGCTCTGTTCTGATTTGTACCTGTATCGTCTCAGTCTTCCTTCTATTGCTGCTATCCTTTGTTTTATTTCTTCATGTTTCTCATTTAGTTTTTCCTTGCGTTTCTGATTTTTGCTTCTTAATCGTTTCATGTCCTCCTTCCTTCTGTTCACGGTTTTAGCTTCTTTCCGAAGTTTGCTGATCTGGGTTTCCAGTCTGATTTCCCATCCAAGTTTTCTCGGTCCTCTCTTTTGTCCATTCTCTTCGTTTCTTAGTTCTATACTTACCGATTTTGCACCTGCATATATCAGGTTGTTTAGGTCTGTTGAGATGTGTGTGAGGAGTCTGTTTACTATTTCTGTTTCTGCTTGTAACTTCTTCGCTACTTCATTCCTGAGAGATGGGAGTTTTGTTTTGTTTTCTAACATGTATCGTCTTATGTTCTCCACTTCACTTGCTTCTTTTTCGTTGAGTTCTATCTCAGCAGGTTCTGTGGTTTCGCAGTCTTCTATCTCCCCTGGTTCTGTGATTCCGTAGTCTTCAATCTCTTCAGTTTCAGTGTGTATGTTTTGCCCGTCCTCTTCCTGTGGTCTCTCCTTTGGTGGTGTTTCTTGCTCCGTTTCGCCATTAGCCTTCTGTCTGATTTCCGTCAGTTCCATTTCCGAGAACCATCCTCGCTTGAGGATCTGTCTTGCTTGATCTGCTATCCTTTGTTCCGTTGTATGGTAGTCACTAGCAATGTCCCAGAGATGTTTCATTCGTTTTCGGTAGCCTCTTTCTATAGGGTAGCGGCTTTTATAGTAGCACTCCATCACCAGTCTGTTCTCTTTCAGGGTCCATTTCTTTCTATATCTTTCCAGTTTGCTGTTTTCGCTCTGGTTTTCTTGTCTCTGGTCTGTGTCCTTGTCATACCTGGAATCAGAGAGGTTACTTACCTGGTTCTTGTCCGTTGTCTTGTTTCTGAAATGAGAAGGGCCAATATTCGCAGGATGCGGACCGGGTCCCCCATGTTGGCTAACGAGGGAGCATATTTTTGGTGTGTGTGGCCACACCAGGCCTAGGCTTATTTTTCCTGTGGTCCTGTCACAGGGATAGTGATTGTCACATTCATTTTAATGAGTGATATTGTGCACTACCACACACAAAAAAAAAATTATATATATATATATATATATATATATATATATATATATATGTTATACAAGGACATAGTTATAAGTTTTCATGGCTACTCCATGGTAGCAGATGCAGGGAGACGATAGGTTCCCCTCCATTTTTCTGCTTGTGTATTACCGATGTATTCTCGATTGTAGTGCGAGGAGATGGGGGTTCGATTTCCGCTTCTGCGGATTCTTCGTTAATTAAGACTACATTATGTTAAATAGGGGCCGGTTTTTATCCAGAGGTTTGTGCAACAAATCTCTTCTTCTTTATTATTATTATTATTATTATTATTATTATTATTATTATTACTATTACTATTACTATTACTATTACTATTATTATTATTATTATTATTATTATTATTATTATTATTATTATTATTATTATTATTATTATTATTATTATTACTACTACTACTACTACTACTACTACTACTACTACAATCAGAGCTGTCGAGGAAAGCTTTTAACAAAACCGGGGGGTGCATCGAAGATTTGCAGCCTATTACGGGCCACGAGATATTTATAGATTCATCGCTAAGAGATAGTTGGAAACCTGAGTGAGGGATAAAAAGGACTAGGATAAAATTTAATAAAAATAAATATTAAAAAGGATAGAAATAACACTTAAAAGAAGATAAAAAATAAAAAGAAACCAAAAAAAAGAAGAAAAGGCCTTGGAGTACAGGGTGAAAAATACTAGCATTGTTTGAGATTTGTAAAATGCTAAATACATTTAAAATGGCGAAACATGAAAAGGACTTAGCTTTGAAGGGGAAGCTTTAACATCTTTCGTGTAGGTTCGGTTTATTGGGGTGGCCGCTTTAGTAGTGACTTTCTCAAACGGATTCATGTCGGGTCTAAAGGAACGGTCGAAGGGGCTTTTAACAAAACCAGGGGGGGGCATCGAAGATTTGCAGCCTATTAAGAGCCATGAGATATTTATAGATTCATCGCTAAGAGATAGTTGGAAACCTGAGTGAGAGATAACAAGGACTAGGATAAAATTGAATAAAAATAAATATTAAAAAGGATAGAAATAACACTTAAAAGAAGATAAAAAATTAAAACAAACCAAAAAAAGAAGAAAAGGCCTTGGAGTACAGGGTGAAAAATACTAGCATTGTCTGAGATTAGTAAAATGCTAAATACATTTAAAATGGAGAAACATGAAAAGGACTTAGCTTTGAAGGGGAAGCTGTAACATCTTTCGTGTAGGTTCGGTTTATTGGGGTGGCCGCTTTAGTAGTGACTTTCTCAAACAGATTCATGTCGGGTCTCCTCCTCCTCCTCCTCCTCATCATCATCATCATCATCACCACCACCACCACCACCACCATCATCATCATCATCATCATCATCATCATCATCATCATCATCATCATCATCATCACTACTACTACTACTACTACTACTATTATTATTATTACTATTACTATTATTATTATTATTATTATTATTATTATTATTATTATTATTATTATTTACTCACTAGGAGTTATCACACTGGTCATCGTCAGTGGTCGCCCACTGCCGACAACCTGTGGTATTTCCTGGAGTCCGAGTGACAACAAGTCTACTCAGGCCTCCAGTATGCTCCACCTCTTTTCGTTCATCACCGCTGATGACCTTGCGGTAATCGCAACAGCCACCTACCAACGATTTCCCGCAGATAAGGGCCATCGGTGTCCTCTAGGGCCCGAGTGGCAACAAGCCTTCCCAACGTCCCAGAGCTGTCCGCGCTCTTCCAGTGGAGGTCTGGTTTGCGCTTTCCCTCCTCGACCCTCTGTCCATAATTTTTGTGGCGTCAGCCTATGCTTGCGCCTCATTCGTGCGGTTGTATTTTCCCCGGTTCTGTTGTTTTGTTCTCCATTCGATGCTTATGTGGGTTGGTTTCCGCATTCAAGGACATTTCTCAGGATTGTAGCTGTTTTGATCATTACTGTTCTTTGTATGGTCTCAGTTATCCCTTTGATTCCTATTTCTCCTAGTCTTTTCTCCATGTTTTTGGGGACTGTTCCTAGTGCTCCTATGATTATTGGTGTTATACTGACTTTCTTCATGTTCCATATTCCTTTCAATTCTCTGGCAAGTTCAGTATATTTGCTTCTCTTTTCCGTCTCTTTGATCTTCAGTCTGTGGTCTGCTAGAACTGCAAAGTCCACGATTTTGCAGGATTTTTCTTTCTTGTTGATTATTATCATATCCGGTCTCCTTGCTGTTATGGGTTTGTCTGTTTGTACATTCATATCCCATATGATTTTGTGTTTTTCGTTTTCTAGTACAGTTTCTGGTTTGTGTGTGTACCGTTTTTTTGCGTATTCGAAATTCAGTTGTTTGCACATTTCCCGGTGTACTTCTTTCCCCATGCTGTCATGTCTGTTCTTGTATTCCCTTTGTGCTAGCTTGCTGCATTCACTTATTATATGATTTATCGTTTCGTCTCTTTGTCCACACAGTCGGCATTTGCTGTTTTCATGGGTTTTATCTATCTTTGCTTTAATAAAGTTTGTCCTAATCGCATTGTTCTGTGCGGCCGTCAGCAGAGATTCCGTTTCTCTGTTCAGGTGTCCTTTTCTTAGCCATGCCCAGCTGTTTTCATTGGCTTCATCGCTTGTGTGTCTTATAAAGCGTCCATGTAGTTGTTTTTCTTCCTACTTTTCCTTTCTTGTCTTTTTGTTTCTGGGTTCAGTACTTTCGGTGTTGTTTGTTGGGCTGGTGTCTCTTGCTGTGGTGATCAGTCTTTCCGTGTTCTGGATTACATATTTCTCCATCTCTTTTTTGGTGTCTTCCACACAGTCCTCTACCTCCTTCATTTCTTTTCACGTAGAGTCTGTCCGTGTCGTCTTTTGGGTGCAATGCATTGTGCATAGTCATTAGTTTTCTAGTTCTTTGGTCAAGGTGCCTGAGTTCTTCTTTGGTCCAGCCTATGAATGGTCCAGAGTATCTTATTAGTGATACAGCCCATGTGTTTATCCCTTTTACTAGGTTTCTGCTATATAGTTTAGTTTCTAAGAGTTTCCTTGTTCTTCGTAGATATTCTTTTCCAATCTTCTCTTTCATTTCTGTATATTTGGTTGTGTCTGCTTCCAGAACTCCCAGGTATTTGTAGCTATCTTGTTCTCCTAGCACCCTCATCTCCTTTTGGTTGGGGAGTTCTATACCTTCTGTCGTCTCCAGTTTTTCTTTTTTGATCTCTAGCAGTGCACATTTTTCTATTCCAAACTCCATTTGGATATCCTGGCTGAATATCCTGGTTGTGTTTATCAGCTTTTCCAGTTCTTTTTTGTTTTTTGCAAACAGTTTAAGGTCATCCATGTACATCAGGTGGTTTATTCTTTGTTCTGTATCCGTAAAACTGTATCCGGCATCACACTTTCTGAGTATGTAGTTGAGTGGCATCATGGCTATTATAAACAGTAGTGGTGATAGAGAGTCTCCTTGAAAAATGCCTCTCTGTATTTTTATTTCAGACAGGTATTGTCCTCCGGCTGTCAGTTTTAGTCTCCATGTTTCCATCGCTTTCTGGATGAGATTAATAATCCTGTCTGGTATCTTGTATATCTTTAAGCATTCAATTATCCATGTTTGGGGGATTCTGTCATAGGCTTTCTTGTAGTCAATCCATGCCATGGTTTTGTTCTTTTGTCTGCTCTTCACCTCCTTCAGGGTCTTTTGATCAATGTATAGTAGATCATGTGCCCCTCTTTGTCCTTTCCGACATCCTTTTTGTTCCTCGGGGAGCAGTCCACGATTGTCCAGAGATTGATAGATTAATTCTCTCAGTTGTGCTGTGAGAATTTTCCACATTATTGGTAGACATGTTATCGGTCTGTAGTTGCTGGGGGTCGTTCCCTTTTTGGGGTCTTTTAGTATTAGTGTTGTTCTTCCTTCCGTCATCCATTCTGGTACGTCTGTTTTGCGGATACATCCGCTCAGTTTCTGCGCTATTCTTTCATGCAGGGTTGTGAATTTTTTTAACCAGTATGCATGTATTCCATCGTATTATTATTATTATTATTATTATTATTATTATTATTATTATCATCATCATCATCATCATCATCATCATCATCATCATCACCACCACCACCACCACCACCACCACCATCATCATCATCATCATCATCATCATCATCATCATCATCATCATCATCATCATGTGTACTCACTAGGAGTTATGGCAAAAGTTGTCGGCAGTGATTGCTCACCGACAATAAGCTGTGGTGCCTGAAGTCTGAGTGACAACAAGCCTTCCCAGAGTTCCAGTATTCTCCACCTCTTTTCGATCACTTCCGCAAATTGCATTGCGGTATCGCAACAGCCGCCCACCATTTGTTACTCACTGGCAACGATCATTAGTCTCCCCTTGGATTTGAGTAGTTATAAAACTCCCCAAAGTCCCAGCATTCTCCGCACTCATGCAGTGAAGGTCTGGTTAGTGCTGACCCTCCTTTGTCTTCCCATCTTACTTGATCATCTACGATTATTATGTGTAGTGTCAGTCGAGGTCTGTGTTAATTTTTAAAAAAAAATATTTTTAGTGGGGGAGGGAGCAACTTATGATCTTTCTTGCTGTTTCTGTTCCTTTGTTCATGGGCTTGTGTTCTTCCTATTGTTGTTTTCGCTCTGCTGTAACCTACATGTTACTGTTTATAATTCGTAGCTAGTGCGAGTTGGTTTCCGCATTCAGGGATTTTCATTTAAGTTGCCGCTTTTTTAATCATTGCCGTCCTTAGTATGGTCGCATTGATCCCTTTGATACCAATTTTCCCAGCCTTTTCTTCCAGTTTTTTGTTCGGATTGTTTCTAGTGCCCATACGATTATTATTTTTATTATTATTATTATTATTATTATTATTATTATTATTATTATTATTATTATTATTATTATTATTATTATTATTATTATTATTTTCACACTAAGAGTATCACACACGTCTTTACTAATGATTTTCTGTTAGTAAAATCGGTTGTGTTTCCTTAAATCTAAGTTATAGCAGAGCTCTTCAGATTAAAAGTATTCTTTCATTCAATTCCATTGTTACAGAAACTCCCTTGTCTTGTTCCAGTCATTTACGCTGATAACGATTGGTGGTTTAAGCGACAATAAGGCCTCTAAAGATTTCATCATCTCCGTCGCTTATCAGTCGATGTCTGTAAGCTTCTATCTTGCTATAGTCCCCTCTCATGTTTATATTATCATGAGAAAATATATGCTCACTACTGATTCACAGAATGAAAAGTTAATTTTTCACTTCATAATGAATTGTTCAATGAAATTGTACAAAATCTGTTGCGTCCTCTATCTGAACATAAGCAGCATCAGTAATCAATAAAACTTGGCATTTCTTCACCACAATATCACCCCTCCTTTAAATAATTATTTCAATGACATATACATCTGTTGGGCACCATTCCACAGTCACACTCATTGTCTCTAATTTATTCGCTATTTTCCCTCTCTCGCTCTTTCATTATATTTTGTAAATTCATCTATAAAATGAAAATCAATAGAAATGGACATTATTTTCATTAAATGCATAAAATACTGTCAAAGTCGGCTCAAATCTAATTCGTGCCTCTTGCTTGATCGCTCAAGGAAAACCACATAAAAATTCCGACAAAACTGACAGGGGTTAATTTTTGTGCCTCCACGTCACATAACAACCTCAAAAGTCTATATGGTCTTGTACTTCGCCTTCCTCTTTCTAAATATTCAGGTACAGCTTTTTCTATAGCGTATCCCTTCTTTAAGAATCTACATAACGTGCTAATGATGGTCTATACTTTTATTACAGAGATATGTGTGATCAGATTCTCGTCATCAACAAGATAACACTAAAAATCTAATATACCTATACTATTCATTTAAACGGCACTTCATCTCATTATTATTAATACCTTTAGTTCTACTAGGATATATATATATATATATATATATATATATATATATATATATATATATATATAAATATATATATATATAAATATATATATATGTATATATAAATATATATATATATATATATATTATTTACTTCACTCTCATATATATTTTCATCTGCACCGTTAATCATATCTGCTTCACCTTTCACTATTAATTATGTGTGACAATTTGTTTTCAACACACGTCAATCAACAGTCTAACAGTTATCTGAACATTTCAGTGCATGCTTTTAACATTTCAACAAATATAGAAATATACGAATAAGATTGATGAACCAATAACAATGCAATTTAAAAATGTAAGCGTGATAGATCAACGCAAATAGTATGTTAAAGTTAACACTAGCAAAGCAACGGAAATTGTACAGACTGGCAAAAGTTCTATTTTGAAAAGACGCGTGAAATTAAAGAAAATTGTTTCCTTTAAAAAGTCTATAATAGTCCTTCTTGTTTTTCACAAAAAAACAACGATTGTTCGTTTCTTAATTTTAAAATAAAATGTGACTGTTGTACTTTCTACAATTTACTGTATTCGTAAGATTTTCTGTATTTTTATTCATTGGACATATTCTCTTTGTCATTAGAATTCTTATATCCGTTCATTTATACATATATATATATATATATATATATATATATATATATATATATATAAATAATCTGAGAAGTTGTTCAACCATTAACACTATATTGGGAAAAACACTTTTAGTCCAAATTCCTTTCCGTTGAACACTATTTTTTGTGATAGTCAATTAATCTTTAGCAATCACCACATTAGATAGCTTCCACGAATCTACGCTAGTAATGATATATATATATATATATATATATATATATATATAAATATATGTATAGTGTTGTAACGATGATTAGTGATGTATGAAGCATAAAAACGATGTTGTTGTTTTAGTAAATATCATATTTTATTCTGATATTTCGAGCAGTCTTCCGCTTTTTATGAAAGAATGATACGAAATGAAAAAAAATTAAGAAAAATAAATCTGTTGAGAAAACTGGAATTTTCAAAAATGTGCAGCGTTCATTCCTTTTTTCAACGGTTAAGTCAGATCACGCGAAATGTCTCCGCCGATAAAATAAGTAATTCGTTGTTTTTTTTTTGTTTTTTTTTTAATATGGCGTGTGCGCCGTACAATTGTGCATAACCATTAAGGACAACTGAGTTTAACAAAAATATAGTTTTAATGCCACTAAGTAACTAAATTGGGCAGTGTATAAGAGAAATAAAAATTTAATGATCATAATAATAATGATAATAAATAATAATTAATAATAACCAAAATAATGAAAATAATTAAAAATAAATAAATTAAAAATGTAAAAAGAATCTAATAAAAATAAATATGAGAATAGAATAAAGGGTAAAATAAAAAGTGAATGAATGGAAATATAATACATTGATACTACTACTAATAATAATATTACTACTACTACTACTACTATACTCATAATAATAATATTAATGCTAGATGTTTAAGTAATAAAATCATATAACAAGATATATAAATAGATAGAAAGACATATGAAAAAAATGTATGAATAGATGCATGAATATAAGAATATTAGATTTTACGGAGGTACCTGAAAAGTAATATAAACACAAAGAAATGAAATAACATAAATTAATTATATAGAATTATATAAACAGAAAAATAGATGTATTAAAGTAATAGATGCATATACATATATATACATACACACATACACAAACACACACACACACATATATATATATATGTATATATATGTATATATACATACATATACATACCTAGATAAATCAATACACTATCCATGAATAGTAATGACAGTAATAATAATATTTTTAAAAAGACAGCGGATAACTTATCCTATCAGCAGAGCCATTTAGCCTGAACTGACTTGAACGTTGAACAAAGGAATGAACGCTGCACTCTGCACGCTTTTGAAAATTCCAGTTTTCTCAACACTTTCATTTTTCTACATTTTCTTCATTTCGTATCATGTTTGACAAAGAGCGGAGGTCTGCTCGAAATATCAGAATAAAATATAATATTTACAATAACACCAACATCGTTTTTATGCTTCATACATCACTAATCATCTTTAAAACACATCTCTAGAAGCATACGTAAAATAACAAACATATTATAAATATATATATATATGTATATATATATATATATATATATATATATATATATAATTTATTTAGATACTGTATATTACATATTTCAGCAATGTACCGCGGTTTCATCCTAAGGGCAGATTTAGACATATTTAGTAAATGTCTGTGCCAAGTGGAATCATCGGCAAGCTGAAATAATTGTAGTCACGTCCCGACTACAATCATTTCAGCTTGCTGATACTTCCTATAGGCACAGGTATTTACTAAAGATGTCTAAATCTGTCCTTTTGGATGAAACCGCGGTACATTGCTGAAATATGTAATATACAGTATCTAAATTAATTATATTAGCTCTCTTATATGATCGAGCACTTTAGTTGATTTATTTTCATATACAACCTGACACATTATATATATATATATATATATATATATATATATATATATATATATATATATATATATATATGTGTGTGTGTGTGTGTGTGTGTGTCTCTCTTCTGTTTTTGTTCTGAACTTGTGAGCGCGTATGCATATATAATAAGGGCTACTTATAAAATGGTTTTCTGTGGAATTTCCCTGGCTGGAGTTCTAGTAGTTGCACAATTAGTTCGTGATGTGTATTGGCAAACCCAGGTCCGTGCGTATTATCACGTGTAAAGCCGAGATAATCTTTGGTACAAATAAATCACCTGTATCATGGCTGGAGTGTTTTTGGATTCCGACACCTGCGTTCTTCTTTATCCCGACGGTGCCTCCAAATCGTTAGCAAAATAAGTTGATCATATTTCTGTGGTGATGTGGCAGTCAACATCTCCATCTTCTCATCTCTTATTGGCTATCTTCTTCTTTTTATCTTCTTCTTCTTCTTAATTTTATTCTCAATAACCGCTTTCATCGACGTTATTAAAAAGAATCATAAACAAATGCAATTATTCTTTGAAAATCTATTTCTTGTGTAATTAGTACTTTACGGTATATATGTATACACATGAAAAACCCCACCTCTAGCCCATAGTGACAGCTGTTATGCAAAACCCAAACTGTTATCTCTGGTAGTCTAGACAAAATACACCGATCCTCTCTTCCCTATGTTCTACATATATTTACTCGCTCACTATGACCGTGACCTCACAGCCGGGACACGTAGCCATCAGCGAATTATAAATTTGTAAAATTCTACTCTACCTAATTTAAAACCTTACGTTCCAAATTAAAAATACGGAAATGTATCATACTAATCTTATTTTTACAACCCCGCATTTAATCTAGTTACACTAAAAGTCAATGTAAAAAAATATTTACTACACAGATATATAATTACCTCTAAAACTATTTAAAGAAATGTACAAATATGAAGCAAAGAAAATGAACTCTACACATGCTGGGTATAATAAAGAACGAAGTTTTACAGACCTTGGCGTTTATTCTCACTTGATTCTAACCCAACCGAAATTTTAAGAACGGAAGCATAAAGATATCAGACCCAAAATTAACCTGATGCATTTTTCTCATAGTTGTTTTTGATAAAACTATTAACGGGAGATTTTTGTTGGCTCTTTTGTTTGTGTTTTTTATCTTCTGTTTCAAGAATCAGAAAATAAAGATAAAACGGAAGATAAAATGTTTTTCTTTATTTGAATTGACTTGAAATAAGAAAACTATTCTTAGATGTGTTCTTTCAAACTATGTTAGTAGACGTGAAAATGTTTGATCATAAGGAGCTTTATATTTCTGAAAAGCTAGTTCTGGTTCTGGCCAGGTTGGAATTTAGTACAAGTTAGGATTACATGAGATTTTGGTGAATGATTACTTCTCAAAATAATAACATATAGACAGGGTTCGGGCGAGATGAAAGATCTGTGGCCAGCAAATATTAAAATAAAAACGAGTAAAAATACCGTTATTTGATTGGTTGCCGAGACAAAAGAACTATAACGTCACACTTGTAACTATGAGAAAGATAGCTTTGACAGTCGGCTATGGAATAGCGGGCGAGCCGGACAAGCGAATATGTCTGTTACTTGAATAAACTAATCTACCATGGGTTATTAGGATGGGTAAACGTGTCTAGATATGATCAGCAACTTTGAGTTAAATCCAGTTGAACGGAAATAAGGCCCCCCTGTCGTCACATAGAGATTAGATAATCGTCAACTAAGAAAACTTGAAAAACAATTCAGCTGGAAGGCGGTTCTCTCTCAGACAAATAAAACGTCAGACCTTGTCGAACTCTGTGTGGACACCCCTTTTATCGTAAGAAACAAGTTTGTTTATATGTACACCACACTACGACGATCGACGACCAAGAAAAGAGATACAACTAGACGTATCAGGACGAATAAATAAAGATTGAATCAAAACATGACGAATAGAATACGACGACTATGGCGACGCCCAGTGAGAGATAGAAAAAAGAGGAAAGAGACGAAGAAACGTCACAGGTAAATTATTACAATGTTTTTCAATAAACTATTGTGTTTAACACATTTGAGGGTTTTTTAATCCACGGCACAAACACACCTATATATACAAAGAAACACGTCACATACACGGATACGTTAATATACTACAATACGCACGAACCCACCGTTGAAAAAGAATTAAAAAACCGTTTAAATGAAGTTTGAGGCATCGTATAATGTATGGGCTACATTGAAAGAAAAACACACACCCTCATAAACGCCAACTTGCACGTGAATGACATGTCAAACGAAACACCCAAAACACATCTGAAGGCCGCTGTAAAGAGAACCGAACTGTACACTCGAGAGACAAGTATTGTATGTCAGAAGAGTATTGGCAGTTTTAATGCTTTAAGCAAAAAGTGTAAAAGTGTGCAAGTACGTTTGAGTAACTTTCCACTTCTGGGAAACGTTAATTAGGAACGTTTAGTAACGATCGTTTAAAAGCGTGTAATTACAAAAACACGCCTTAATAATAATAATAATGATGACAATAAAAATTATAATAATAAAAATAAAAATCTATTAATAATAGAGATTATGTCTCTGTCTGTCTGTCTGTCTGTCTGAAGCCAAAACTATACTATTTAAGACGATTGCACTTATTATAGAAATAGTATAGTATATACTACTTCAAACTAATCTACTATCTTTAAATGCTCAATTCAGGGGCATAGTTAAGTGTAGTATCTGCTCTGTTGTCATGAAACCACCCTCCCAGGCATTACCTCAATCTTTTTTTAGAAATATTGCGGTGGTGTTGTATATGTTCTGTTGTCATGTTGCCATCCTCACAGGCATTACCTCATCCTATTTGAAGAGGTGTAGAGGTAGTGTAGTATATGTTCTGTTGACATAAGAACATCCTCCCAGGCATTACCTCATCCTTTTTAGAGAGGTGTGGAGGTAGCGTAGTATCCGTTCTGGTTTCATGACACCATCTTCCAATGCATTACCTCTTCCTTTTTTGAGAGGTGTGGAGGTAGTGTAATATCTGTTCTGTTGTAATGATACCATCATCCAAGGCTTTACTTCCTCGTTTTTGGGAGTGTGGAAGTAGTGTAATATATGTTCTGTTGTCATGATATCAGCCTACCAGGCATTATCTCCTTATCTTTAGAGGTGTGGAGGTAGTGTAGTATATTTTCTTTTGGCATGATAATATCCTGTCAAGAATTACGTCTTTTTTTAGGGAGGTGATGTAGTATTTTTTCTGTGGTTATTATACTACTCTCTTAAGTATTACCTTCTCTTTTACTTCTTTTGAGGAGAAGGTAGTGAAATTGAGAGAGAAAAAGAGAGATACATTGAGAGAGAGAAATAAAGAGATAGAGAGTGGGAGACATAGAAAGAGAAAGATATAAGAGAGGGACACTAGACTGGGATCTTTATTTGATTAGAAACATGAAAACAAACATTCTCTGTGATTTATCGTATGAGTCGCTCAGAAATGACATTGTTAGAAATTATGTTTTAAAGCACAACTTTATTTAATCAAATTTTTGAATTTAAAAGATAATTGATTAAAAAAACAAACACATTTTACTGAGCAATTAAATAACTGAATTTAGAATCGTGTTCACTGTATTCTATTTTTATAATTGTTGATTTTATTTTAGGTACACTTTTAAATAATATCTTTTTACGATCTTTAGTGAGGATTTATTGTTTTACATTTTACGCCGTAAAGGTGTTGCATAGCCCTCTGCTTGGGGCCGCGGCGGTTCACGTTTACTATTTAGTCCCGGAAAGGGCTGTGGCAGTTCACATTTAATACTCGTCATTTTTAAAACATCATAAATCACATAGTTCATATATTGTTTGCATACCTTTAGATTTCTCCCTCTCATGTCTCCCAGTGGTTGAACTCTTTCTTATTTCCTTCCTGCTGTGAACCACGCCGTCCGTTGTCTGCAACAAAAGCTTCTCGATCGACTCACCAAACAACACTCTCTTTAAGTTTCAATTCTTTTTATTACAAGCGTTGTTATCTATCGGCCTGGACCATTCACTACGTCGAGAGAGATAGAGAGCAAATCACTACTTTATCGTAGTTACTTAATTATTTTCTTAACCATTCATAGAGGGGGAAAGGATATCTCTCGCTTGTATTTTCTTAGGGAAATATTTCACTCATCTGTTGTAATTTACATGGTAACAATCACGTCTCATCGGTTTGCTTCCAAAACCCAAACTGATGAAACTCGCTTCTCATGAAGAACGAGTGACGTCACGGATCCCTCTGTTTCCCACGCAAGGGTCTGTGACGTCACAGTCTCTCGCAGGTGCGCACTGACCCTTGAACTGGGATATCGTCACACGGTGACCTTGTCACGTCTGTTAGCTCTGATTGTGGAAACAGGCCCTATTCTGCACTCGACTGCACCCGCGCCAATCTGCGCAACTCAAACAAACGACTTCCAACAGATACGTTTATTCCCATAGGGCTACTATCCAACAAAGGGTACATTTTGTTTTAAAACTGTTTTTATAAGTCCGTGTTTTATTTATTAAAATAAAGGATAGGGGCGATTTTCTTTCTTTTTTCTTATAAAAAAAACAACTAACAAAGATATACGACCGGAGGGAGCATATCTTGCTAGTTTTACTACTACTACTACTATCATACTACTACTACTACTACTACTACTACTACTACTACTAATAATAATAATAATAATTATAAAAAACTATATTTTAATCGAAGATTGATGAACCAATACACACGTTATTTCTAAATCTTTAGCGTGACAGATCAACGCAAATCCTATTTTAAACTTAGCATGCAACAAAGAAACGGGAATTTCATTTGAAGTAACCATGTAATGACTAACAAAAGACAAACCGACTAATAAACCCTCAAATCAGGATGCTTGAACGCATCTCAAATCACATGCGGCTATTCTATTTACCCGTTTAGCGGAAATATATTTCAAATTTAAGTGTGACCGACCAAAAAGATAAAGTCTGTTATAAAAGCAACACTTAAGATCTAAATAGTTACTTATTTTACAATATGTTATGCGATAAATACAGACAAAAACGTTCATTTTAATGGGGAATAAATTCAAGAGGCAGATGCAAACAATGAATATTGAATGTAAGCGTACACAAATTTAAATAAGCAGAAAAAGTTATGAAATGTATATCATCTAAGGATAGCACCCATAGCCGAAGTCATGCTGGCAGACTATGGCAGATTCAAATAAAATTTGAAACAGTATGCTAAAATCTTTGAATCAATCCAGCGATAGTCCGTCCCCTACTTAATGCTAAACTTCTTTCTGACTGTCAGTATAGATTTAGGCAATCACGATCTACTGCAGATATCTTCACGATCATCTCTGAACGCATATATCATAGACTATATAAGGTAGGTGAAACTAAGGCGGTGGCGCTTGATATATCCAAGGCCTTATACAAGGTCTGGCATGTATGGCTTCTCCTAAAAATTCACTGATATGGTATTACTAGAGAAATATTTAATATAATTAGATCCCTCCTAACGAAAAGTAAGATCCAGGTTGTCATCGATGGCCGTTCATCTAAGCAACATGAAATTAATACAAGAGAACGCCAGTGATCAATCCTTGCGTCTTTACTGTTTCTGATTTTCATAAACGACGTCCCTGATGACATAGAGTCTGAGATAAGTTTGCTGGCGACACAACGCTCTATTTTCGTCATATGAGCAAAACGGATGCGTCAATATACAAGGCAATGGCTGAATCTTTAGAAAGTGACCTCCAGTCTGTAGTGGAATGTGGGTATTAAATGGATGGTATAATTTAATGCTGAAAATACAAATCTTCTCTCATGCAATAACTACAAGAAACCCCTTCAACCACCGATAGCCATCTCAAATAACACCGCAGGTAACATACATTGAAACAAATGTATTAAAGACATTGCCAAGGCTTCTTCAAAGAAGTTGGGCTCCTTATACCCTGCTAGTAAACTTCTCACACCTGAGATAATCTTATATCTCTACAAAGCCACCATCTGCCAATGCATGGATTATTGTTGCCACATCTGGGATGAAGAACCATACACTAGTCTCCCCCTCTTAGACAATGTCCAAAAAAAAGTCGCTAACTTAATAGGTCCCTTACTATCCACCAAGCTGCAGCCATTGTCCCATCGTCGCAATGTGGCATCCCTGTGCCTGTTTTACAAGTACTACAATGGATTGTGCTCCGATGAACTTGCAGCTCTAGTGCACCTTTCGACGTAAATATACTAGCCCAACCTGACAATCAGATAAGTCCCATAATTTCACTGTGGAGGTTCTCAGCTTCCGGAGAGCCTTCTACTTCAATAGCTTATTTATCCGTGTTGCTGGCCTCTGGGACTCCCTCCCTGCTTCCTGTTTCTCTGACTGTATGGATATGCAGAAATGTAAAACTAATGTAAACATACATCTCGCTGAACACCTCTCAACTTAGGATGACTTCCAAAACTTACACTCTAATACTCAGTAGCTCTTTACGTCTACAGTGGCGGCGTGTCTTGTTTTGGGTAAACTACCTTAAAAAAACACATATGAACATAAAGAACACAGGACATTAAGTATGTTTGGTATAATTTCTCTCCAACTACATTGCAGATAGGGTTTCGAAATCAGAGTCCATGTTCGTCCGCCTTCGCCGGCTTACGAAAATCAACGAAAATAGAATTACACAAAAAGTACAAAAATGATCGTTTATTTTCGTCATTCTAATCTAAAGTTCTGCTATTGTACTTTATGGATTATAGAAAAAAATAAAATGTAAAAAGTAGGATATTATTCCTACGCACATATAGATAAAATATTAAAAATATATACATTATTGTATGCATACATGCATAACCGACATATGTATATGTACAATATTGAAGGGTAGTATTGAGTCAACACTTGATTGTCAAAAACAAAGGCAAATAGATAACAACCCGGTTGTCGCATTTAAGTCGAAATATCTTAATGTAAAATATGAAAAAATGTCAGACTTTCAGTGTATAAAATGAAAATAAGTCAGATATATTCACTTAGAAGAGAAGGGTTCGCAATGGTGTCGCATTTCAATAAAACCGTTGAAACGTGAACTGTGTTTACTGCCCACGTGTCCAATGTGTTTAAAGCTTTTAAGGCTGAGTAATAAAATAGACCACACGCCCACACTCGACATTAGAATTTGCAAATAAAATATATTAGTATATTTTTTCCTGCTAGATTACGACGATTCGTGGTCTAGAAATAGTTGTATATCATATTTTATGATAGATCTTCAGTCGATAAAAACATACGTATATATCTATAGAGCGTTTCGCGCTATATCGATTGTGAGCTGCCTCAAGTAAAAAACAAATTCTTTACGCAATAACTTATACCAGATCTTCAGTTATGTTTATCATTCCATTGTATGTATATTATCTTATTCCTGAGGGCAATATCTTAAGTTTAGACTATTCGTCACATAACTTGAACAGTCAAAATATAAAAAGAGAACAGGTTTTTAAAAAACAATTAAAACTGATAAAGAAACAGGGCATAAAGCACTCAATAGAGTGTATAACAGCACTACCTCCCTAATCATGTTACTTTTGTCAATCCTTATCTATAATTAATCATAATCTTACTCTTTATAATTGTTTTTACATTTGTTAGACCAAAGAGTTTGCTGGGATCCATTCTCATCATTGATGATGCCAGCGTAAATATGTTACATTTTCTTTCAGATTTGTTCATTATTCCAAATAAAATGACTGCAAAATTTCGCCATATTAACGAAACTAAAATAAATTATTTAGATCGCAACATAATTTTGGGGGGATCTTTTCGGTACTAAGGGACAATGGAATGCATTTCGAAACACAATGGAATTAACTTTATTCAGCAAAAAATGTATTGAAGTCTATTCCTCACCGAAATATCATATATTCTATTCCGTAATATAAACATGTTATTAAATTCTTTCTTATTCCTCTTCTATTCTTTCTTCTTCTCATTATCATTATTTCTGCTCACTGGAAGTTATCACACTAGCCATCATCAGTAATTGCTCACGGAAAATAACCAGTGGTATTCCTTGGAGTCTAAGTGACAACATGCCTCCACAAATTTCAAGTACTCTCCATCGCAAATGAAATTGCGGTATCGCAACAGCCGCCTAACATTGATTTATCGCTGGCAACAACCATTGGTCCTCCCTATGATTTGGGTTGCAATAAAACTCTCAAAGTTCCATCACTTTCCGAACTCTCCCAGTGGAAGTCTGGCTAATGATATATCTCCTCGGTCTTCTCATCCTCCTTGACCCTCTACAACTATTTTGTCTGATGTCAACCGAGGCCGGCAAATCATTTTTTCGGGGAGGGGGGGTATCATGATTTTTATTGCAGTTTCGGTTCTTTGGGTCGTACGATGGTATTTTTCCTGTGATTTTTTCTTCCTATTCTAACTTCTATGTGACTGGTTAATATTCGTAGCTTAAGCTTTAATGTAGTTTGACCTAGTCGCATTGTTCTGTGCAACCGTCAGTAAATATTCGGTTTCTTTGTTCAGGTTCCCATTTTCTTAGCCATGCTCAGCTATTTTCGTTGGTTTCTTGCTTTGTCAGTCTTATGAAGCGTTAAGGTAGTTGTTTTTCTTCCCCTCTTTTCGTTTGTCTTGTAGTTTCTTGTTTAAGTGCTTTCCGAGTTGTTTTTTGGAACGGTGTCTCTTGATGCGGTGATTAGCTTTGCCGTATTCTGGGTTATGTATTTATCTAGCTCATTTTGTATCTTGCACAGTCTTTGTGGGGGGCGTGCGTTGTGCGTGGTCATTAATATTCTATTACACTCTTCAATTTCATTTCTGAATATTTAATGTTGTATTTTTCAATATCTGCCAACTATCTATAGCTGTCCTGTTCGCCTAGTGCCGAGATATCCTCTTGGTTAGGCATTTTCATGCTCTCTGTCGTCTCCAACTTCCCTTTTTCATTTCTAGCAGTGAACACTGTTCCATTCAAAATTCCATTTGATGCCCAAGCTGAAGATTCTTGTCGTATTCACTACCTTTTTTAGTTTCTTTTTGCAAATAGTTTAACGTCGCCCATGTACATGAGGTGGTCTTTTTTTGTTACGTGTCTGGAAACTTGTAGCCGACATCACATTTTCTGTATATGTAGTTGAGTGGCAGCATGACTATAATAGACAGTCGTGGTGATAGGAAGTCTCCTTAGAAAATGTCTCTCGGTATTTTTATCTTAGTCGGGTGTTGTCCCCCAGCTGTCAGTTCTGATCTCCATGTTTCCAGTGCTTTCTTAATAAGATTAATAATCCTGTCAAGTATCTTGTATATTTTTAAGCATTCAATTATCCATGCTTGAGGGATTATGTCGTAAGCTTTCTTGTAGTCATATGGTCTTTCTACCTACATCAGGATCTTTTGATCTATATATACAAGATCATGTGCTGTTCTTTTCTCTTTTCTCGTATGCTTTTTGTTCCTGGGGAAGACGTCCACGATTGTTCAGATATTGGTTGATTTGTTCTTTCAGTTGTGGCTTTAGGATTTTCCACATTGTTGTTACACACATTATTGGTCTAATAACACAAAACAAGGAACTTGGCCTTTTGGCTAAGATCAAAGTGTAGTATCTGTTCCGATGGATACTGCACCCCATACTGGTGTTATCTTGGCCTTCGGGGCTTGATTTACGCCGGTCAATGGGTCTGTCCTGTGCAATTCTGGGAGGTACACCTTCCCAGTCTTTGCCGCCCTCTTTTGAGTAAGTATATTGCTTACTGTCTGAGGCGCCTCTACTGGGGATTTTTTTATTAATTTTTAAACCCTACTTTCTCGACCCGACCTTGTGGGAGTAAGATAAAAATAACTGGCCTTGTGCCTAACTCCTGGAGAGGAGTAAATTAATACATAGATTATTGGTCTGTAATTGCTTGGGATTGTTCAATTTTTCGTGTCGTTTTGTATTAGCATGTCCTTACTTTGGTAATACCCTCTGGTACGTCTGTTTTTTGTATACATTCTCTATTTTCAGCGCTAGCCTTTCATGTATGGTCCTGCATTTTTAAAACCAGTATGTATGTATTCAATCGTGATCTAGTGCTTCAAATTTGCAATTTAATAATAATTATTATTATTTGTACTCACTAAGAGTTATCACACAGATCATCGTCAGTGATTGCTTACCGACAACAACCAGTGGTATTTCCTGGAGTCTGAGTGACAACAAGTCTCCCCAGATTTCCAGTATTCTTCACCTCTTTTCGATAACGATGCGGTATCGTAACAGCCTCTTACACTTGATTTCTCGCTGGTAAGGACAATTGGTCTTCTCTGTGATTTGGGTGGCAATAAGCCTCCCCAAGGCCCCAGCATTCTCTGCACTTTTCCAGTTTGTGCTGTCCCTCCTCGGTCTTCTTGTCCTCCTCGACTGTTTACAAATATTTTGTCTGGTGTCAGCCTAGGCCGGCACCAGTTAATTTTTTTTTTTTTAAATAAATAAATAATTTTTTTTTTAAAAGCAATATAAAAAAAAAAGTTTGGTTTTATTAATATTTTAATTTTTTTCCTTTTTTTCCTTTCAATTCCTTTTTTTTTTCTTTTCTCTTTCCTTATTTAAAACATAAATAAATTCTTTTTAATTAAAACAAAACTTGGGGTGGGTGGGGAGAGAGGGGGAACTTATAGTGTTTCTTGTAATTTCTGTTTCTTTGGTTCATTTTTGTGTAGTGATAGCTGAGACCAGTGTAATTTATTGGGGGGGGGGATTATGAAGTGCTGTTTCTTGCAGTTTCTGTCCCTTGGCTCTTGTTCTTCGTGTGGTTTTGTTTTCTCCGTTGTAAATTCCTTGGGACTGGTTAGCCGTTGTTGCTTCTGGGTGTTAGTTTCCGCATTCGATTATGTTCCTTAAGATAGCAGCTGTTTCGATCATTGCCACCCTTTGTATGGTTTCAGTTATTATTATTATTATTATTATTATTATTATTATTATTATTATTATTATTATTATTATTTACTCACTAAAAGTTATCACACTGGTCATCGTCAGTGATCACCCACTGCCAACAACCTGTGGTATTCCCTGGAGTCTGAGTGACAACAAGTCTCCTCAGACTTCCAGTATGCTCCACCTCTTTTCGTTCATCACCGCTGATTACCTTGCGGTATCGCACCAGCCACCTACCACCGATTTCACGGTGATAAGGGCCATTGGTCTCCTCTGGGGCCCGGGTGGCAACAAGCCTCCCCACGGTCCCAGAGCTGTCCGCGCTCTTCCAGTGGAGGTCTGGTTTGCGCTTTCCCTCCTCGACCCTCTGTATTATTATTATTATTATTATTATTATTATTATTATTATTATTATTATTATTATTATTATTATTGTTGTTGATATTTTACTAACTAGGAGTTCTCACTCACGTCATTATCAGTTATTTCTCACTGACAATAACTTAATGGTCTTCCTCTAGACTCCGAGATTCCTGCTTTTTCTACCTCTGTAAATAACCATTGCAAATATATTGCGTTATCTAAACTGCCATTTACCATCGATTCCACGCTAGCAACTTCTTGGTCTTCTCTGGAATTTGAATTACAATAAACCTTTTAAATGTTACACTACTTTCGCAACCAGTGGAGGTCTGATTGGTGTTCTCTATCCTCGACCTTTCCATAGTTATCCCTTTTATATCCTAGCAGTTAAGGTTATCTATTATTGTACTCACTGTGTTACTCCTTGTTTTCCATCACGCTCGTTCTTTTCATGAAGCATTTTGTGCGGTAGCAAACGCTTGTACTTTGAACTATTTATAGAGGGTGAAGATGTCTGATTATAGGATTTTCCCTTTTCATACCCTGGCAGTTTCGTTTACCTTATTACTTTACTGGCTATGACTGTTATTAACAGTTATCGCTTTATGGTAACATCAGGTTATGACTCAATGGATTTCAAACACGCTCCATTTCGTATTGTAAGCATTGCCACTCACTGTGGATCCTCGCAGCAATGGTTTACAATAATCACTATACCGTTATATGTGAGTTGGTTTCCACGGTGGAGCATTTCTCTTAATATTTGCTGCTGTTGCCATCGATACCTTGCTTTTTATGATAGCAATCCGTTCTTTGAATACAATTTCTCCAAGTTTTGTTCTTTCTTTGTTTTCCTTGGATGTTTATTCCTACTATTATAGGTATTAACATGGTATACTTCATGTTACATCTTCCCTCAAATTATCTGAAAAATTCCATGTATTTGCTTTTTAATTTTTAACATAATTGATTCCTACATTGTGGTTTTCTCATGTCCTTCCCTTCATTTCGCATATAATGCGGTTTTACTTTTTTTTATTGACGTGTTTGTTAATGCCCAGCAAGAGTGCATCTCTTCCGATGTTTGTTCCAATTCAGGATTGTACAATTTGTCTTGATGTTGAAAGTGCATTTCCTTGGATAGTCCTCAGTGGAAAACCTTTACAGCCTAGTTATGACTGCTCCTGTATTTTTTTAACTCGTTTACTGCATTCAAACTATTTAGTGTACTGCTTCGTCGTTTTGTCCACGGAGTCTGAATTTATTGTTTTCCTTGTTTTTATCTATCTTGACTGTTATGTAGTTCGTTCTGATCGCGTTTTTTATGCGGCTTTCGGAGCAATTCATTTTATCTGTTCAATTTCGTTTTATAGCTATGTTCATGTGCTTGGTCATATCTATGCCCCTCTTTGTTTTCACGTCCAGGTGTTTTATTTTAATTTATATGCCGATGTGTCGTCATAGCTATGTCAACGTGTTCTATAATAACTATTTCACTGTGTTTTCGTTTACAATTTCTCTGATAATTTTTTTCTTCATTTCCAATTATAGCTTTCCCCACTTTACAATTATTATATCTACTCACTAGGAGTTATAACACAGGTCATCATACACTATTACTCACTCATAATAACCATTAGTTCTGGTAAATATTTCATCCGACAGTTTCTACGTATTTATTTTATTTTTCACATCTCTTAATTCATAGAATTCTATCGTATAGATCTAACCCCAGTAATATTCTATTCTCTCATGAAAATTAATCAGTTGGTTAATACATTTAGCTACTGGTAATTTCATTAGGAAACATATTTAAATAATGTGCACCATGAAAAAAATTAAATATGATGATTCAGAATGTTCAAATCAATCACGTGTCATTCATCGCTCTTGTAAGGAAATCTTTACTACATCTCACGGTAATTGTACAAACATATAGTTGTTGTCAGTTTCATCACACATCTTTGTATGATTTCCAATTTGCATATCTACACACTTTAGCCAATAGTAAGCTATATGAACGTTTATAAGAGATGTGTATACCTTTACTGTTTAGCTCCCTTGAAATATTCGCTAAACATCCATACCATTATTTATATTTTACATCGATACAACAAATATAAGTCTCCGCTATCATGATGGGATCAAAGTGTAGTATCTGTTCTACCCTTGGTCAGTAAGGGAAACCCCTTGTAGACTGAGACGATTAAAAATAATTCAACTCAGAATTACCCTTTATCGAGAGCTAGATTTACCTCGACATTAACAACTAACTTTGTGTCTAACTATGCCTTCGCGGAGAGACAAATAAATAGGGAATATAATGTATAATAAAAACAAACATTGTGACATCATTCTAAATTAACTTTTTCTGATTTTAATCTTCTTTATATAAAGATAGGCACGAGTATATATTTATAGATTAGCATGTACTAGATTCAGTTCATAAATAATGAACTGAAAATCATAAGTTTTGCCATACAGCTTCTATTTATAAGCAAACGTAATGTGTGTTCTATTTAGTTAAATATAGTTTAATACAATATGCTAAAAGGGAATGGAAACACTTTGTAAACATTCAGATACCTTCGATGTGTGTGAAAATCGTACTATATGTATTATAGATCAATTAATAAATATTCCCCAAATGTCAGTTATTGTTGTATTTAAAATGATTTTAGTGGACATAATATAGGCTCAGACACACATATAAATATTCAAATATTTTTAATTTGTATTAAGTTTGATCCATAGATATTAGACAGAAATTACGCAAGATTTCATGACTTTCAATTTCTTTTTGCAGTCATTTAAGTTTAAGCCTTAAATTTGAAACATTGTCTAGAATCAAAATACGTGTAATGGATTTTGCCAAATAGGAGTAAAGATCCTAGATATAAAGTTTATAATCTTTATATTTTAAGTTTGATTTTCATAAGGGGCATAAAATCGGTGCCAGATTTTCTGTCCAGGAAATGGATTGAACCTTTTCTATAACAGGTATTTTTTTTGTTATAGTTTTCTATATAATATAATATATATATATATATATATATATATACATATATATATATATATATATATATATATATATATATATATATATATATATATATATATATACAATAAAATATAGTAAAACGAAATTACATAATCATCGATGCAATAATTTATTTCAACTTTGTGGTATTCTCAAGCATCCGAGTTAGATGATTGCATTTTAAAATGTAATCATCTAACTTGGATGCCTGACAATACCACAATGTTGAAATAAATTATTGCATCGATAATTATGTAATTTCGTGTAACTATATTTTATTTTATTCTTGCTCTGTTTATTACATTGAGCTCTCATACTCGGATTTTCTTCCTGGAATTTATTTCATTATAACACAATATATATATATATATATATATATATATATATATATATATATATATATATATATATTAGATACCATTTTCTCATTTATGCAAACATTGTAAAATATTACAGAAGTCGTATATTTAATTATACCTTTTTTATTTTTTCAATTTCTCTGATAGTCTATTTGTATTAAAATTAAAAAAAACAATATATGCTCGACAGGGTTAATCACATCACATCACATCACATCACATCACAACTTAAAACATATATTAACATATATTATTATTATACATTACATATATTATTGCATTCAAATGCAACCAACATTCATATTAGAAGAAAAAACCTATGAAAAATGGTATACACAGATATATACCTCCAAATGAAAATAACAATAAAATTAGTCTTGTTATTTACTATAAAAAAATAAAACACCAAATCTTGTAGTAAAAAACATTTCTTCCCAAAACCCAAAACGACTAGAAAAAATAACAATGTTATTTACAAGTTCAAATTCCCTTTAGGAGATGATAACTCCCATAATAATAATGAAAGAGCTAATAGTTACATTTGTTTTACAACTACTAGCCTATCCTACCGGGTCGCCATGCATCTTGTAAACTCTAGCTCAATTTACCAACATCTGATTTAAGACAAATTCTAGTTAATAATACTAAAATAATACATTCCTAAACCACTTTTATAAAATTTAAAATACTGGAAGCTACCTACATAAAAACAGCACAACCTAACATTGATAACACCACGGATGGAACCAGTGGCAACGTTTTAAAATGCTTAACGTAATGCAGTTTTATTATGTGATGCTATTCTAGCGTCGCTGAATTTTAATCGTTAACGACTTTCATGGAAAAATGCTAAAAACGTTTTCTGCGCGTTTATCCCTTGTCTTTTTTAAAATTCTCTTTGTCTAGCTACTTTGTTCATTTGCTTTTGACACCTGAGGATTATTAGACGAATAATCGAAAACGTTCGTGAACCTTATGGGTCATTTAATAATCATCTTCTTTATAATACAAAAAAGACCGTCAGAAAATGGAAAAAAAGGTGTAATTATACAGACGAATTCTGTGATTTTTAACAATGTTTGCATATATATATATATATATATATATATATATATATATATATATATATATATATATATATATATATTAGTTTGATTTCTATACAACGTTAATCCTATATATAGTTTATAATCGACAATTGTTGCAACTGATTATTACATAATAGAACTTAATCTAGTGTTGTTTGGAAAACACACATAAACAGAGAAACATGGAAGAATAAAAAAATAATTAAAAAAAATAATCAGAGAGATTTAAAGGAAAAAATTATGAGGAATGAAATATGAATAAATTTAAAAAAAAACATTAATTAACAAAAACGCGGAATAAAAAACCTCCGAATGGGAAGAATCAAACAAAGGAAAGCAGAAACTTAGGAGAAAACGAAAGAAATGGCGACAACTCAGAAGGAAAGAACAGATGAAAAGGTAGAAACGAAATGACCGCGGAATATAAACAAAGGAAAACAGAAAAACAAAAGAACTCGATAGAGACAAAATAATTACAATTAAAAAGGATAAGCTTAACGTAAGTAAAAATAAAGTAAAAATAAAAATATAAAGAAAGAGAATGAAAGACTAAACAAAATAGAAAACGTTTCTGAAACTTATGGGACATTTATTAATCATCTTCTTTTTAATATAAAAATACCATCAGAAAATGGAAACAATAAAAAAGGTGTAATTAAACAGACGAAATCTGTGATTTTTAACAATGTTTTCATATATATATATATATATATATATATATATATATATATATATATATATATATTAGTTCTTGTTTTTTATACAATGTTAATCATATATATAGTTTTTTTATCTAAAATTGTTGTAACTGATTATTACACAACATACTTTCATCGAGTGTTGTTTGGAAAACACACATAAATAGAGAAAGATTGGAGACCGAGGAAAATAATTACAACAAATAGTTAGAGATGTAAGGGAGACACTTATGAGGAATGAAATATGAATAAATGAAAAAAAAAACATGAATGAAAAGAAATTCGGAATAAAAACCTCCGAATAGGAAAAATCAAACAAAAGAAAACTAAACATAGGAGAAGACTAAATAAATGGCGACAACTCAGAAAGAAAAGAACTGATGAAAAGGTAGAAACGAAATGACTGTGGAATATAAACAAAGGACAAAAGAAAAACAAACGAAAGTACAGTACTCGATAGAGAAAAAATAATTACCATAAAAAAGAATACGCTTAGATGATAAAGAAACGTAAGTAAAATGTAAAGTAAAAATTAAAATATAAAGAAAGAGAATGAAAGACTAAACAAAATAGAAACTATGAAATAAATAACGAATAATAAAAGCACATGCAAGGAACAAAATGATCAATAATCGGTAACCGAAATTATTGAAGACAAATATTAACTATTTCCGCAAATAAGACTATTATTTAGATGATCATCTTATTATAAAATATTAACTCAGATATTTTTTATTGAGTTTTAACTTATTTTTTTAATTATTAATTTGGAATTATTGTTAATGCATTTGTTTGCAAATTGAAAATTATTTTATTTTCCATGTCAATTTATATTTTAATTCCATCTCTTTTATATTAAATCAAAATCAGTTTTGTACTGTAACCTAAAACCCATTACTCTAAATTTACAAATCAAATCAAAGTCATTAAACAACTCATAATTCATATTTTCATAATTTCGTCCCAAATATTTCAACATTAATTCGAGAAAAAAAATTCTACATGTGTTCTTTCAGCTCTATGTGATATTTTGTCCGTCTGATTATTAGGCAGTCGTTGGCATGTCACGCTTTGATTTAAAATAGTATTTGCATTGGTAAAAAAAAACGTAGATTAGATTATCTGTCAGTTGGTATTTCTGTCACAGTAAAGTGTGAAGCGACATGTCCTTAGTTTCGAAATATAATTTCCATCACAGATAGAATGGACGCATCTTTAAAATATGTGTTCCGGTTTTTAGCTGTAACAAATATTTTATAAAGAATGTCTTTTGTGAATATCGTTATTCACAACTTTTTATTAGACGGCCATTTTTAAGTGAATTAATCTAATCTTATTTAATTAAATGTTGCATTATTAAAACAGAAAAAGAAAATAGATTAATGCGATTGATAAAATGACTAATAATGGTGTTTAGAGTTGTAAGAAGAATGGGTTAGGGTTAGGGTTAGGGTAAGGGTATTATAAAAATGCGCCTAAACAATCTGCACGTTTTGCGATTAAAATTCTATTTCAAAACTAAATGTGAAAAACGCTCTCCACGGCATGTGTATTACTTTATAAGAAAAAATGGAACAATGGGCTCAACCAGTAACATTCTATCCATCAACATTAAGTACTGTCGCCATTCACGATCCTTCACGTTTGACTATGTATGTTAACTTATTTAGTCCAGGTTTTCGAACTAATTTCATTGTGCATGTTTATCAATGTTTATTAATCAGTGATGTCATTCTTAAAATATGTGTATGTTAGTTATGAACAGACCATGCCAGTGTTTTTTTTTGTTTATAAAATCAAACAGTAATCAAATGTTTTGATCTAAATACCATTATATGTACGTTTTATTACATGTTAGTATGTCTTTCTTCCTAACAACATTCAACACTGTAATTAATTTCAATTCTCATAAAAATATATTCTACACACGAAATTATTCAGTAGAGTATATGTTTTGTTATCCCCACAGCTCGATAGTAATAACAACAAAAATAACAGTACCACAAAATAGAAACCCAACAACTCATTTAGAAATTTCTTGTGGCTTACTCAGAAAATTATTTCAAATAAGACCGAATATCTTATCGACACTGCTTCATGGGTGTAGCTTTTATATTACGCACATGTAAACTATTCACACTATTGATTCGTAATTGGGTTTACCGGTAGAAGGATCCCCTTGATTACACATATGTTATTAACCAAGTTAATTGCACACATGGGAAAGTTCGACATTGTTGACTCAGCATTAGAATATACCATATATATTTTGCGTAGACTTTTCGGATATATTCAATATTCGTTATCTCAAGAGCGTACTAAAATAGTCAGATCCATGCAAAGAACATAACGAACGCAACATTTATTACGTGACAATTAATTCGTGCATACGATGGATAAATAGTCTGCTCATGTTACTCACCGTGTTGCCGAGAATATATATTGAAAAAATAATAATGATCACTTCATTAGTTTAGGAGATTATCCTTTATATATATATATATATATATATATATATATATATATATATATATATATATATATATATATATATATATATAATAGTTGAATATAAGAGACAGCTCGTGTCTAGATATCCTTTGGTAGATCCTTTCAATAGTCCGAATAAGGATCTTAGTTTTTGAGCGGAATTGGCTGATGAATTTGCCATAATTTGCATTCCAAGTACTTTCGGACCCATCTGGGTCCATCTTCGAGGGAATGAGGTTAATCAGGTCTACGCCATGTGTAGTATTTATAGAAGGTTTTTGGCGGAAATTATGTACTAAGTACGAAACTATATTGGAGCTGTACACATTTTAGAATATTATTAGTGATATTAAAGTGAATTATATTAATTAGTTTTCTTTTTGTTTTCATATATATATATATATGGAGTTTTGCCTGCAAGAGAAGATGCTGCCTATATATATATATATATATATATATATATATATATATATATATATATATATATATATATATATACTGAGAGAGAGAACGAGAGAGAGAGAGAGAGAGAGCGAGAGAAGGGAGAGAGAAAAATGTGTATGAAAATATAGAGAGATGATAAACGTCTAGAGCAGCAAATAGCTTAATAGAGAGAAGAGGATAAAGAAAGAAAGGGATACCGAATATTGTTTGATGCAAGAATGCTTAGTCGCATGTTAATATGCTTTTTTAGATAACATACAAACGTCGTTGCTTTTATAATTATTTGATTTTCATTTTTATGATTTTCAAATAAGTTTTCTCGCTCTGTGACGTCTCGTTCGTGATCGTTAAACTTTCCTCTCGCTAGGAAGATTACATTACACGGCAGGAAACGTAATACTTCCAAATAAAAAAAATAATTAATCAAATTATGTAATTGAACAAGATCAAAAATGAAACAAAAAGAGATTTAAAACGATAATAATCTAATTAAATGCAGAAAAACGCGATTCTCTTTGTCGATATTAACCAGCTTAATGTAAGGCAATTGAGAATTTGTTCAAGGTATCGAAATATATTTGGCTAACGATTTATGATCAATTTATTTCGAAAAGTCAATATTGCAGACGTCGTACTTCTCAGTAAAAATGACAAATTCAATTTTATTTTGCAAGGTACGTCAATGTTGTATTGTATTTATCGATAACAATAATGTTCATACTTATGTGTGACATACTAACTAAGATGCTATTTTAATCTTAAGCACTACGGATCAATGATCATAATTAGTAAAATGTACGTGTTTCAGACCAACCTTAAAACAATGATAGTTTTACTATTTACAGACCAACGAAAATGCTATTTAAAAGTTAAGCGCTGCAAACTGATAGACATTTTGTTTTTAATACATATGTGTCGGTAACGCTTTAGGTTAACAAGTTAAAAACCTATTTCAACTTAATTGTAACAAACGAAGGAAAACCTTAATATTTAGACAAAAAGCGCAATGTTACGTCAAACTTAAGCGTTAGAGACAAACGCCCGACCAACCGATAAACATCGCATTATTTAAATGACGTTAGAAACTCCGAATCTATAAAATCCAATTTTTAGGCACAATGTTAGGAATATTGTTACAAATCGACACATCGGTGTTCATAAAACACAATCGTCTTGGGTTTACAAACTACAGTTCATTGAAAACAACTTAAGCTTGAAAAACCATCCACCCATGTTTTATTTATTATTTTAAAGCTAACCCAAAATATTTTGAGTTATTTAATTTTTAAGTACTAAACATGTTGTAAGAGATTCATTGCATACAATTAAGTGAGCAGACGTTAGTATCTATTAATATTGAAGATTATGTATAAGTCTGTCTGTTTGTATGTTTGAAGCCAAAACTATACTTTTTAAGCCTATTGTACTATAGTATTGTATATATACTATAGTCAAATGCTCAATTCGGGGGCATATTGTAGTGCAGTATCTGATCTGTTGTCATGATACCATCCTACCAGACATTGCCTCCTCCTTTTTTTATAAATGTAGAAGTAGTATAGTATATGTCAAGTTTTCATGATATCCCCCAGGCATTACGTCCCCTTTTTTAGAGGTGTGCAGGTAGTGTAGTTCATGTTCTGTTGTCATGATACACTACTCCCAGGCATTACTTCTACCTTTTTTAGAGGTGTGGAAGTAGTGTCGTATATATTCTGTTGTCATGATACCATCCTCCCATGCATTACCTCCTCCTTTTTGGAGAGGTGTGGAGGTAGTGTTGTATTTGTCCTGCGGTCATGTTACTATCCTCCTTCTTTTGTTAGTGTAGAGGTAGTGTAGTATCTGTTATGTTTTCAGTATCCCAAACTCCCATGCATTACCTCATCCTGTTTTATATGTGTGGAGGTAGTGTTGTATCTGTTCTGTGTTCATGTTACCATCCTCCTTTTTAGTGGATAATAATGGAGATTATGTACCTGTCTGACTGTCCTTCTGCCTGTAACCAAAACTATACTATTTAAGATTATTGTACTTATTGTGAAATAGTATAGTATATACTATTTCAGACTAATGTACTATATTTAAATGCCGAATTCAGGGGCATAGTGTAGTGTAGTATCTGCTCTGTTGTCATGATACCATCTTCCCAGGCATTACCCATTCTTTATTAAGAGGTTTCGGTGCGGGGGTAGTGTGTTAGCTGTTCTGTAGTCATGATACTATCTTCCCAGGTATTACCCCAACCGTTTTTAGAGGTGTGTAGGGAGTGTAGTTTTTGTTCTGTTTTCATTATACCATCCTCCCAGGCATAACTTC
Source organism: Sepiola atlantica (assembly GCA_963556195.1). Taxonomy (NCBI): domain Eukaryota; kingdom Metazoa; phylum Mollusca; class Cephalopoda; order Sepiida; family Sepiolidae; genus Sepiola; species Sepiola atlantica. Next base: position 67,616,848 of record OY744527.1, on the reverse strand, counting down.
CTTCTTTTTTCTGAGAGGTGTGGAGGTGGTGTAGTATCTGTTCCGTTGTCAGGCATAAACTTTTCCTTTTTTGAGAGGTGTGGAGGTTGTGTAGTATCTGTTCTGTTTTCATTATACAACCTCCCATGCATTACCTCCTCCGTTTTGAGAGGTGTGGAGGTAGTGTTGTATCTGGTCTGTGGTCATCTTACAATCATCCCAGGCATTACCTTCTCTTTCTTTGGGAGGTGTGGATGAAGTTAGTATCTGTTCTGTTATATGATACCATCTGTCCAGGCATTACCCCATCCTGTTTTGAGTGGTGTAGATGTAGTGTTGTATTTGTTCTGCTTCTAATTAGCATATATATATATATATATATATATATATATATATATATATATATATATATATATATAGGCAAGCCTTTTGCAACGGGGTTGCTATTATCATCATTGTATCATTATAACATCTCACTACCAATTGAAACTAGACGAAACAGCGTGTATTGCTACGCAACGAAATATCAATCTGATATCGACACGTCTCTGACATCCACTGAAATATCAGACGTTAACCGTGTGTTTTTACTTCTTTTTCTCTTCCCTTTTTCTTTTTAATGTTCTCCCTCCCCCTTCTATCTCACCCACTTCAATCTCTCGTTTTTTTCTCTATCCTCAATTAATTCAGAATTTATATGTTTATATTTCATATTACATTAGTATTTTATTCAATTTTATTTTATTATAATTCATTTTATATTTGATTTTACACCGTCTCAAATCTAACCACGTGACTTTGGACATTTTTAATTTCCATTTCATTCTTCCCAAATATGATCTGAAGTAAAGATGGGAGTTTAACTCTGCCTTATGAGATCTCAGTTTCTTACAACGCTTGATCAATACAATCAACAAGCCAGTGTCGCAGATTTTGTAAATGTCTGTATGAATAAAAATATAATATATATATATATATATATATATATATATATATATATATATATATATATATATATATATACGCCCTTAAAATAATGGTGACATTGTAAACGAGTAAAACATTTCAATGCTCAGGCGACATTGCGTATGTCAGCTAGGAAGCCATCAAATTATCAGAGAGCAATAAGTACCAGTAGCTGTAGTACAGTCATTTTGCGCTGGTAAGAACCACACAAATTTATAAATCAGAAAATATCACCTTATTACAGACATTATCCGCGTGGCTACACAAGTAAACGCACTCGATTACAATCCCTGTGATCGAGGTTAATAAAACACGTCATAGGAAGCCACACCGATGATCCGTAGTAACGGTGAAATACGTATCTGTTGATAACTAATTTCTTTCTAATATATATATATATATATATATATATATATATATATATATATATATATATATGAAAAAAGAAACACCGAAAGATGTATTTTTATGTATTCATCAACGTTTCGTCTGGATTTGTAAGACTTCCTCAGGATGATAATTTTAAGAAAAATGTCATGCAAGTACATAGAAATGTTGGGTTGACCTGATGGGTTAATGAGTAGAAGTAGTAGCCACTACCGGGAGCGCGGGACCAAGGTCCGGGCTGAGAGAAGTCTGCATGATATTTTTCTTAAAATTATCATCCTGAGGACTTCTTAGAAATAATGACGAAATGTTTATAAATACATAAAAAAACATCTTTCGCTTTTTTCCTTTTCACTTGAGACATATTTTTGACGAAACCAGAATTATCACTGCCTGAAGATAATTTGACCAATCAAATTGAAAGTACTCGTAAAAAGGAAAGAAAATGGAACAAGAAACAGATGGAACTTACATACAGCAGTTTGACCTAAACACTGAATGGATTATTCGGAAAATTGAAAATAAGAATAACAAGTCTAATCAAACTAAAACACTTCGTGTTATTTAATAATGTTTGCCTATATATATATATATATATAGGCAAGTAAAAGATGAGAATAAAAGTTGTATAAAATACAATATCTTTAATGTAAATAAATTGTTCAAAGCAAAGTGTTTTAAATAAAAAAAATGTATTTATTATTATTATTATTATTATTATTATTATTATTATTATTATTATTATTATCATTATTATTATCATAATTTTAATCATCATTTTATAAAAAACACCTAATTTTATTTTAAATACCCTGTTTTAAACGACTAATTACTATATTATCTATTAAGTAATTAGTTTTTACAGACAGGAGGTTTTAAATAAAGGAGAGAGTTTTGTTAATAGATAATAATAATAATAATAATAATAATAATAATAATAATAATAATAATAATAATAACAATAACAATAACAATAATAATAATAATAATAATAATAATAATAATAATAATAATAATAATAATAATAATAATAATAATAATTTAAATTTAATTTTGTCAAATTTTTATTCTCATCATTTTCTATCGTATATCATAGATACATTCTTTATGATAGGTTTTGCCTTAAAGGTATAAATCATATATGCATTCTACTGTTCCTATATATATATATATATATATATATATACAGGGTGGGCAAAAATAAGGGTCCTATTTTTAAAAATTCATAACTTTTTTATTTATTGATTTTTTAAATTTTTTTTTTAGAATAAGTAAAGGACCCCTTCCGAAGCAAGCATGAGCCGTATTAGCTCTAAGGAACGTACCCTCATTTAGAAAACATTATTTTTGCTTAAAAAACTCAAAACAGTGTAAAAAACAATACTTTAGTTTTTGTAAGTTTTAAGAAGTGTTTTTCGGCTAAAATTTGTTTTGTTTATTTCAAAAAATCTCGGAAGGGTCAGTCTACACACACATAAAATTTGGTGAGTTTAACTTTTATTTTGTGGAAGTTATTCAAATTCAAGTTATTCAAATTTAAAGATAGGACCCTTATTTTGGCCCACCCTGTATATATATATATATATATATATATATATATATATATATATATATATATATTATAATATAAAATGAAGTAATAAAATAAGGTGTCAATCAAATTTTATTAGAATTCAAAGTTCAAGCAAAGTATATATATATATATATATATATATATATATATATATATATATATATATATATAACGTGTGTATTTTATTTTGACGTATACCCATGAATTAAATCACATTCTAGATTTAAGTTGTGGATATTTACTTTCGAATATGATACTTATGATTGCAGTGACATCGGAAATTATTTTTTTAATTCAAATAATACATTTCAAGCTATTTTAAGCATAATATTGAGAAAACTATCAATCTCAATTACTGAACAAATCGTTCAACTTGAATTTTTTACTAAGTAAATTATTTGCTGAATTTCAATTGTTTCTGCAACGCTATTTTGAAAAAACAATCAGTGGATATTGAAACTGATACCATATTTATAATCGTTTGATTTTTCGTCGTCTTCATACTCTTTCTCAGTATTTCATTTTTTCTTCTTGTTCGGGAAAGTTATATTCCAATATAACTTAAGATGTTTCGCATACCATTCTCTAAAGTTGAGGTGCTGTTCCTCTCAGCTTTCGTGGTAACAATTCCTTGTTACTGTGAGGTCGCCTCTAAATCTTACCTAAAATCTAGCATTCACAATATTTCTTACAAACATATCGCTTCTCCCATAAAATATCTTCTTTCGTCATTTAAGATTTTTAATAATTAGAGAGAGAGCTTGTGATTTCGCGTTTTGTAGGAGACTCATTAAAATACGTACAAAATATAAAAAAAGGGTATCATTGACAATATTGTTTTACGTTGGTACTTTTTATGACTTGCGAAATATTTCCATGGTTATGCGGCAATAATAGAACACAAAGATTTCACTATTTTCTCGAAATCTTCAAGAAACCTAAAATTCGACATTAAGCAAATAACACTCAACAGAGCCTTAATATTTATTATGGTCATGTCTGTGAGTGCTAGTGAAATTTGGAACAGAAATAAACTTGTGATACAATAGACACCGACAGGATAGGAAGTGACTAATCGACAAAGACAAACGAAAATACGGGATAGGAAATGACTCATCGAAAGAGACAAAAGACAATGCGGAAGTGTTCAATTTCCATTGTTCAGGACAGGTCACCAAAAAAAGAGTACTGGACACGACATTTTAGGAGTGACAGTGTTTTACGACACCTGACTACAGTAAGGTAGGTTAGTCTTACGACAGTTGACGACCGTAATGTTTATGGCAAAAGTTGACGGAGAGAAGACGAACAGTTAGGATCGAACTTCCCGAGAGAGCGGATCGGACCGGGAAAACGATGAGATGAGCTGACGACTTTAGCAACGAAAATGGGGGTCTCGACAGACTGCGTCGGTGTCACACACACTCATAGTTCTAACTTAATTATACACAACGTATATGTGTTTGTGGTCTTTCTCGAAAGTTGTGTTTCTTTTATTTAACTTGTGGACGAGTGCTGTGCCCTCGACGATTCGTCAGTAGATAGACGACTCGGCTGGACGATGAGGACAAAGAAGAAGACTACGGAAACACAACGTTGGGGTGGACGATCGTCGAGTCGGGCAGCACGTAGTTCTACAAACTCTAACAAGGATAACCGATCTTTAAGCTATTCAGATTTACTCGTAAATGGTTAGAGTCCGGGACAACAGTGTGTGTAAGATCAGCATGTACAACATTTTGAAACCTACAGAGCATTCAAATTTTTTCGACTTCGTCCATTTTAAGATTTTGTTTGACATACGTTGATTTCAAAACCTAGTTCCAAGTGAGCTGGGACGAATACCTACACGCTCTTATGAGATTTAGCCTAGCCGTTATGTCTGACACAAACGATCCCAAATCGCTTACGTCAGGAGTATAATCTCTGTCCACAACATCATGATAGAGTTAGATTTTACAATTATGAAGTTTCTATTCATATTAGTTGTGAAGGAGTAACATTTGATATAAGCTCTCAGCAAAAAAAAGCTGATGTCTCTCCCGTAAATATCATGTAAACAAAAATATCTTAAAAACTGGCGCGTCTCATAATTTTGAAAGACATTATTTAAATATTGTTGAAGCTACATAAAAAAGTAATACTTAACGATTCCAGGTTTAGAAAAACTGAGGACTAATTGCTTATAATCCCGCGGCCCACGGCCGCTATATAACTCTAATAACTTATATATATATATATATATATATATATATATATATATATATATATATATATATATATATATATATATATACATATATATATATACATTTATATATATATATACATATATATATATATATATACATTTATATATATATATATCCATATATATATATACATATATACGTATATACATATATATACATATATATATATATACATATATACATATATATATATACACATATATACGTATATACATATATATATACATATATACATATATACATATATATATATACATATATACACACACACACACATATATATATATATATATATATATATATATATATATATATATACCCCCGGGGTTTCGAATCGCATGGCCGGTAGTGAATAGTCATATCTCTATGCTAATGAGTCCCGGTTTAAGGACGAAACGTATACGTAGATAGATAATAAACAATAACAAATATTTATTATTATTTGTCGCTCCTCGACAAAAGTAGAGCATTGTATGTGTAGTATTATGACGTCACTAGCTTTAAATGCACCGTTCTTTCCTCAAAATAGTAGAACGCTCTAGACGTTATAGCCGCCGATAACGAGTTAAAATTATCACGGTTTATTCGCGATTTAAAAATTGGCCGTGTGGTTAAGGCGTCAGATTTGAGTTGTAAAATACCCGTGATCCGGGGTTTCGAATCGCATGACCAGTAGTGAATAGTCATATCTCTATGCTGATGAGTCCTGGTTTAATGACGAAACGTATACGTACATAGATAATAAACAATAACAAATATTTATTATTATACACACACACCCACATACATATATATATATATATATATATATATATATATATATATATATATATATATATATATATATATATAAATAATAGAGATTATGTATATGTTTGCCTGTCTAGAGCCCAAACAATACTATATAAGCCTATTGTACTTATTATGAAATAGTATTGTATATACTATTTCAGACTAATGCACTATATTTAAATGCTCAATTAAGGGCATAGTGTAATGTAGAATCTGCTCTGTTGACAAAATACCATCCTCCCAGCCATTACTTTTTCCTGTTTGAGACGTGTAGAGGTAGTGTAGTATCTGTTCTGTTTTCATGATATCATCCTCCTAGGCATTACATCCTACTTTCTTCGAGAGGTGTGCAGATAGTGTAGTATCTATTCTGTTTTCATGATACAATCCCCCCATGCATTACCCCTTCTTTTTATAGATGGGTGGAGGGAGTGTAGTATCTAGTAATTTACAACTTAAAAGGAGCGTATGTAATATTGAGATTTTACATGAGAGCGTAATTACGTTCTAAGAGCGTGCACGATTTAAATGGGTGATTGCTTAACTGCCAAGCATTTGATTAGGTTCCAAGCGCGTTCAGGATTCAAACGTATAATTGCTTAATGACTAAGAATTTGGTAACGCTAATTACTATGCTAGACACTTAAAAATAGTGTGAGTAGTTATATATATATATATATATATATATATATATATCGTTATACAATAATTTCTGGATAGCTCCATGTTAAAACGCTAGAAAACGGGATACGTGTTTTTTAGAAATTAACTGAAGCGAAATTTATCTGCATATAAAAAACTATCCCAAATGAAACAAATACAATAATTGGTTAGTCAGAAGTATTGATCGTATTGATCAAAGTTAAACACAAGTCGAAACACTGCAAAAACACTAACATACTTATCAAAGTTAACATCTTGGCCACGGAAGTTCTATTCATTTCTAGGTTACAACCTGAGCTTAAATTCCTAATTTATAATATAACATATAGTATAGTATATATCGTATTTAACCTCATTCCACACACATCGCATTAGCACAATTCTAAGTAAACTGGAATCAGTTTAAAATATATAGATTAAAGAATCATCAGTAAAACAATACACTTAGTGTATGGATTTACAATTACTCCTTTCCTAAATAAAAACATACAGGGAAAAATTAATTAAAGAATGTATTATAAAATTAAAGTATTATTAATAATACTGATATAAAAAATAACCATTACATTAATATGCATACTGCAGCCACATTCAAATTCACGGTTATATGCAATATTACAGCATTGTTCTTGAAATAGATAAATTATGTAATAAGTATATAAATACAATTACATAAATAAAAATTAATATTCTTATATTAATAGAATAACACAGTGTATAGATACACATTTAATCTTTTTCCTATATAAAATATCAAAAGTACTCCCCCCAAATAAACTCTATAAATAAAAAAGAGACAATAATAATCGTTTAAAAATATATATATATATATTTATAAAAAAATTAATTAATAATAATAATAATAATAATAATAATAATAATAATAATAATGATGAAATAAATGAAGAAACAAATATTTTAATAAATATATAAGTTATAAAAATGTAATAATAGAGAAATAGAATAAGATAACAAATTCATTAGATAGATTCAGTTTTACTTTTCTAAAATTGAATGATATACATCCAAAAATAAGGTAAAAGATGTATCAGTTTCAAATAAGTGTTGAATATCCTTTTAAAGAAATTATATATTGGAGATTTAAAATTTAGTGCTATATTTGTACGTGTGTGTGTATAGTGTGTATGTATACATATATATATATATATATATATATATATATATATATATATATTGTGTGTGTGTTTGTGTAAATGAATGTGTGTATCTGTTGGTACACTTTGTTATAAAGGAGATAAATCATTACTTTCTTTACAAGAGTTGTTCCCATTTCTCGGAAGAAAAAAAAATTAATTAAATTTTAATTAACAACAAATCATCAGTGAATTACACCCTGCATTTAAATAACATTTTACTAAAATAATAACATCATTAAATAGTTTAAGATTAAGTGGATAATGCTAATATTAAAGATAAATAAAACAAAAATTGAGGATTTTGTTCCGTTTACTACATTTACTGCGTGCTACACACACACGTGTTAGGGTATAAATCAAAACATACTTAGCCGTTAATCATGAAAATAAATTTGAAAGAATAAAAAGATAACAAATCTTAAAAATGTCAGAAAAGCAAAGAAGTAAATATTGTTAAAATAAAATAAGATAACAATAGTACATATAAACAAACATTAAATAAATAATATTAGAAAAAATAATTGAACCCCGCTCTGTGCTGTTATCGCTACCTATACAAAAACATATATGTATTTTTGTTTATGAATATATAACACTTCATCAGTGAAGTCAAATATAAGATATTCCAAAAAAATTAAAAAATAAATAAATTAGTAATTAAAATAATAAAAACAAAAAATAACAATTAATTATAGTTTTAGTTTTATTACATTTGCTGTGGATATTAATATGTACTGCGTTATAAGCAATATTGCCATACCGCACGGTTTTTGAGATTTAAAACACCCACCATTTTACTAAAAGGTATTTCTCGAAATATATTATGGGACACGGTCACACACATTACACCACAGTTTTGAAGTCTTAGCAAATCAAGTATATATATATATATATATATTTATTTATTTATATATGTTTATATATTAATATATATTTATATATATAGAGAGAAAGAGCAGACAGAGAGAGCGAGAGGAAGACAGAGAGAGAGAGAGAGAGCGAGAGAGAGAGAAAAGAGAGTTATATAGATTTTTCTGTCAAACTATGGTGATTAATACACAAATTAACCCTTTTCATGAATGTTTGTAAATTTGGTTTACCATAAATGTGTATGTTTACAAAAATCGGCAGAAACAATTGTTTGTGAATGACATGTTTTTATAATTATATTATGTTAAATTAAGAGCGCTAGTCGTATTAAAATCTGTTGAGCTAATATACACCTTTGTGCGAACTTAAAAAAATGTATATAATCTATATATTTTAATATATTTTAATATATATATATATATATATGTATATATATTTATATATACATATAAATTGAGTATTAAAGTAAAATTCTCAGGTAAGCAGTTTAAATTCTATAATATATAATCTCTGATTAATATTTGAAAGTAAAATCACCTGAGATATATCAAGTGAGATACGGGTTAATGGTAAGTAATTATGGTAATTCGGTCATTGATATACACATGATCTCTATTATAATGAGATATTCGAGTATAAAATAGGGTCTCTCTTTCCTTTAATGAACATCCATTTTTGTCTTAACAGGCCTTAACTGTGTGTTAGTGCGTCAATACACACTTATGGTTGGACAACAACAGAGGTTTCTGATATTGATCAGTTGTATACTTTTTTTTAGACAGCTCCCTGTGTCTTGCTAAATTATTCGATTTACATGGTTTATGTTTGAAATAGGAGTGTCTTCGGTCAACACACACATTGAATTGGTGTACTGTTTTAGATGCATTCAAGCATCTCTATAACAGTCTATCTCAGCCAACTGGTCAGCTTTAGTCGGTGTCCCGTGCTGACGTGTGAAATAGCATTTCGTATCTCGGTCACGTATACGTTGTGAATAGCTTTTACGTTAGGCTGTGACGCCTTAAAGTAAAAACGCGAGTTTTCTTAGTCTGACCAGCTTCCAATTTGAGTTAACATTTGCCGTTATTTATTAGGCTAAAATGAAAAATACTATTTTCGGTGGTTTGTCACGTTGAAACCTAAAATTTCATCTCCGTTTCTTTGTGTAAAACTTTGTTTGTAATGTGATTTCCATTTGTCAATAAGGGTTGATTTTTAATAGCATTTCCGTCGGTCTGTCACGCTTAGTTTTAACAGCAATTTCTTCGGTATGCCATACTTAACTTTAAAATATAATTGTCGGTACTTTTTAGGAATAAGTATCCAAAAATATTCAGTACTAACGTCATCAATTCCGAGTTTATCTGAAGACTTCCGAGACTGGCGAACGTTAACGAACATCACCCACCTACTGCAATTTATTCTACGCGCTTCTGTTGGGGGCAAGAATTAATTTATCGAATTAAACTGTTTATTTTATCTTGTATTTAACTGTATTCTGTAAAGTTTAGTTCATCAAATGTCTGTCAGTTAGGTCCGTATTGTTTAAAGACACCGTTGTATTTTTGTAAGGTTTTTTTTTGGGGGGGGGGGTCTTTGGTTGTTTTGGATATAAAAAAATGTTTTTGTATTTTTTAGTAATAATAAAGGAAAAGTTATCACAAAGATTCTAAATATAAGTTGCTTATCCCAAAAATGACGTACATTTATTTTTACTAATTGCAATAGTTGTCTCGTTAAATAAAAAATAACAGAGCTTTTTTCTTTGTATATATCGGTAAAATCAAGAATTTATGCGAATTTATCCGTTCGTAGTCGAAACTGCTTACATCACGATTAGGTCACAACTGCAAATCTCTGGATAACTATTCCTGAAAAAACACCGAACTTTAATTACGAAGTGCAAACAGTTTTTCAATTAATATATTTTGCCTTGTTTTTCGCGTTGTACTTTTTTTTTTATCTTATTAGTTTTAGCAATACCTCATTTTTTCTCTCTCGTGAGATGTATTCCTTAGTCAACCTTTTTTTTTGAACGGTTTCGAACAGAATTGTAATCGCGACGCAGGTGTCTGCATTGCACTACTAAAGAAATAGCGTTTTTTGTTGTTTTTGACAAACAAATGCGAACAGGATTTTACAAAGTTACATCTAAGGATTCATGTTGGATGCTGACACTTCGAATTGGGTTATGCAATTGCTTGAACTCAGTACTACAAACGTAAACTGATATATATTTTTTTATTCCTTCTTAATAGTATTTATGTGAGTAAGTATAAACAGAACGCTGATTCTGCTCTTTTATATATCTCTATCTTTTTCTACCTCTTTCTCTCTCATTACCGATCTCCGTCTTTCATTCAGTTACCGTCTCTTTCTTTTTATCTCTCTATTTCCTTTTCTTTTTCTTACTTTCTCTCTCTGACTTTATCTTGCTTTCTATTTCTATTTCTTTCCCTTTCTTTCTTTTTCGTTCTCTTATTTCACCTCTCCCCTATCTTTCGTTCCCTTAATTTCTTTTTCGCCCTTTCTCTATTTCTCTTAATATCTCTCTTTCTTTATATTCTCTCCTCTCACTCTATCCCTTGCTCTCTCTTTCCCTCTCTATCTTGCTTTATCTCTATCTTTTTTTCTCTCTCTATTTCTCTCTGTCTATCTTTATATATATTTATATATATATATATATATGTATATATATATATATATATATATATCCCTTTTTTATATTTTGAAGCTACTATCAATTGTTTGTATGTTACAACGTGTTGAAGCAAAATCAGATACTTGACAAAAAGAAAAGGAAATAAGCTATAAAAACAAACATTGTATATGCAAAGACCCGACCGTTTATCTAGAAACATTTAGTGTTACATAGTTCATCATTTTCTAATGAAAACGCCGCCGGAGAAGACGACCGTTTCAAGGTAGTCGCAACAGGAGTCGACCGTGTTACTTTACTGCATGTTCACGGTTTTACCGACTATTAGAAATACACCTAATTGGTCTATAATGTCTGCTATTAGTTTACATTCAAGATGTTATTAACCTATGAGATACACATCGTACAATCGTTAATTCGGTGAAACCCAAGTAAGCTTTATATATATATATATATATATATATATATATATATATATATATATATATATATACATATATATATATATATATATATATATATATACATATATATACATACATATATATATACATATATATACATACATATATATATACATATGTATATATATATATATGTATACATATATATATATATATATATAAATACACATACATATATATATATATATACATATAATTATTTTATTAATAAAGACATGTAAAAAATCTGAGACACTGGAATGTCGATGTTATCGATGAACAGCTAGAAACTGAGATCTCATCAGACAGAATTAAAATCCGATTATTTCCTCTGATCATATTAGGGAAGAATCTTCCTAAATATTATCTGAAAAAGCAGGAGAATTATGATCTTTTTTTACTTTTGGCAGAACATCATTGCGATTTGAAAAGAGAACAAAAAACAATAAAACGTCAAAATTTGGTGCATTTTAGGTCAGGAAGCTGATATCTTCAGACATCCTTATCTAGTAGCAGCAAAGCTTAGCAATTAAAAAAAAGCAACTTATAAAGTTAATTGATACATTTCTATAAATTAATATATTCAAAGATATGTGTGTGGATATATTAACACACTTATAATGTGATCATTAAGATGACGAGTATGCATTGAGTATTGTTGCCACATCTGGGCTGGTTCATCATCTACTAGTCTCTCCCTCTTAGACAAGGTCCAAAAAAAGAGTCGCCAAACTAATAGGTTCTTCACTGTCAACTAACCTCCACCCCCTGTCCCATCGCCACAATGTAGCACCCTTGTGCTTATTTTACAAATACTTCATGGATTATGTTTCGATTAACTGACTATTCTGGTGCTGTCTCGACGTAAATTCACTAGACCAACTCGTCATTCAGCTTAATCCCATCCATTCACTGTGGAGGTCCCCAGATGCCGGATGTCCTTCTACCCCAATATTTTTTTCCTTGTGCTGCTCTAGCCTTTGGAACTCCCTCCCTGCCTCCTGTTTCCACAACAGTACTGACACAGAAATTTAAAAATAATATAAACAGACATCTCGCTGCGCAGCTCCCAATTTAGGTTGCCCCCTCCCCCCAAGAACCTTCTCCTTTTTCTCAGTAGCCACTTTCGTGTATAGTGGCGGCCTGCCTTGTTTGGGGTGAACTTAAAAATAACAAAAAAATGTAACGTTTTAAAAATAATTTTTTTTTTTTCTTTTTAATTATTTTCCAATAATATCTTCATAATTGGATCAACTAGAAAATAAAAAAGCGTGCTTCGACGATCGTCCTGTTTTTCTTTTACATCAGTGCTCGGATCTACGAAAAATTCTTTTCACCCTCGTCCGGCAAAAAAAAAGAAACAAATTGGGACACGAATGATTCTCGTTTCTTCTTAAAAGAGATCTATATTCAAATATCAAACTATCGATTTATGTTAATATTCATTTAAAAAAGAACTCTGATTTAGAGTCTTTGACTTGCCTCTTACTCTTGACTACGCTCACAATAAACAAAGAACTTGGCAAATGTTCTTTCATTATTTTTCTGCTGTGTATTTTTTCAAAACTTCTTATATTCCTAGAGTTTACGATAATCGTCTATGGAATGCGCACAGTTTATCTTGGGATTATTTTTTAAACAGTTCTTACCCAATGAATAATTGCCTCCGCGTATCGCTTAATAATAAGAGCATTTCATGGATATACACACAAGCGCATACATTGATCTATACTAATAGGTATGAATGTGTATTTATATACAGAGAATGAGAGATGTAAGCATACGATGTGAATAAATCTAAATGAATAAAACCAAGAGATTCTTTTTCCATTCATCTTATATTACCATCATAACGGGTTAGTGTTATCAATAATAACATAATATATATATATATAAATATATATATATATATATATATATATATATATATACATATATATATATATATATATGTGTGTGTGTGTGTGTGTGTGTGTATCTAGGCAGCATTTTCTTTTACAGGTAAGTATTTTTGAATATAAGAGACAACTTATGGTTGGACTTTCTTTGATAGATCCTTTCAATAGTCCGAATCATGATCTTAGTTTCGGAAGGGAATTGGCTGATGAATTTGCCATAGTTTTCATTTGTGTCCAAAGTAGAACATCCCAAAATCTCAGAATATAGTACTAACAAACAAAACCTCTCTATATTTAAAGCCCTATATATATAAAAAACACAATTAACAGAATTAACTTTAATATCAATAATAATATACTAAAATGTCTATAATTCTAACTATAGTTTCGTACTTGTTACATAATTCCCGCCAAAACAACCAATAATACTAACACATCATGTGTACCTGATTATCCACATTCCCCTAAAGATGGAGCCGGATGGGTCTGAAAGTACTTGGGACACAGATCAAAACTATGGCAAAATGATCAGCCAATTCCCCTCAGAAACTAAGATCATGATTCGGACTATTGAAAGGATCTACTAAAGGATATCCAAACATAACTTGTCTCTTACACTAACATCCAACAGGAGTTTAGTATTTTCTCCGGTTTTGATTGACGCTATTCTGAGACTGCTTGAGGTAGCTATATGTCGAAAGTGTTGTTACTGGAAACCATAACTTCTTCCTGGATAATGCTGTCGGTGTCTTCCGATAGCCATTCCCTAATTTGATGTTTGTGTCTGTTATGAGAAGCCCGATTGCGTCTATCACATTCAAAGCTGATATCTTCCCGTTTTTGTTACTTTAGACGTCTGAATTTTTCGCACATCTTTAAAATTTGAGAGAATGTCGTCGTTTCCTCGACATTACACTTCAAGATAAGTCATCTTATCGTTAACACTTTTAAGGTCTTCTGTAAACTCTTTGAGTTGTAACTTTAGCGATTCTACCTTTGCTACCATGAATTACCTCTCTTTAACCTTGAACTTGATATCCACAGATGTTCACTTAATTTCTTTCAATTAAATGTTCGTTTTTTCAGCGTGAATTTTATTTCCTTATGGGATTTATTTGCTTCAGAAAATTTATTTTGAGTCAATGTCATTCGATTTTTAATTGTTGAAACTTTTTTTCGCTTTTCTGACTCATTCTTCAGATTTATTTTCTGTTGGCTAGAAATCCTGGTAGATAATCCCTATAGGTTTAATAGCTGCGTTAAGTTTACGCCAAATAGCTGATTTGTGTTTTTAATATCTTTATTTTTTTTCGTCGTTTTGTTAAAAGTAATGTCGGTAACTATTTCACCTTCAAAATAAATTTCTCACCTGTCACTGACCTGGCAATTTGATTAATTCTTAGCATGGTCGGATTTCCCAACCTTCTCCACGTATACCTGTTTACAATTAATAAGTCTGCACCCGAGTCCGATTGTAATTCCACGTTTTTATTTTAAAATGTTATCTCAACATATCTTCTTATAATACTACCGCCATGCCTGTTCGGTTTTGTTGATTAAACCTGTTTTCGTTCCTTTAATCGATTTACAATGCAGATTCTTGTAGGCGACTTTTTTACAAGTAAGGTGGGGTTTAAAACGAAATGCGAAATTTGTTACCCAATGCAAGTATCCATAACGATAACACGGGCTCAGCAGTAATGTATTCTGTTTATTATAAGACTGGCTTATTTGCGTGAATATCTTTTTGTTTCGTATTGTTTTTAAATGAGAGTCGAATTTCGAATTTTGACGTACTTTTCTAATGTGTGAAATTCCCGACTCTTCGATGTCCTTCGAATCATGCATTACACGTCGAAATCGCTGACAGTCTTCCGCTAATTTCTGTCGTGTTTACTCCGGTTCATTTTGTACTTAATTTAGAACATCTGTCTGATTTCAGCGTCTTTTCTTGATATCGATTATTGTTAAAAAAATTAAGCTTTTACAATTATCAGCAAAACGTTTAGATAATTTAAAATTAGCACAGTGTTTATTAACAACTGATGCGAAAGTTCAATACTCTTCATTGTCTTTTTTACGAGATTAAAACATTTCCAGCGTTTGTGAAACAATTCCGTTAAAAGAGTTATAGCTTCAGCAAATACCTCGTTGTTTGGAGCAAAATGAAATGCATCAACTTAGTAACTGATTTTCGGAGCAGAAGACGAACCTTTTAAGAGTCTGTCCAATTTTAACAATCTATTTCGTAAATATTCTCATATCTGCTTATATAAAACGGCTTTATCCTCGTCTGGGTAATAAGTCAAATTGTCAATTGCGCTTCAAACGGCATTTTGTGAGATAACATTATTGTTTTCGTTACTTCAACCCCTAACCGATATTGTTTCCATTAGTACTTCATTCTTTTCGGTTCGTTCTAGAAGCTTTTCGTCGGCTTCGTTTTTGTTCTGGAAGTTTTTCAACTGTTTATGTGTGTTGCTCTAATAAAAGCTTTTGAAACTTTTCTTCAGCGTCATTGTTTCTGTTGCATTTGGAATGTCATGAGTTCCGTCACCATCCATTAAACATCTTCAATATCCAAATTGTGTCCTTTTAGAATACGGCTTCTAAGGAGTTAATGCTTCTAATATTACGCTGCTAAACTTAATTATAGTCGTACAAATAAGTATAAACTCTTTTTTTCTCGAATATTTTTTTTACTACGTCGTAAAATTATCGATCGGTACTTTAGTCAACAAAGAAAAATAAAAATACGTTTTTAATTTTTTTCTCTTTCGACAAACGATTTATCTTTTTTGCCGAGAAAAAGAAAATGTTTATGTATTCCCGTCTCCTTAAAATTAATAACAGTGTCAGAATAGTAATAAAAAGTCATTGACTTTTCTTCAATGAGATAAATATAAGTTTGTCTTTTACGCGTTTTCCCACCGGTGGAGTAGTTTTGAGCTCAAGTACGTTTTCTGGTGAGTTTGTCGTTGAGTTCTCCACGTTTCTCTTCTTTTACGGTTCTCCAACAAATACTTAATATACTTTGTTGCCAGTTGTGGCGTCCACTTTAAGGTTCTCTAGAAACCTTTGCTGCAACCAAGTCGGCAGTCGTTGTGGTGGTGTAATTTCGAAATCCCACGTCGGTGGTCGTTGTAGGGTCCTTTTATGATTCTCAAGAAAAATACTTAATCTTGTTGTTGTTTCCTGTGTAAGTTCCAATACCTCGTAGTCAGTTGTTTTAGGTTTTTTAAAAATCTTTCTCGCCAGTTGTTGTGGGTTGCCGTGTAAATTCAAATACTTCATAGTCACTTGTTGGGAGGTCATTTGTAAGGGTTTCGTGAAGTTTTGTTGCTTCCCGTGTAAGTTCGAATATCTCGACGCCAGTTGTAGTGACTCTTTTCAGGGTCCGGAATGAAAACAAAACTACAGGATTAAGCAAACACATGTATATTGACGAAAAGTATAATACAGCAGCGAAACAAGAGTAATCGTACGTCAGTCTTGACTGCCAGTATAGACCGGGGTGTACTAAACACTGAATAGCATGTGCTTCCAGTATTTATTGAGAATAGAATAATCTAAATGTTCGTTAGAGATAAATTAGCATAACACACACATATATATATATATATATATATATATATATATATATATATATATACATTTGTTGTTTAAATATTTGTTATTTATATATGATAGTTATCCACGGACACGTGTTTCGCCGTTACTATGCCTCATCAGCGTGGCTGACTATGATAAGATTTTAATCCTTGATCATAGGGGCTGTACTCAAGTGCTTAAACCAGTATACCACGAAGGTCCTGTTCATAATTATATGATAATTTTTCACTTATGAATTTAGTTCTTAATTTAATAAAAAAAATTATAAATTTATGTCGTCATTTTGGGCGTATTGCGTATGTAAGGGAAGAGAATCTTCAATGCCCAAGGTTCAATAAGTACCGGAATCTGTAGCACAGCCATTTATCGAAAACAATAACAAAATAATAACGACATAAAGGTGTGTGTTTATAAAGCAATTTAGAGTTTTGTAATTTTGGTTTGGTCGGGGAAACAGGGAGCAAAGAAGGGTATTTCAAAGACAAGTAGTCCGAGAAAAGAAGTGATTAGAGTAAAACATCTCCCGACATATATGGACCTCTATAGGTGTGTTTTTTCTGCTAGTTGGATGGCGTGTTAGTATTTACGTACATGGTTGACAAGTGCAGCAGGTTCATCAGTACACATTTCGTGGAAGTACTTGTCAAACAATAATGCAACACTGCAGCGATACGACAGATGGTGCAGCTTGGCTGCTAGTCGATTCCTATTCGGTTTAATGTTCTTTTTGCACCCTGTCCACGCGAGAAAAAGCTAGTTGGTTTGTGTTGCAACCCCGATGTGGTAACACTATTTAATGAACGGGCGAATCGTGCCTTTATAGAGATATAGGATACTAGCAGGCGTGAAAAAGTTTATAGCTCAGTAGATAGAGCCTACCTCATTTTGGGAGCAGATTTGGCAACATCTTCTGCGTACTTATGTGATACCATACATTGAACAAATAGGGAGAACCGGGGGAGTAACTCGGAGTAGATGACAATATGAAAGCGATATATCCATTGCGTTATACAGACAATGTTACTGCATGCGCAATTATCCAGGGGAAAGGGCCAACATACTGAATCTGGAAGAAAGTATCTACGTATGGGTTAAAGAAGCTGAGGGTAATTGACAAAAAAGCTGACATTTAGAATTTCCAATCGAAAGTAGATATATTTTGTGGAAACTCGTTTTTTAAAGAGATTGGTAAGAAGTCAGCAGTAAGTGTTTTCAACGGTGATTTGCGCAAAGCTTGAGTGAGACAGGTCGGAGCGTAAGAAGGATCCCAGCAAGGAAACAGTTTTCCGCTCAGGTCGAACGATAGAGTTAGTCTTAGTAAAAATCCTGAACTGTAAAGCTGTGTTCAGAAGTAGAGACGCTAACGACGAGACACGTACGACACGTACACACGCGCGCCTTGCGCACAATGTCTATATTTTTGTATGCGTTGCTTATTATTTTGTATGTCAATTGTACACTAATGCTTCGCGCCCGGCCATCACCTTATAGAATTGCATAATAAGAACATTGAGAAATGGAGAAGCACATGCGTTTTGAGGGTCGGCGCTCGTCGGAGTTGCAGGCTTATTAATACACTTATTCTACTTCATGCTGCATGGGAATGACAGCAGATCGTTTTAAATGTTGTACTCTCGGGTAATGTGCTATCGGCCGTGATAATCAGTGTTAGAAAAGTTTTTTTGTAGTTGTGAAAGGAATGGAGCTTTAAAAGTGCAAGACTTCTAACTTAGAAATACATCAAAGCGAGCAAAACACTGTTTGCATTAACTAAAAATAGAAGTTACACATTTGGATTTGGGGGGTTAAAACAATTGTGAAGCATTAGATGTTCATAACATTACCAACATTTGTTTTTATTCTAATCTTCAAAAACTTTTTCTGAAAATTAAATATAATCAAAATGATGGGTGAAGAAAAAATATTTAGAAGTTCATGCTCTCTCTGCAACCACTTCATAAAAAAGGGATACATTTTAACGCCTGCGAAAGTGAGATATTCTTTCCTATTATCGTGCGTCGTATCGTGTTTCTAGCTTTCCATAGGCTGTCGGAAACACCATTAAATGTATCATAACCTGGTCACGAACCGGCTTCGTAGTAAAATAAATCTTAACAAGAATTAGGCGTTTAGTCCATATTAAAATTCTGGCCAGGACTGTTTTAGACATGAGCCAAAGGTTTTGTAATGAAGCCGGGTGTCTGTGCCATCTACAAACGTTTTTAATAAGCGTTTATAGGAGATGCCTGCCCACCAGCAGTGATCGCAGCTTTTCGGCTCTTCAGGTGATGTGTGTGTATATTTTAAGTTCGTTTTATAATAAAACATCTCTGAAGTAACTGTACATGCTGAGTTACTAATTAAGTACATTTATATCAATAATTTTTATTTGAAGTACAAGTTATTTTATTTTTACTTACATGTATGTTAAACTGTCATTTATATACGCCACAAATCCAGATTAACATTTACTGAAGCAGGCATTATAGACCGCGCGCATCGAAGCGCTTAAGCTTATTAATTCAATTGAACACGAAATACATCCAGTTTTGTAGGAATATTTTATTCTTCGGAATGAAGAGTAGACGAAAAACATCATGCAATAGATTATGATTAAAATTGGAATAAATATTCTAGATATAAAGTTAAGTATCATTATATCTATATTCTACTCTTTGTAAAGTTACCTAAAATTAGTGAAATGCGTTCTGATCCAGGAATTAATTTTACTCGTCTTAAGACGTGGATTCGTCTAAAGTCCAGATTAGTATTTGCAGAAACAGTCTTTAAAGACCGTATGCATCGGGACTCTTAAGCTTTTGAATTCAACTGAACAAAGGAGAAACAGTTTTTGTTTGATATTTTTATTTGTGAGTGATGAGCAGACAAACAATAGAAATCAACGTCAATGTTTATCATTTTGAAGCTGCAATTACATCCGAAACTAACACAACTCAAGTAATTCAGTTATTTAAAAAGTAATCTGAGCAGAAATGCAGTAAATAGAAACGCGTATAAAAATGGATCACTACTTAATGTTTTTTTTTTACAAAAAAGTGTTTTTAACTGATCACATTCGGTGTGCAATTACGTTATTTCTTTGTTTTTATGCGTGGAGATATCAGGTTATTTGAATCGGACGGTAGGTCTCATCGGCTGTGAAACTGAATTTATATTGACATAGTCAAACGCGAGAAACTGAATTCGTGTTGGCTGACGCGTCATACGATATCGAAATTAATGGCGCGAGTCAAACGGCATGAATTGTATATTGTGAAAAAATAAATGGACAATTGAAGCAAGTATAATATATATAGAGCAATACGAAGCGGGTAAAGAAGACGAGAAAATACGAGGGTGAACATAACTAACTAAAATAAAACCGAGGAAATATAGTCGAAAATTAGAAAAAAACGATGAAATAGAAGAAAACGAGAAATAAGAAAATGCATTAGATAGAAACAGAAGAAAAAAGACAACAAATGAAAATGAGAAGAAGAAAAGATAAAAAATACAGGCACAATAGATTAATGTTGAAAAAATGGTGGTTTTTTACTGTAAGTTTAAAATAAAAATGATAAATGTCCACTTAAGTGCAGAAGGAAAGAATTTAATGAATTTAATGAACGGATGTGAATTAAGTTTTTGAATTGTCTTTTACATTGTTTTTAGAAATGAATCCATACAATATAATATATATGCTCTGAATTTTGTAATAACTCTTCGTTAAGCTTGTCATTGAGAATATTCGGATACTGTAAAGACTATATAATTGTACACATACTTTCCTTATAGAAGCCAATAATATATATATATATATATATATATATATATATATATATATATATATAAAGTTAATCCAATCAAACATATAAGAGGAAACTAATATTGTTAATTAGTGAACATCCGGATAAAACTGAAGCTCAATATACTGGATAGAGTATTAATAGCATAATATAAAATGATATAATAAAATAAGGTGCGAATAAAAGTTAAGGACTCTAAGGTACTTTGCCTTAACATTGAATTCTAATAAAATTTGTATATATATATTGAAGATTGCGTTAGCATGAAACATCGATGTCTCTAGCTATTTAAATATTTAATATTTATGTATAAAAATATTATTGTTTATCAGCCCCCTCCCACGGAGGCTGGGCACTTTCGATAGCTTTAATAACAAGCAGTACAAATAGCTATATGCATGATCCGAGCGACGTTTCGTAGATCACTCTATACTGCCTATGGTAAGTAGCCGCCGATTTCCGCTATTTACAGTTAAAGTTGCTCTCTATTTATTTCTATGGCCTATGGGTAAGATCCCCGACTACGAATCAGTGGCGATTTGTGTTCGGGGTTCGCGCCTACCGACCGTTGAAAATTAGTTCCTAGACTGAAGATTGCGTTAGCATGAAACATCGATGTCTCTAGGTATTTAAATATTTAATATTTATTTATAAAAATATTATTTTATATATATATATATATATATATATATATATATATATATATATATAATGGTAATAATCCAGGTAAAAACGTCCACAGGGTAGTAATCCAAAGAATTTCAACCGTGTTTATAGAAAGTGCTCAATACAAAATATAGCTTTATATATGATAATTTTTATTTACACAGACATGTACAAAATCTGCGACACTGGCATGTCGATGTTATCGATCAACAGATGAGATCTCAGTTTATAATAACTGTTGATCGATAACATCGACATGCCAGTGTCGCAGATTTTGTACATATCTGTGTAAATAAAAATTATCATATATATATATATATATATATATATATATATTTGATGTGCACATAATGTAATTGTGTGGACATTTTTGATTATTAAGTTTTGGATTGTGTTATTTATATATTCCCCTAGATAATTATCTGAAAGTATTTTTACCAGGATGTTTAAAAATTTCATCAGTCTATTTTAATATCTGAAAAAAAAACTGGAATTTGGTCAAGTATGCTTTAGATTTTGTCCAGAAACACATGCAAGAAAATGTGTTGCTCCGAAGCTGATAGTAACTTAGTGTATGACAAACCTCTGATCAGTAATTGCATTTATTTTAGGCGTATTACAATAAAAAACGTTAAAGGTTTGAATACTAAATATTGATCTTAATTTCGCTTCTGAAACTGTTTCTCATAAGAATCGATCTGATTGATACAAATAACTTTTTGTATCGTTACATAACGCTGTTTTAATTTTATCACTTTCGAGAAGAGATCGCTATTGTGACTAAATAAATTGGTGACTACGAAGTTAACCAATCATCATCGACCTGCTGTCACAATTGTTGTAGCTCATCTGATCTTTTTGCGGTCAATATGTTATTATGGTTATTGTCAGCAGACGATGCTTTGTTCTGCTCTTATAGACAAACTATTCTTTTGTAGTTATTCGTTAATGGTGTTGTCTCATGTTGGATCGCTGGTTCTCAATTAGTAACCAACACGAGCATATATGTACCCACAATATATAGTTCTTTCTTATTCTAGATATAGACTTCAGGCAGAGAGAGAGCGAGAGAGAGAGAGAGTGGTACATTGAAAGCGAAAGTGTGTTCACTACACTCCTGATAATTTGTCTGCTTCGCTTCTGACATACTCATACCAATTCAAACCTTATCCGCATGCTAACCGATCAATAGGTCTTCT
Organism: Sepiola atlantica; assembly: GCA_963556195.1. NCBI lineage: Eukaryota > Metazoa > Mollusca > Cephalopoda > Sepiida > Sepiolidae > Sepiola > Sepiola atlantica. Next base: position 67,593,926 of record OY744527.1, on the reverse strand, counting down.
CCTTCCGACGCACTCAAACTTCCAGAAATTTTAACTTAGGTTTATATTCTAGTGTAAGTTATTGAGGAAATTAGGTTAGTTATTTAAATGGCAACAGAGTAAAAACTAGTAGTATTAGCTACCGCGCCTTTTCCATGTTGTTACAAAGAATATGATCCTAATTATGCTTCATATTTTTTGAAGACTACTTTATATTTAACTAGCGGAACCCGTCGCCCGGCGTTGCACGGGAGAAATTAGTACCTATTTCATGACGTCGAATAATAAAAAAAACGGCCTATAGTTCTTTCTCCACCCCACCCCCTATACCGTGTTGGCGAATGTTTTAAATTTAAAAAAAAAGAAAAAAGTGACAGAATTGAACGGGATCGAACGCTGATACCGTCAATCAGTACACCACCCTTCTCACCCAAAGTGCCACGGCTTCGAGTTAAAAATACATTTGAAAATAGGCTAATAACGCTATGCTTGTTTATTGACATGCGTGTTATGTTAACATTTAGATTCTGCCGACCAAATGGAAAGTTCGACAATGACACGGTGTAGGTCATTTTTTGATGAAGTAAATTAATTTGGGCAATTTTTCTATAATATGCGTGTTTAAGGTGTATGATTTTGAAAATGTAAATGTATCCGGGTCTACCAGTATCTTGGTGATTATTGAATTAAATAGGAAGTCGATTCGATCAAGAAATTTTAGCCGCCATGTTGAATCATGAATGTTGCATGAATTGTGTTCGTTAATTTCATTCGCTTAATTCCGGAATGAATATAAATGTAGAAGGTAGAATTAGATAGAACGTAATCTGATAATCGCGAATAATCATCGGAGTGTAAGGGAGCGGTTGTTAAGTTTTTGCGTATTGCTTAATATTATGTAGTAGAATAATGCCAGACAAATACGAAATAACAATGGGTGTTTTGTGTAAATTATACTGTGTCTATTAGTTCCCGGTGTCGATGAGTGTAGTCACAGTACAGAATTGTTAGAGAAAAAAGTTTTTACTACCACCTATATGGAGTTGGTATTTTGGAGAGTCGTGGCGGCCGGGCCGAATGTAATATTCAGTGTTAGTTTGGAAAGAAGAATAACAGATATACTAAAACACTCTCGAGTGAATAAGTGCAATGTAATTGTGAGTTCAGTAGCCCGTGATGCATGTGGTTATTTTCCTATTCTCCGAGAAGGTACAGGGGAAAAAACGTCTCTACTTTATATATTAGATGATTATTGTGAAATGTCGTTCTCTGTAACCTCACATGAATTAATCCGACCAATCACAGCCTTGTACCGTCTTCCTTCTCAATGCTATTTTTGATAAAACAACATCGCATAAAAGCAAACTTTAAATTTCTCGCTACAGGTGTTTTCTCAAGGTTGTAAGAATTAACAAAAGGAAAAGCTACAAAAGATTAGGGGATAAAAAAAGGAAAACGTTATCTATCAATTACTAAATTAATAATAGTCTTTACGCTGCGGCTAGAGATATATGTACATATATATATATATATATATATATATATATATATATATATATATATATATATATATATATATATATATATATGGTAAAATGCATGACATGTCATGAAAATGAAATGCCGTGATAGACAAAATGTATGAAAAAAGACAAACGAACAACAGATTTAAATACTAGAGAAAAACAAGAAACGAGAGATTTGACCGGTCAAATCTCTCGTTACCTTTTTTTCCCCTGTATTTATATATATATATATATATATATATATATATATATTTATATATATATATGATCTCGGAAGTTTTTCAACCATTGAAACTATATTACAAAAAAACAACACTTTTATCCCAAGTCATTTGGTAAAAAATTACTTTTCTTGTAAGTAAATTTACTTTTTACAATACCATAATAGTTTACTTCCAATAATTTACGCTAGTATGTACATTATTTGAGGGATCACCATGATAAACTGTTTCGGGAATTTAAAAACTACACAGTGTTTTATCTCATGGCTTCCAAGAGAGTTGTTCAGATACCACTTCCTTTAAAAGACAAGAAAAAAAACCTTCGTATATTAGATCTAAGTTTTGTTCCAGATTAATGTTTTACAACTTATTTTGTTATGTCCTCCTTACCTGTGTTGTTCGTCTGTGTTTAAGAAAATGTATTCGTTATTTACAAACAAATTGACGTATTTTAAACTGTTCGGACGAATCCATTACACTACTTTTTAGGGGTTTTATAGTTTTATCTATTTGTATTATTCTATTATATTTAGTTTAATATTAAATATATTTTAAAAATATTTATATATATATATATATATATATACTTTTTAATATATGAAGTATATGTGTCATATATATATATATATATATATATATATATATATATATACGTTTATACATATTCTACATTATTTATCAGATAGTTTTGGATTTGCTTTATGAATTTACTTTGATTAATTTGATATTACTTAAATGCGTCAGAGTAGCGAGTAATTGCCTTATTTAATTGTCTTAATATTTTATTTTGACAGCAATCTTGTTTGATCGTTTTTATTATTAAGGCAGAATATGGCGTATACAATCTACGAATTTTAAGGTAACACAGACAATTCACAGAAATTCAAACATAATGCTCCCGTAAAAAATATACACAGAACAGGTACTATTTTCATGTTGCATACGAACGATATAAAAAGGAGAGGAATTTATTTAATGAAACATTTCATAGATAAATATTTCATCTTCAATATTTATATCTAAATCAAAATATGTAGCCTGCGTTCCCGTGTGTTCACAGTTCCATTTTAACTTCCTGGAGGATCTATTCAATGTTTAGTAGTTTCAAACAATTCGTTATCATTAATGCATACAAGGTCGTAAATATATTGCCTATATCCTTGATAACAATACGCTCTAGATATATCACTTTTTATTAATGATGACACATATATATATATATATATATATATATATATATATATATATATATATGCGTGTGTGTGTATATATCGTTTTCCTCAGCAGTAAAGTGTCATATGTTCCAGCTGTGAGATATACGTAAATAAAAAGCTATATTTTTAATTTTCTTGTCATACAACCCGAAGCAAACTGGCTACATCTTGATTCTAGGACCGATTTTTGTTGTCTACATTACGTATGGTTTTCTTCCGTCGTTTTCGATTATCTTCCCAAGCATTACTCTTGTTTGGGAAGTGGGGTTGGTTTATTTACGATCGCTTTTTACTTGATTTAAATGATCGAAAGCAACCGCAGTAGACGGCAGAACGGGTCACCCTTTTTAGTGTATATATTTATATATATTTTTGTACATATATATATATATATATATATATATATATATATATATATATATATATATATATATATATACATTATAAATTTGAAAACAAACTAACAATCTGTTATTTCCTTTTAAATAAATGAATTATGTATGTCAATATCTTTTCTTTCGACGTAAGGTTTTTTTCCAAGGTTTTCTTTATGCATTTCACTCGTTTTACTTGTTATCAGTAAAAAGACGTCCGTTTTTACTGAGACCTGTATTCGAAACAATAATAAAAATTAAACGTGGTCTATTTCGTTTAAAATGTATAAAAAACACAAATACGAAGCAGTGTTTTAAAAAGTTTGGCCATATCTTATTACATTTATAATTTTATTTAATTATTGTTATTGGTGATTGCAGCGTTCGTTGTTTTTTGCTTAATATTATTTCAATTGTCTAACTTCCAAAGTGATTAAGATGGAGAACATTGCATTATATGTCGCCCTTGACTATATAACCCGTATTTTTCGTTAATATATATTTTATATTAATTTCATACTTACATACAAGTAATCTATGGGTACGCGTTTCTGGCTCACAGTCGTCATCATTATGGCTAACTTAGACAAGGATCGAACTTTTGGTATTGATGTTTATATCTTAGGATGTGAGAGAATTAAAATAATAGTGACCAAAAAAATAACGAACGCTGCAAGAAAAAATAATTAAATAAAAATAATTAAATATTTAGGTGATAAAGATCGTACATATTTCTAGACAAGGCGTCTTAGTCCAATGGTAAAGACGCTCGAATATAGACATCAATATCTGTAATTTTCATATAAGTAGGCTTTCCTTACCACTACAGAAAACATAAACCAAACATTTACCTCTCCTGAATCTAAGTAAGCTCGAATTATATCCCCTTTGTACCCTAAATATATTTTAAAAAACAAGATCTTGAATCCTTGTGTCTTTTGACATCTCTCTCGGATCATGATAATATGCATTGCGATGTGAGATTAATGTTAATAAGCAATGCTTCCAACGAGATATTTGACCATGGATCTATTTCTATTGTGTTCGGTTTGTTTTAAGTGCAATGTATAACATTTGTGGACCTTGCTATTTATTTGTATGTTTGTTGCGTATCTACGCAGAGTTTGTTCTGACGATAATCCAGTGTTTACAAATTTTTACATTGCATGACTCAACATAACAATTTTTGGAAGTGGGAGTATATAACTACAATACATGTGTGTATTCTCTTTATTTGGAGTATGATTTAAAAAATAATTCATCTCGTCAGACATACATATACATACATATGTGTATTAATTATATACACACATTTTGAAATATTATTAAATAATAGTATATATTACAAATATATGTTTCAGTATTTACAGCAATATCTGAGTAGAGCATGGTGAACCTTTCTGTGTAGCGTACCTGCTATAAATATATATTTTACATTCGTATATGGATAAAGACTGATAGATGCATATAAATACATATATATATATATATATATATATATATATATACTTATCTATATATCTATATATCCATATATATATATATATATATATATATATATATATATATATAGATATTGATAGATATGTAGATTTTTTGTAAGCCAGAAATACGTGGACATTGATTACATTTATGTACGTAAACAATAACTACACATATATATATTAACGAATACTACGTCTTATAAAGTTAAGGGCGACTAATAATTCAATCTTCTGCATTTTTACTAATTAGAAAGTTAAACAATTGATATAATAGTATATTACAAAAAAAACAACAAACGCTGCAATAAACAATAACAACAATTACATACAAAAATACATTAAACATTTAGGTGATAAAAATCGTAAGTATTTTCAGGCAAAGCTTCAAAATCCGGAGGTAAAACGATAGACTAAAAGATATCAATATCAAAGATTCGATCATTGTCCAAGTAAGTTATCCTGATGACCGCTGTCAGCTAGAAACGCGTGCACATTGATTAATTTGATGTACGTATAAAATAACTAAATATATATATATATATATATATATATATATATGTCTGTGTGTGTGTGTGTGTTTGTGTGTGTGTGTGTGTTTACAATTTCCTTAAAATGTGTAGGTTCTCTCTAACAGATAAGCACAAATATGACTGAGCTAAGGTTACTGCTAATGTTCATATGGATGCATCAGAGATAGATTTGAAAATGGCTATTTATAAGTCCTTTTTAATTTATACAAATATTATTAGTCGACACATAAACAATAAGAATGAATTGAATAAATAAATTGAATAAAAATAATGATAAACGGTTCGAAGCTCTGAACAGAAATACTTTTCCGAGAACGTTTTTTTAGGAAACCTATTTTTAAGATCAATTAAAAAGACCAGTTTAAAATATTTGTTTAAAAATATACACAGAAGCATTTGTATATATTTTTCCAAGGAATAACATATTGGTATTCATCCAGTACCTTATTGCTAGTATACATTAGCATACCCCCTACGTAAGCTAAATATACATTTTCAATAAATAAATAAAATCAGATACTGAGATAAGTGTTTTGTATTATTGAAACCACATATAAGTCTTCTTTGAATAACGTACACTTCACAGCGTAATAAAAATAGTAAAACTACTCTCAAAATAGACTGCTTAAGTTACGTCGAGCACAACAATTATATATTCTGTTTTCCTTAATTGTTTTCTAGTGAAACATGAAATATTTACTGGCGAAATTAGAGGAAAGTCAATTAAAAAAATTGCAAAAGAAAAACAGAAAAAATCTTCCAGAAAGCAATCGACAGCGTGTTTGAATTCGATCTAGAATAAGACCCCTCATTTTCTAAATTATATTTTCCAGAGTCTGTTTTGAGATTTTATCTAGAGGAATCTACTCAATTTCTTACTAGTAAACAAAATATAATAACGATACTTTAAATGAAGCGAATTATCACAGAAAACAACCGACTTCCACTATAAAATCCTAACAAATCAGAAGATTTCTGACGAAAGCGAGAGCGCGGTTTATAATAAAAAC